>CM036643.1:5313405-5783405 GCA_020746105.1 Trogon surrucura
TGGCAGGTGCGGAGAGTAAGGAATAAAGCAGCTTGCTTTAATGAGCTTATTCTAATTCTGCCTGTACTTCTGTATTTTTCCCGACATCTCTCTGTCGATCAGGTCCTCTCCACGCGCATCGTCGCCATGAAGGCGTCTCTCTGCAAGCTCTCCTCCAGCACGATCGCCCGCGTGTGCGACTACCACGCGAAGCTGTTCCTCATCGCCATCAGCTGCACCTTGAAGTCGCTGCTGCGCCCGCACTTCCTCAACACCCCGGACAAGAGTCCCGGCGACCGGCTCACCGAGATCTGCTCCAAGATCACAGACATAGGTACCGATTGCTCCTAACACCAGCGCCGCGCTCCGAGCGGTTTGAATCAGATCGTTCCCCTCTGAGGTTCGATAGAAGGTGTGAGGGTCTCATAGTAACTCCCTGGATGAGGAGGAGGAGGGTGACCTCTCTTGGCAGGTGTGAAGTTTGGATCCATCTTCTTCCTGAGCCAGGAGGTGCCTTGCTTTTGTTTCAGACATTGACAAGGTGATGATTAACTTGAAGACAGAGGAATTTGTCCTGGAGATGACCACGTTGCAGTCCCTGCAGCAGCTCATCCAGTGGGTGGGAGACTTTGTACTCTACCTGCTGGCCAGCCTCCCAAACCAGGTGAGAGAACGTGCCGGGAGGAGCAGAACAGCCCAAGTGTGGTGCTCGGGTCGCTTCAGCCACATCACAGTCGCAACCCCTGTGTCCCTCTTGGGTTGGGTACTTGGGAGAAGGGTTTAAGAAACAGCAGAAATACAAGATGGTCCTTTCTGTGCCCATGTGGGAGTCAGCGAGGGGCAGGTGTGCACAGAGGAGCGAGCTCGGCAGCTCTGCGTGCGCTGTCGGCCGTGGGCAGCAGGTGCCAGGGGCTGTGCAGGGCCTGGGGAAAAAGGAGGTGTCTGAAACGGGAGCAGTGGTGCCGCCGGCCTCCTGTAAGCCCCGGTCTGTGCTGGTTTTTCCCGTGGCAGGGCTCCTCGGTGCGGCCGGGACACAGCTTCCTGCGTGACGGAGCGTCGCTGGGCATGTTCCGGGAGCTGATGGTGGTGATCCGCATCTGGGGGCTGCTGAAGCCCAGCTGCCTCCCCGTGTACACGGCAACCTCCGACACCCAGGACAGCATGTCCCTCCTCTTCAGGCTCCTCACCAAACTCTGGCTGTGCTGTAAGTGCTCCCCGGTGGCCCTGAACAAAGGAATCCTTCCTTAAGGGGGATTGTGCACGGGAGGATAATTGTGGGGAGCAGCTCCTGAGTGGGCCCGCAGCGCTTGGGAAGGACGAGCCGGGTTTATTGTTTGCTGTGCTGTGTTGGCGGGTGGAGGAGGGAACCGCACGCAGTTCTCTCAGTCTCTAAAGGAGAAACGTAAAGATCACGCTGGTTCTCTCTCTCTCTCTGCTTCATTTTCTATGCAGGTCGTGAGGAAAATCACATAACGGAGCCCGACGATACCCTGATAGACGAGTGTTGCCTCCTGCCCAGCCAGCTGCTCATCCCCAACATCGACTGGCTGCCCATCAACGACGGCATCATCAGCAAGCTGCAGAACAAGCAGCTGGTCCGGCTGCAGTTCGGGAAAGCTCCCGGGCTCGTTGGTCACACCATCTCTTCCCAGTTCGATGCCTTTGTCAGGTACAGAGGCCTGAAACACCCGAGGGCTGTGCTGGGGAGAGGGCGTCGGGGGGACCTTGGGGTCCCTGTGCAGCTCTGAGGCGTCAGGTTTGGGACACCGGCAGTTTTGGGCTCGTCCGCTGGTGTGACCCAGGAGCAGCTCACTGTCCTTTTAGGCAGCTTTTAGAAAGTGATAGAGATAAGATCCCACTTTTTTTCCCTCCTCAGGGCGCCTGGACAGCCCAAAATTGATCACCTGAGGCGGCTTCACTTAGGAGCGTACCCGACGGAGGAGTGCAAGTCATGCACCAGGTAACGACACCAGCGTGGAGGAGAGCTCGGCAGCAGCTCAGACTGTTCGTTCTGTTCTTCCAAAGCCCTCCCAGTCTCTGTTTACCATCCCAGCTGGTATCCCAGTAACATGTTAACTGTGTCCACAATAAGGGGTTTGGTGCCTGGCGCTGCCCCTTGCACAGGAAGGGAATGGTTGTGGTTGTGGTTGAAGCATCCCGGTTGCGAGCAGGGATGCTGCTCAGGGATGCAGAGACCAGACCTGGACCCACAGGAGCCTTTGCCGGTGCTGAGGGACCCCCAGCTTGTTTTGGGGGTCCGGCCTTTAAATAAACCTCCCCGCGTTCTTGGAGAGGAGCTGGCGAGGGGAAATCATCCCAGCACCCGTGGTGCCATTTTTGGGTCGTCCTTCCAAGTCCCTTTGTGCTGTTCTCCTCATCCACCCTCTCAAGAGAGCCTGGATTTCAAAATGGTGCAGGGAGCAAACATCCACTAGTCATGTGATCGAATTAGCTCTAATTATTGGTTTTAATAGAAAGTCTCTAGCAGATCGCTTCTAGAAGATGAGTGTCTGCTGTTTTATGTATAAATAGCAGCTGGGGTCTGTTGTCTTGCAGGCAGCTCCTGTTCCCAGATAACCTCTCTTCATTTCAGACAGTTGCTCGCCTGGTTTCAGCTGGTTTTCAGAGTTTCCTCCTCAGATTCCTCACCGCTCGTGTGACCTGCACGGACCCAGCCGTGCCGGCCTCTCCCCGGCGCTGGCTGCACCTCTCTGCGTCTCCCCAGGTGCGGCTGCGTCACGATGCTGAAATCGCCCAACAAGGTGACGGCGGTGAAGCAGTGGGAGCAACGCTGGATCAAGAACTGCCTGTGCGGGGGGCTCTGGAGGAGGATGCCCCTCAGCTACTCCTGAGGGCAGCTCCCGTGGGGAGGGAGCGCAGGTGCTGAGCCGAGGAGGCACCGAGGGACGGCAGCTCCTCTCCTGAGCTCCTGGGAAGTGTCGTCCCAGTGCAGGACCTGCAGTCCCTGTCGGTGTCAGCTGGGTCCAAGGGCCGTGGCACAGAGCTCCCCGCACTTGGGTCTCTGGGCTGAGCACCGAGGGGCTGGTGCAAGGGGTGAGCAGCGTCCTCAGCGAACGGGGAGCAAAGGCCGGGTGCGGCCGGTTCACCCCTGGCAGCGCGAGCTGGTTCCTCCCAGGAACTCGCCCCTCTGCTGGGCACCTCTGCGTTTTAACGGAGCAATTTCTTCCCCCTCCAAAGGATCAGGAACACAAGAGTGTTGCTGCCTGGAGCAGTTCTTCTGTAAATAAAAGTTCCCTTAATTTTGCACGGAAGGTTTGGTTTGTTTTCAACACTTCTTGTGCGACTTTGGCCGTACGGCAGCTGGCCCGGGTGCGTGGATGTGAGAGGAGAGGGACAGCCGTGGTTGTCGCGTGTCTTAGGAAAGGAGCCGCCGGCACTTTGCAAACCGGGAAGAGGAAGACCTGCCCGGTGCTTCTGCCGAGATCGCACCGGGGTGAGGGTGCCCAGCTCTGACAGCTCAGCGGAGCTCCTGGGGTCTGCTCTGGGACTCAGCCAAATTCCTGCCCGGCACCACAAGGGCCGGGTGTCCCCAGAGACCTCTGAAGAGAGCGAGCGAGTGGATTTTTATGTGCTGCTTTCCCTTGGGACTTGCGTTTTCATTTATTAGTGGAAAATTGAGCTGATGGCAAAGAGCTTGTCTCTCGGCTCCATTTAACGTTTTGCTGTATGGAGCTAGTCTCTGCCTCGCTATTCTGCTGGTAATTAAGGAAAATCAAATGGCTAATTAGGAAACTACAACTTGTTAAGACTCTTCACCCCCCCGCCCCGTGAGTAAAACCGTAATCGACCTGGGCCCTCGTTCATCTCCTTTCTCAGAGAACAGGTTGGGGGTCATTTAATGTCAAGCGGGAGCGAGACAACTTTCTCCTCCTGCACCTCCAGCCCCAGGACCTTCGGCCTGGCCCTTGCCACCCCCCTGCCCCACGCCCGAGTTGGGGGTGCTGGGAGGGTCCCCCCATCCCCTTCCGTGATGCTCCTTTGTGCCTTTCCCCCTTTCTCCCCCTCCGTGGCACTGGGCAGGTTCTGCTCCAACGCGGAGTCTCACGGGTTGGGGGGAGTCTCGGCACACGGCCAAGGCGAGGGGGGTGCTGGGGAATGTGGGGGTACCTGCCCACCCTCACGGACTCAGCGTCTCCCCCCACCCTGTCCAGCTCCTCCCTGTGCTCCTGCACCCCCAGTGCAGACCCCCAGCAGCTCTGCAGGAATCGCCATCGCTTTATTGCAGCGTCGCGCTCAGCATTACGGGCATGTGCAGCAAAGCCCGCGGCTCACGCCAGCGTGGGGGGCTACCACGCCCCCACCACCCCCCCCACCACCCCCCTAGTGGGGCTCCGTGCTCAGCAAGCGGGGGGCCAGGGACCCCCTTCCCCATCTCCTCGCCAGCCCCCTGCCCCAGCCCTCGTCCCAGCACAGGGGGCTGCTGCGGGAGCCAGTGGGGGTGGCGGTGGGAGCCCCTGGCCCCCCCAGGCGCCAACGTGGGTGCTCTGGCTGTGCCGGCAGCAGCAAGCCGTGGTGCAGGGCCGGGTCCCGGGGGTGGGCTCAGCGACGGTCGCCCTCCCCGGCCGCAGAGGCCATGACGCCGTCGATCCAGGCCGCGTACGGGGCGATGCGGGTGTAGATGGCTGGTTTCTTGTAGTTGCCGCAGACGCGGGAGCCGGCCGTGACCACCCCCTCGGCCACCCCATCGCAGACCAGGGGGCCGCCGGAGTCTCCCTGCAGGACCAAGGCTCGTCAGGACGCCCACCAACCAGCCGCCTCCTGCCCCCCAACCCAATGCCCTCTCCTCTTCCAGGCTGCAGGTATCTCCCCCACCCTGCTCCCAGCCCCCCGAGGGGGCCAGCAGCGCAGCCCGGGGTGAGGGGATGGGGGCCCGGGGCCAGCGGTACCTTGCAGGTGTCCTTCCTGCGGGAGTCGGTGCACATCATGTTCTCGGTGATGGTGCCGTCGTGGCGGGTGCGGTGGTTGCAGACGTCGCGGCTGATCACCGGCCGCTCCACCTGGTAGAGCTTGTCGGGCCGGCGGCCGCTGTGGTTGATGGTGCCCCAGCCGGCCACCTGGCACACCGTGTCGGCCGCCACGTCCCGGTCCTCCCGCTGGAACGGCAGCACCTGCACGTGCGCGTTCAGCTCCGCTTTCTCCTCCAGCTGCCACGAAGCAAGAGGGGACCCGGGTCAGTGTAGGGGTGGCCATGGCCCCCGACCTGTTGGGGCAGCGGCACCGCCACGGCCAGTGACCCCCGCGGGGTGCCGAGGGCACACGGATGGGTGGGTGGTGGGGAGGAGGGTCTGTCTGGGGTCCTGGCAGCCCCAAGCCCACCTGGAGGAGGAGGAGGTCATCTTTATTGCTGTGGATGTTGCTGCCGGGGTGGGGGATCTGGGCGCGCACCCGGTACAGGCGCTTGTGTGGCTCCGTCTCCGTGAGCGAGTGGGCGCCCAGCAGGACCTGGAAGACTTTGCCATCCCTGGAAGAGAGACAGCGCATGGCGGGGGTCTGCCCACCCCGAGGGGCACATGGAGCCGGGGGTGTGGGGTGCCAGAGAGCCCTGGGGCTCCCACACCAGTCTCAGGGCTAGGGAGCAGGATTTGGCCTGAGGCCAGCACCCCCCCCAGCACGGAACAGCCCCCGCGCTGACCCCCCCCCAACACTCACGTCTCCTCGGTGCAGTGCGCGGCGCTCAGCACCCACTGCTCGGCGATGAGGAAGCCCCCGCAGACGTGCTGCCCGTCCAGCTGCAGCGAGGCCATGTACGGCCTCAGGTGGGGCTTGGCCTCGTAGCCCCCCAGGATCCGTCCCCGGGGCTGCCCTGTTGCAGGCAGGAGAGAGGCCGGGTCACCCCCACAGCCCTGGGCCCCTCCCCAAGGGGCCACGGCAGCACCCGGCTGCAGACAAAGGCAGGAATCGGGGGGGGCTGGGCAGGACCCCCGCTCCGGGCTGGGGATGTCACTGCCCCAGCCTGTCCCCATCCCGAAGGGCAGGGGAGTGGGCTCGCTCACCATTGACCGTGACCCCCAGCAGCAGCGCGAGGACGAGGAGGAGGGTGGGAGTGGGACCCTGCCCCATGGCCGCGGGTCCGTGGGCTCCGTGGGGCCGACGCTGCTCGCCCGGGGCTGGGGCTTCGCTTTTATGTCCAGCGAGGGTGGGGCAGGAAGGGGCAGCGCAGGGGGAGCGCGGGGGGATTTCCGCAGTGTGGGCCGAATGTTTTTTAATATTCAGCTTATAAAAAGGGTCAAGAGTTCCCGGCACAAACAGCGCTGGAGGGAGGGAGGAAGCAGCTCGTCCCAGCTGCCGGAGCTGGCACCCGCCGTCGGGGATTTCTGCCGCTGCACGAAGCCAAAACCAAACCCAGCGCTCGGCATGTGAAGGCTCCGGCACATGTGGCCGCGTCCGCGCCTGACCCCGGCCCCCCGCCCAGGGACCCTCCGCCCAGGGACCCCCCCGCCCAGGGACCCCCCCCGCCCAGGGACCCCCTCCCTGCCGCGGGGGAAGGGTGGATGTAGGGGCCAGTGCCCGTGGACCTGGGCACCTCCCGGGGGTCGGGACCACCCACACCGGTTGGGGGTCCCCCTGGGGAGACCCCTGCCCCGCGGGGAGCTCCTGCGAGGGCCGGGGGCGGCGGGGGCAGTCCCAGTCCCCTCTGCCTTTCTCCCCGGTGCCGCTAAGCGGAGCCACCGTCTCGACTCCCGGACGGTCCCGGTTCCCTCCCGAGCCCTGGAGCCGTCCGGAGCCCCCGCCCCGGGTCTCCTCCCGGCGGCGCCGCGGCCAGGACCAGGACCAGGACCAGGACCAGGACCAGGACCAGGACCAGGACCAGGACCAGGACCGGGGCGCCGCTCCCTGCTCGTTTGGGGCCGGGGTCGCGCTGCCCTCGCCCCTCACTAGGGTGGCCACCATCGTCGTGCCCCCTCCAGCGCGGGACCGAGCGGGGCTCCCGGGGAAACCAGGCACTGGGCCAGAGCCCACCCTCTTCCTCCCCGCGCCTCCTCCTCCTCCTCCTCACGCACCAGGAGCCTTCACAGCACGAACCCGCCGGGTTCCCTTTGTCCGGCTGCGCAGATCCCACCTCGAGCCTTCGAGGCCCCCGACCCCCAGCCCCGAGGGACCCACCTGTCCCCGGGGGCATCGGCGAAGGGGGGGCCGGGGTGCCCGGGGGTCTCTCCGGTGGCTCCCCTCGGTGCGGGCAGCACGTGGCGGGACGGGCTCGGCCCAGGCAGGAGGACGGAGGCGTCGCGGCGGGGCCGAGGTGGCCGAGCCTGGCTCCGACCGGGGATTTTCCGCAGGGAGAGCGGCTTAATCGCGGCTTCCAGGGATTCAGGATTTAGGCGTTAAATACGCCAGGAGATTTCTGCCCACTTAGGGCCAAAAATGGAACCAGGGCAGCGCGCGGCGGCCGGTGTTACGGGGCTGCGGGGAGCCTGGCTGGGACAGTGGGGGGGACGTTGGGCCAAGCGTGGGGTGGGGCTGGGCTGGGAGGAGAACGGGGTGCACTGGAAGCGTGGGGTAGCAAAGGCGGGTCATGGGTGCCCCGTGTCCCCCAGAAGGTGCCAGAAACCCCCAGAGAGCAAAGTGAGGTTCCCCTGCACCCCCAGTCTCGAATCTGGGGGGAGTCGAGACCCTCCAGGGCTGAGGTTGGCCTCGGGCTCTGGCCCTGAGCTCCTTCCCCAGCATGGGCCCCATGATGGGGGGGAAAGGGGTCACCCCCGAATATCCCCAGAGACCACTGGGACAAAGAGGGGAGGCCGAGTGGCCCCCCCGGCCAGCAGAGCCCGGATGGGTCCCAGGGGCTGGCGGAGCTCCGGGGGGGGGGGTAGTTTGGGGGCCACGCACCCCTGTGCTGCGGGACCCCCACTCGGCAGCCATGGGGTCCCCCCAACCCCGGGGCGGGGGAGCTCGGCGAGAGCGGGGCTCTGCGAGGCAGGAGGGTCCCCGGGGCTGGGGGGGCGACCCCCACTCTCGGCAGCAGATGGGGGGAAGGGCTGATCTGGGCGAGGCCGCGGGGGGAGGGACCCCCGGCGGGGCGCGGGGGCGGCCCTGGGAGCCCCCCAGTATCAGCTGCAGAGCCGGGGGTGCGGAGCGGCTTTCGGGGGTGCGGAGCGTCGCGGCGGGGGAGTGGGAGGGGGGTGTCGGTCCTGCGCGCTGCCGCGGCCCCGCCCGGCCCTTTGTCTCGCCCCAGACCCCCTCAGACCCCCATCCCCGGCCCCAGGAGGGGCTCCGCGCCCCGAGAGCGGCGGGGAGGGGCGGAGCGGGGCGGGGGGCGGCGGGGGGAGGCGGTGGCAACGGCGGCGGCGGAGGAGGAGGGGGAGGAGGAGGAGGAGGAGGAGGAGGAGGAGGAGGAAGCCGCCGCTCCCCGCGCTCCGCCGAGGCAGGAGCATCCCGGCTGCCGGGGACCCCCCGCGGCCGCCGCCCCCGCCGCCCCCGGCGCCGCTGCCCTCCGGGGCGGCCGCAGCAGAGGTGAGTGGGGGACGGGCGGCCGCGGAGGCACAAAGGGCCGCTCCCCCCTCCCCGCCCCGACCCCCGCCCGCGGCTGCGGCACCGCCGGGAGCGCCCCCCGCCCCCCCGGCCTGCCACGGGTGAGCCCCGAGCTGCCCCCCTCGCTAATAAGCCCCCCCGCTAATTCTCCGCCCGTTAATACCCCCCGGTTAATAGCCGCCGGTGATTGCCCTCCCTGTTACTGCCCCGCGTTGCTCCATCTCCGTTACCCCCCTCCCCCAATATTTGCAGCCTGGGCTCGGTGGCGGTTTCGGGTTCGGGGTCGGGGGCTGCCCGGGGACCCCCACCCTCGGCTCGGCTCTGCGGGTGGCACACCCCCCTTCCCACGCCCTTCTCAGCAGCCTCGCCGCCTGTCGCGGTAGTAGCCGTCTATCGCGACAGTCGAGCCCCCGCCCCACCTGTTGTCACGGCCATCGGCTCGACCCGACCCCCCTCCCGGGGTTTTGAGGGGTCCCCGGGGGGGAGCGGGGACAGCCCGGGGGGCTTCTGGTGGGACCAGCTCAGGGGACCAGCATCCCCACGCGGTGAGCAGGGGGCAGCGGGTGAGTCTGGGGGGCTGCCCACGCCCCCGCGGGGCCAGGGGTGACACGGGTGCCCCACGGCAGGGCAGAGGCGCAGCCCCGCGGGACTCCGGCGCCTGCCCCAGGACCATGGTCCCCCCCAAGGAGAAGACCAGGGCTCCCAAGGACAGCATGACGCTCCTGCCCTGCTTCTACTTCGTGGAGGTGGGTGTGGGGGGCAGTGGGGTGGGGGGCTCCTTCCCCAGGCCTTCCTCTTGCCCCGTCATGGCGGGGATGGGAGCTTTGCTGTTTCCCGGCGAGGCCACATGGTGCCGGTGCCTGTCGTGCCGGGGGTCCCGATGCCATTGCTGCCACAGCTGCCCATCGTGGCCTCCTCCATCGTGACGCTCTACTTCCTGGAGCTGACGGACCTCTTCAAGCCGGCCAAGGTGGGCTTCCAGTGCTACGACCGGGCGCTCTCCATGCCCTACGTGGAGACCAACGAGGAGCTCATCCCGCTGCTCATGCTGCTCAGCCTGGCCTTCGCCGCGCCTGCCGCCTCGGTGCGTCCCGTCGTGCCGTGGGGCGGGAAGGATGGAGCCTGCCCAGCAGCAGAGCTCTGGCTTGGGGTCCAGCAGCCTGGACCCCCCCCAGTTCTGCTGGGGCGGCATCCCCTGAGCCACCGGTTTGTCCCCAGATCATGGTCGGGGAGGGCATGGTGTACTGCCTGCAGTCCCGCCTGAAGGGACGCGCCGGTGCCGAGGGCAGCATTAACGCCGGCGGCTGCAATTTCAACTCCTTCCTGCGCCGCACTGTGAGGTTTGTGGGTACGTTGCTCTGCTGCCTGGGCGGGAGCCCTGCTCCGCCACCACGGGGGCTGCTCCGAGGGGCTTGGGGGGGCTGCAGAGACCCTGGATGTGACAGCAGGATTGCGCGGCCCCACTCAGCCCCCAAACCCATCCCAGCGCCTGTGGATGCCCTGGGGGTGGGTGGGCCCTGGGTGGGACAGGAGTGACCCCCCTGCCTTGCTCCTGCCATCCTCAGGCGTCCACGTGTTCGGGCTCTGTGCCACGGCCCTGGTGACGGATGTGATCCAGCTGGCCACCGGCTATCATGCGCCTTTCTTCCTGACGGTCTGCAAGCCCAACTACACGCTGCTGGGCACCCCCTGCGACGCCAACCCCTACATCACCCAGGACATCTGCGCGGGCACAGACAAGCACGCCATCCTCTCCGCCAGGTACCTGCCAAGGGGGACCTGCGCTGCTGCGCCAGCCCTCCTGCCCTGTACCAACTGTCCCCCTGTCTGTCCTGCAGGAAGACTTTCCCGTCCCAGCATGCGACACTCTCGGCTTTCGCTGCCGTCTACGTGTCGGTGAGTCCCCGGCGCTGCCCGTGTTGAGTGCAGGAGTGTGCACGTCCCTGTGCACATGCGTGTGCGTGTTCACGCTCTTGCAGACCCGTGTGCCCCCACGAGCGCTCTGCACGGCCGGGGTCTGGGGAGGAGGGAGGCCGCGGTGCTGTGGTGGCAGCGGACGTGGGTGCTACCAGCTGCCAATCACAGCCTGTTCCTGCCCCGTCGCCCCCAGATGTATTTCAATTCCATCATCTCGGACAGCACCAAACTCCTCAAGCCCATCCTGGTCTTCGCCTTTGCCATCGCCGCTGGCATCTGTGGCCTGACGCAGATCACCCAGTACCGCAGCCACCCCGCCGACGTCTACGTGGGCTTCCTCATCGGCTCCGGCATCGCTGCCTACCTGGTGGGTGCCGGTGCCCCTGAGGGGGCCGCAGTGGCTCAGGAGGGCAGGGTGCTCGGCACGGTGCCCGGCACCAGGCTGACCCCAAACTCCCCACCACGCAGGCTTACCACGCCGTCGGCAACTTCCGCGCCCCAACTGAGAGGGTCCCAGCGCCGGCGCCGGCCAAGGACGCGCTGCGGGCGCTGACGCAGCGGGGCCACGACTCTGTCTACCACCAGAACAAGTCGGTGAGCACCGATGAGCTGAACCCACAGACGCGGCTGGAGGAGGCAGCGCGGCCGGTGCCGCGGGAGAAGAACTCCCTGGGCAGCCTGAAGCGGGCGAGCGTGGACGTGGACCTGCTGGCCCCCCGCAGCCCCATGGGCAAGGAGAACATGGTGACCTTCAGCAACACCCTGCCCCGCGTCAACACCCCCTCCATGGACGACCCCGCGCGGCGCCACATGACCATCCACGTCCCTGTGGACGCCTCCCGCTCCAAGCAACTCATCACGGAGTGGAAGCAGAAGACTCTGGAGGGCCGGAGCATGACGCTGGCGGAGGAGGCGACCCACGGCACGGGTGACGCCGGCGAGGACGTGCCCCCCTCCCTGTACCCCACAGTGCAGGCGCGCTCGGCCGAGCGGGCGCCCGTGGGGCCCCGCGTCCTCATCCAGCCCCGGCCGGGCGCCTCGCAGCTCGTGCACATCCCTGAGGAGAGCCAGGCGGGTGCCGGCGGCGCGGCCGGCAGCAGCGCGGCCGTGCGGGCCAAGTGGGTGATGGTGGCGGAGAAGGGGGGCGCACAGCGGGTGGCCAACCCCCCGCGCCTGATGCAGGTCATCGCCATGTCCAAGCAACAGAGCATCGTCTCCGTCACCCCCAAGCACTCGGAAACCACCTCCTCGTCCTCCACCAGCTCCGACTCCTCGCAGTACCGCTCGCCCTCCGAGCGCGACAGCTCCAGCATCATCACCATCGACGCCCACGCCCCCCACCACCCCGTCGTCCACCTCTCCGCTGGCAACGGGCCCTGGGAGTGGAAGTCGGGGCCGAAGGGGCCAGAGGGGCCGGACGCCTATGAGCTGGGTGACGTGGGCAAGGATTTCCGCGGCTTCCACCCAGCCAAGAGTGCCGGCATCTCCCCTGGATCCTCCATCAGCGACGTGGAGCAGGACGAGCCGCGCTACGGCAGCCTGGCCGCCATCCCGGGGGCGACAGGGGCTGGTGGGGAGCGGGGGGACGCCCCTCCTGAGGGGCTGCTGGGCACAGCGAGCCGGGAGGCCACACTGCGGAGGAAGCCGGCCGAGAGGGACGGGCAGGCAGACAGCGAGGTGGACCTCTACTACAAGAAAATGCAAGCCAGCCGGAGGTTTAAGGACTGAGTCCCCGTTGCCTTCCCTGTGCCCGGCCCCCAGCTCCCCTGCCCCAGCTCGGGGGGGTCCCTAACACCGGGAGCCGTCTCCATGGGGGGGGTGTCTTTGGCATCGAGGTGACTGAGGAGCAGGAGGACGTGGCAGAGCACGGTCACACAAGCCACCGAGACGTGTGTGGGACCCCCCAACATCAGACCCCGCTCCTGCCTGGGCAGCTGGGGGGCTTGGGGGTCCCTACCCTCCCCGGCCCGTGGGGCTGGGCAGCTCCAAGCACTTTTGACTTCCTTTTTTTTTTTTCTCTCTAACACAGGTGCTGACATTTCTGAGGGGTTAAATTATTCCAGCTCTAGAATTGTATGTCTGTTGGGGGCGGGGGTGTGGGCGAGCAAATGGTGCTGAAGGGCTTCTGGGGGGGCTGGATCGAGGGGTCTGGGGTGGGGAGGTGCTGCTGTGGGGCAACAGGTCCTGGCTTGCATCGGGGCTTGGGGATACTGGAGGTCCTGTGGGCCATTGGAGCCCCCCGTCCTGCACCACTGCTGGGTGCTGGAGGGGTCGGGGAGGGGAGGTGGGAGCTGCCCAGGGCTCTGGGCACGCAGAGGCTGTAAATACTGCACGGGCTGAAGCAGAGGGTGGGCGCTGGGGTGGGGGCGCAGGGTCTGGGTGCTGCCTGGGCCGGTGAACGGGGAGCCAGGGCCGAGCTCTGTCCCTGGGAGCAGCAGCCCTGGGCTGGGGACCGAGGTTTGGGGGCGTCGGGGGGGGTCTCCAGGCTGTGAATGCTTCTGTTGGGCAACGGCTGGAACTGCCGTGGTTTGAAAAGCAAATAAACGTGTGGATGTTCCCTGGCTGGGCTCCTTCGCTGGGCTGGGGCTAACGCACCCTGTGAACCCCTTACCAGGGAGACGTGGCTGCCCGGGACCCCCGCCCCTCCCAAAGGGGTGCGGGATCCTTCTCCCCCCTCCACGGAGCGGGTTAAACCGTTCCAGACCCTCCAGCCCACCGACCATTGGCCAAGCGCAGGCGTTACCGCGGGGGTCCAGCGCCCCAAGAACCCCCGATCGCCGGAAGGTGCCGCTGCCGCAGCTTCCCGCCGTGTTGCTGTGGCAACGTGGGCTCCGGCACCTGCTGGTCCTGGCGTCACCGCCTGCAGCTGCGAGGCCTGGAGGCCCCCAGAGACCCCCGGCACTGCCCTGTCCTCCCGCGGCAGCGAGGATCCCAGCCGGGGGCCGGGAGCAGCGGCAGCGGATCAGACGCCTGGACACCGTCCCTCGGTGTCGTCCCGTGCTGCTGCCTCCTCCAGACCCGTCCCCGTGCGGTGGCAGCAAAACCTCGCACGACCCTGCCCGGGCGCACAGGAGCACCTGCTCCTGCTGTAAATCGCACGGGGAGCGGCAGCCGACCCCGCGCAGCCGCCCTGGGGAACGGGGCATGGCCGGGGGGGCGGCAGCGTCGGGCGCGGGCGGTGGGAAGCGCCGGGGCACAAAGGAGCGAGAACGGCCGCACGTCGTGCTCGTCCAGGGGTCCCTTCCCAGCCCTGACGTTCTGGGGTTCTGTGACACCCGGTGGGGGCTCGCTGGCGGGGGGGGACTGGCAGCCCCGCTCTCCCCCTTGCCCCCGACCACGGCCTGGAACACCTCAAACCCACCGCGGCTGCAGCAGCTCCTGCGGCGTCGAGGCCGGTCTTGCCCGGGCATGGTGGCGCCCGCGGAGCCGTCCCAGCCCGGGGTGCGTGGGCGGGGGCAGCCGTGTCCCCCCAGGAACGGGGCTCCGTGCGGATGGCACCGAACTGCCCCGGCCAATTGGATTAGCAGCGGATATCCCAGAGCCTCTGCCTTGCAAACATACGGATTATCCCGCGGAACCCTGACTCGGGCTGGAAACACCGCCCGCGGATTAGCGGGGGGATCGCTGGCAGCGGCTCGGGGCGCGGGGGGGGCTGCGGGGACACCGGCGGGGTGCGAGCGCCTCGGTGACCGGGGGGCACGCGGCGCTGCCGGTTGCGGCGTCCGGCCCCGGTGCGGGTGACCCGGGAGGGTGACCCTGAGCCAATTCCGCCGCCCGGGGGGGGGCCCGGGCCGGCCCCTCCCCCCGCAGCCCTCGGTGCGGGGGGCGCGAGGGGCTCCCCCCCCCCCGGGCGCGGCCGCTCTCGCGCTCATTGCGGGAGCGATGGCGTCACGCGCCGCTTCCCGCTGCCTCTGACCCAGCGGTTTCCATGGCAACCGCCGGCCCCGCACCGCGCCCGCAGCTCCCCCCCCCACCCCGCCCAGCAGCCGCCGCTGCGTCGCTCGGGGTCCCGGGAGTCCTCATCCTCACCCTCACCCTCATCCTCATCCTCACCCTCACCCTCACCCCCCCCGGGCCGCGGGAGCAGAGGGGGCCCCGGGGGGCTGCGGACCCATCGCCCCCACCCCACGCCCCGCCGGGTCCGAGAGCGCGAGGGCGGGAACGGACCCTCCGGCGGTGACCGGGCCGGTCCCACCGGGACACGCTCAGCCGGGAGCCCCCGGGCACCTCCCGGTGCCCCCCCGGGGAGGCGGCACCAGCGGCGGCTTCGCGACAAACAAAGGGCTCGTCGGTGCCCCCGCCCCCGGCCCCGCCCTCGGGCTTTATCTGCCCCCAGCCGGGGGCACCCGCTGTGAGCGACACGGGGGGGGGGGACACAAGGGGGGGGGGGACACGGGGGGGGCCGGTCACGGGGCGGGATTAGGGACCGGGACGGGACCGGCTTTAGCGCCGCCGCCGCCGCGTGACAGCTGCCGCCCCGCCCGGCTCGGAGAGGCCGCAACCGCCCCGGGGGGAGGCGCCGGGGTCGGGACCCCCCCGGGATCCGGGGACGGAGCGGCCGTGCCGGGGTCCCCCCCGCTCCGGGGCGGGCAGCGACCTCCTACCGGGGTCCCTCCGCCCCCGGTTTCCACGGCAACGCGCTCCCCCCCCCCCCGCCACGGAGCCCGGCCCGCCCGCGCTAATTACCGGCCACCCGGGCGGCTCATCAGCAACGCGCTCCCGGGGAGGGGGGCACGGAGCCCCCCCGGGCAGGCAGAGAGCGCCAAACGAGCATCCCGCGTGTGACTGGAGGGGTATGAATTGTTCCATGGGTATTAATTAGCCAGAACACACGGAAAGTTTAGGAACGCGAAGTAAAAAGGCAGAGATGAGCCCAGGGCCCCCCCGCCCCGAACCCCGCGGGGGGCGCGGATCCACCTCCCCCCAGCCCCGAGGGATGGGAAGAGTCAAAGTTATATAAAATGAGGCAGCGGGAATCATGAGAAGGGAAAATCAGAAGCAAAACAGGCACAATAAAAAGATAGGAAAATCAGAAGCAAAGAATACAGAAGAAATTTATTGAAAGCACAAGTACAGACTGGCCAATAACTGCTTTCTACAATCTGAACAGTAAATAACGGAGCTACAGAAAGGTACAAAGGTTGTTATAAAATAGTTTTAATTTCTTTTTGCATTACAAACATTCTTTGAAAGAGGCAATGGAATTCTGATGTTGTGTATGCTTACCCTCCCCACCCCACCTTCCGCAATACTGAACCTGTAAGAGCTGTTATCAAAATATACAATACATCTGGTCACCATAAAAAACTGGGTTTTGCTGCCCCCTCATGTCTTACAACAGGTATAAAAAACTTATAAATATGTACACCCTTTTGTTACTCACATTCTTTACACGCAAACACAGGGCTCCGGAGGGAAAACCCGCGGCCGCCCGGGCTCTCCTCGACCCGCCCGGGCCCTGCAGAACGGAGCCGGGGGGGGGCTGCACCCCAACAGCGCCTCGTCCCACGGAACCCAACGGGGGGCGAAACGGCGCTGGGGCCGCGGGGGGACCCTCGCCTGGGGCGGGCGACGAGCAAAACGCTCGGATCTGCCCCCCAAGTCCCGGTGCCCCCGGGGCTTCGTCCCTCCCTGCGCCTGCACCCGCCTCTCCAGCACAACTCTCGGCCTCAAGAGCTCAGGGAGGAACTCAGAAAGTTAAGACTTCTCCGCAGGCTCAGTGCCGGGCAAGCCGAGAGCTCCCGCACTGAGCGAGGGAATCGTAACTTGCAACACTAAGACAATTAAGAAACAAACTTTGGTCCACAATTTGCAGAAAAACCCTGAAAAAAAGTACAAGATTCGTGTTATTTTGCATCCGAACAGGTTGCAGGTTAGAGGGAAATGTAAGGCAACATCGGATTACACAAAACAGAAGGCAGAATGGCCCAGGAAAGAGTTGTAAGCCAGAAAAAAATAACAAATGGTCGTATCATTGGGAAAAAAACCACGATCTGCTGCGTTCTACTGTTAACAGATTCCCTTCCGAGAACTTACAAGATCCGGGCTTATCGAGTAAAATGCAAAAACTTCAGCCTGGGTCCTTTTGCTTCGGCTCACAAGCCACTCGTGCTTGTTATCCCAACCACTTTGCTTTACAAGTCTACTTCGCTTAACAGGATTTATCGATTTCGTTACATTGCTCATCCTCAGTCATGACCTCAGCCTGGCAACTAAATTCCTGCCCTACAGTTTCCATTACAAAAAAAAAAAAAAAAAAGAAATTAAAATAAGAAAGTACAGTATACACGGGTAATATCACAAAGGAGTAAATTTAGATTACGTTTATACCATCTTACCATTCTATAAAAAGGTACTTAAACTATTTCTTTTGCATATAAAGAGATTAGAATATTTGGTCAACTGGAAATATTGCTAGGCACAGATGACAGCAACGGCATCAAAAAGTATAATACAAGGATTCAAACAAAAGCTCAAACGCTGAAGACACGCTATAAGAATGACGGCAGAGCTACGCGGGGCTCGGTAACCTCGAATCGGGGGCACGAAGGCGGCTCACGCTCGGCGAGCGCCCTTCTAACGTGGGGTAGCCAATAGTTCTCCGAATCCTAGCCAAGGGTTTGGATATATACACACACACACACGATTGCGACAAACTCGGAATGATTCGCCTCCACAAGCGTCCGACAGTGGGGAATCGCGATCCTGATCGAGGCCGGGGGACGAGCGGCGGGACCCCGAGCCCCGCTCGCGCCGGCAGCGCGTCCCCGAGAGCCACCGCCCGGGGACCGAGCGCGCGGGGACACGCGTCGCGCCGGGCGCTTCGGGGGCGGCGGGAATCGCCCGCCCCGAGAGCCGAAGCCCAATATTTTCTTTATCCACTCTGCCAGCTCCACTCGTCCTTCGCTACGAGGGGCGGAGGGGCGAGCCGGAGCTCGCGGCCCCTCGGCTCTCCCGGTCCGCTCCCTGCGGCTCGGATGGTGTCCCCAAGCAGCGAGAGGTTTAAGGCACGGGACAGCGGACGCGCAGTTACGGCGGGATCGCTGCGACTCGGGTTTGTGCTGGGCGAGTTGGGAGCTCCTGTGACACCGCGCAGTTTGCGAAATCCTGACTCAAAGGCGCTAAAGTGAACTTACACAGTGGTTCTAGGTCTTTCAAGGCATGGATGGGTAAAGAAAATAAAAAAGGCATCAACGTGAAACCTGATAAACTTGTTAGGATCTGCTTTTCGAGGGGAGGAGGAGCAGGAAGGGAGGGGAATTTCCCAGAGCAGGTTCCAAAGTGTAAACTTTAACTTGTGATTTTTATTTGAACAGTCAAGATTGTTACCCATCACCGCAAGGTTAGCAATATGAATTAGATTTAATTTTTTTTTTAAAAACCGGTAAACTGATTTCTCTTTAAAAAAATAAAATCTCTGGTCTTTTAAGGTCACTTCAGCTGCATTTTTAAAGTGGCTTTTTTTTCTGGAATGATGGAAGTTGAAACCCTAGTGTTCAGCCCTTTAAGGTCAAGGCTGAACCCAAGAGGTTTTAAGTCAAGTCCGTTTTGTCTCACACCTTCCAAAGCTTTAAATGGTGGACTTGGAGAAGGACACACGCAGGTGGTGGTTCTCACCCAGGTCGTGATTGTGGAGGTCAATGAGTGACTGAATGGCTTCTTCCACGGAGCCCATCTGGATCAGAGCCATCTTACGGTCCTTCCTGGGGGGACAGAAGCAGCGGAGGCCGCGCTCAGCACCACCACGGGCAGCGCCGCCCGGCCCCACGCGCGGTTCCTCACCCAGCACCCAACCAGAGCAGCAGAAGATTAATTACCCGGGGAACTGCGACAAACCGCCCCTTCGTGTGGAAGATGCTGCGACGAACACGCACAGCCCCGTGTCTCGGCCACCTTGGCTGCGCGCAACTCACACCCGCCACGCGCTCAGCCCAGGGTCGCTCTGGAGTTCCTCAGGCCAGGGCCAAAACCCCCCATTAGTGACAATTCCGCTCACCTCTCACTGCACCCGAGCTGGAACTCGATGGGAACCAAGTCCTTCTACCCTTCTCCCACTGCAAAGCTCAGGGTAAGGACAGGACGCAAGAGAAAACACTTACTGGAAGAATTTGAATCCTTTGACCATCCCACCATTGCTTGAAAACAACATCTTAAGGTCTTCTTCAGTTATCGAAGGTCTGAAACAAACAGTTTTTCTAGTCAAGTGTCCACTGACGGACTGAATTAATCTCCCAGAAGGAACTATCAGAGCCTTTTCTAAATTCCCTACCAGTATCCTCTCAGAACGGAAAGGTTACGAGAGCAAGGGGCAGACGGGCAAGCCTTCCTCTGCCAGCAGCAAAGCCGACCACCCCCACGTGCCCAAAACCCGCAAACGCTTTCATACGCGGCTGCTTCGGAACCCTCCCCGTGGATACTTACGGAATATTGGACAGATGTAGAGTGGCAGAAGGGGGAAAGATGTTTTGGAAGTTTTTGGAGCCTGGTTTCTTGAAACGATGTAGAGGAGAGTTCCCATAGTCCTTGGTCAGGCCGTGGTCCTCCTGCGCCTCGCGGGGCAGCTGCACCGTCTGGTGCTTGGACAGCGTGATGCGGATCGGCTTCCCGTGGAGCTTCTGGCCATTCAAATGGCTCATGGCTGCGAGGGCGACAGACACCGGCTGAGAGCCCCGTGGCACGAGGGTGACAAGACACCGCTCAGCCCCGCGGCACGAGGGCGACACACGCCGCTCAGCCCCGCGGCGTGCCGCCCGCTCCGCTGAGCCCCACGGCACACCACCCACGCCGCTCAGCCGACGCCAGAGCTTCTGCCCGCTCTCCCCTCGCGGGCAGCGCGCTCCCTGCCCCGCCGCGGTCATCCCCCTCTAGGTGACCCGGCCCAAACCAACCGTACCTTCTCCAGAGCTGCCCCAAATCCACACCACGTACGCAGGCGGGCAATTAAGCGCGTGGACACACTCAGGTTTTTGGGTCTTTTTTTCCCCCCCCAAGAGAAGAAAGGACCGACACGAAAGCTTTAATTACCCATCAGGTCTCGACGGTGACGGTCTGAGACTCTGAAGCTCACTTACCAAGCTGGGCCTGGTTTCCATCAGCCATCTGAACGAGGGCATTCTCCTTCTTATTAAACAAGATCTTCACCCTCTGCACATCACCATAGACTCCTTCAAAAAGTGAGGAAACAAGAACAGTCTCAGGCGGGGGAAAAAGAAAACCCGACAAACTCTCATTCAACTTAACATTAGCTAATCAACCCAACAGCAAAAACATTCATTCACAACCAGAACTGATCTCATTCCAACCGTGGTTACTTATTCTGCTCCAATTAAGGAAAATTCTTATATAGCAGAATAATAATGGAACAATACATTAAAGAAAAAGACACTGGGTTTCAGCAAAAAGCAAAAAAAATCTTACTGCCAGAAGACTGGACAATTTAGCATGCTACCACAATTTAAAACTCTAACCAAAGACATGCAAAGCAATAAACCATGCATAACTCAACATAAAATAAAAGGCAAACTAAATTAAACAGCAAACTAAGTAAACAATGTAAAAACGAAATTACGCATTCAAAAAAATGGCAAACTGCAAACTGTACATTTCTGAAGTATCAAAAAAAGTAATCTCAAATAAATGAAAAACAAGGTAATAAAAAGTGTGAATAATAACATACCGAAAAGAATAAAGAGGCATTGGGGTGTAACTCTCTTTAGAGAACAGCAGAGCAAGGCAGCGGAGGGACAGGGAAGAGGTAAGGAATCGAAGGGGAGAGCGAGGTTGCACAAATCGTCCACAACGAGGAAGGGCAGAGTCCCCGCAGGAAATGGCGAAATTGGTTGATGGATGATGAAGTTTTCAAGATGGTTAATATTGAAGGGCAGGTTGGTTTCCGAAGAGCAGGGTTTGGTTTTTTTTTTTTTTTTTGGAAGGGGAATGTTTTTATTTTTTGTTTCAAGCAACAACAGGAAGCAGAAGTACCGTGCAGTCAGTTGGCAAAGAAATTCCGGATCAGGGGAAGAAAAAAAATTCAGGGATGGGGAGAAAAGAAAAAAGTAGCAAAAAAACACAGGTCAGTAAATACATAAGGAAATATGTAGTGTTCCATCAGTCAAGATTTATAGAATTCTACATACAATAACTTGTTTACAGAAACAGTTAATAGGTTTTACCTAGTGGAACACAACGATAAAGAAAAGGCATTTTTACTTAAGATATACAAAGAAGTAAGAGACAGTATCACAACGGAGTGACTCCTACGGCCTGTAACACTGAATTAATGTTAATTAATTAATTCCAGGCACTTCCTAGAATTTGACTAAAATGTTTTCTTTAATTGCAAGAACTTCTGAGAAGAACTGGCTCGATGGATCAAGCCAAGCGCGGCCGTTTTTGCTGCTTCGGGACCGGTGGGCGCAGGAAGCAACCCCTGGTGGCAACAGACCAAGGGAAGTCCAACCTGGAGCCCAGCACCGCCTCGGCCGGGAGGGACCGTCTGGACGAGTGGCTGCGCCACCACAGGGACCTCAGAGCTCGCTCCACAGGGACCTGGTCCCTCCTGCACAGCAGAGCTCTCTGCTCCCCCTCCAGAAACCCAAACCCGCGGCTGCTCAGCCCCAAGGGCAGGAAGCGCCGCTCTGGCCCCCGCGGCAGCACCAACCCTGCGGGCGGGCGAGACAAAGTCACTGCAAGCCGAGACGTGCAGGCTTCTTCCACTCCTCAGGGAGAGGGAAAAACGGAGCTGTTTCAGTTTCCAGGATTCTGATTCAGGGAAACACCCTTAGCACAGAGTCGTCACTCCGGAGAAATACTGTCTCTTGACTAACTGGCTGTGGCACAGGTAAGTTTCTACAACACTGATTACACAGGCAATGGAAAAAGTTTCAGGTCTGTTAGTTCACAGCTTCAGTACAAGTATCAAAGTCTCTCTAGCCCAAAGGTAAGCTGGATGGATAGTGAGGAGCTCATAAAACAACCACAAGGCATGAAATAACCGCTCGCTCCTACCAGAACGGGAGCTGTGCCAGCACTCGGAGCTGCAGCGGTTTTGCAGTGGCACGCCGGTCCCGAGCGGCGACGCCAGCACTTAGCGCTTACGACTCGTGTCTGAACAGCAAGTCGCGGGACCAGGCCAGAGCTGGCAGTCCCTGGAATGGCCGAGCAGCTCCCGAGGAGAAAGTGCAACTCGTCCAAACCAGCCCCTGCCGTTATTTCACGCCCTGGAGCAAACAGCGGCGACAGATCCCAAGAGCGGTCTGAAGCGCCGACCCAAGGGGCTCAGCTCATCGAGGTGAACGTTTTATTCCTCCATCACATCCAGGCTTCCCCTTTGGTGCAAAAGAGGTTTTGTGGTTACTCTGACGTCACTGGTAAGTTTTAGAGCTTTGCCAAGTAGCATTAACCTGTGTGCACAGTCCCACCGGTTAAAGTGTTTCTCAGCAGAGACGCTCGTCACACTCTAACGCACACACTGCGAGTTTCTACGCTTCCAATCCAACAGAGAGCCAAAAGCTGACTGAAGAAAAATCCAAGACACCCGTACCAAATGCTCTTACAACGCTGTCCTTCATTAAAGATTTTTGTTCAAGTATTACTTGCTTTATTTTCAAAGAAACCCAAACTTTTCAACTCACTAAGTTAAGCAGAATTGAAAATGTAAACTGTGAGCTGTTACGGGGTTTAGGCTAAGGAAAAACTTCCAGGAATCTTGGAAAGGGAAAATGTGCAAGCACATGGCAGAGGAAACACTGCACAGGTACGAGGTCAGGCTGGCGGGGGTCCAGACACTACACAGAAAGAGCAAAGGTCAGAACGAACTCTCTCTGTAGTTCTGAATTAATGTATTAAAAACTAGAACATGCTAAGGAAAAGAAAGAATGGACATGGCTGTTCTGTGACCCAAATGACACTAATTCCATGGGAATGGCAGGGAGGCTCCAAACAAAAGAGGGAGGAAGGGACAGGCATTGTAGTCTTTATGGGACAAGAGCAGGCAGGCAGCATCCTTGGCTTCGAACCAAGGAAGAGCAAGACTTTAATTTGAGACGGACTTTCTCATTTCCCTTCAGCAACTAGAGTACTGGTCTGCTTTGAGTTTTAGAGCTGGCAGAGCACGTCATCGGCTTTTCTAGTTTTGCCGTTTCCTTTAGGCTACAGTAGGATTTCACTTTCAATGAGTTTCAGCACAATCCGTGTTCAGAAAGTGAAGGCAGAGGTAACAGGAAGGAGAACAAAAGAGTAAAGTTAGGACTCCACTAACCTCAGGATTCAGATTGCTAACCAGCAGAACGGAGTTCCCTGCCCCAGTGAGGCCGGGAATGGCAATCCGTCCCGCCGCAGCCGCTGCAGCTGCTGGGATAGCCAAAGGAGCTAGAGCTCCATGAACATTTGGAACTGTCAGGCCTGGAAATCAAAGAATATTAACCAGTAAAGAAGTTAACAGCACGTACTCTAGTGTATTTGCTGCACCAGAAGGGAGAAGGGCACACCTCCGGTGACATGCAAGTGAGCACTCGAGACACAGCGACCACGTGGTCTAAGGGCAACGGGGGCTCCAATTCTGGTGCTGCAGGAAATGCTGGAATTTCTAATAGTGTTTGCTCTTGCGGTGCCTGGTGCCGAACAGGTGCCCCTCGGCACTCTCTCCGTGACTACAACAGTGGGCACGTGTCACAAAAGCGGAGTCAGCACAAAGCCCCAGCTCTGCCGGCGCAGGGAAGGCGTCACACGCGGTGCGTTTGTCAGGGTCTTTCCAACCAGTGCATGCCACAAACGCTTTGCTCTTTAACCATGCATGTAACAGTCAGACACGGGGAGCCACCATCAGCTAATCTCTTCCTGAACGGAGAAACTGTAAAGTTCTGTTTCTGGGCTTTTCTAGGCAGCTCACGGCAGCAGCCGGCACCTCGCCGCATCTGCTGACCAGCCCTCCGAAGGGAGGAGCTTTAGAGTTTAAGAAAGAACTGCTGGGAACCAATTCCATGAAATTACTCCTCCAAGCAGCACTGTACCTCCCAACAGGATGTTAACAAAACGGTTCAGCAGTTTGATCTGTGCCTGTTTGTCATAAGCAAGGAAATTCCATCCAGTGACAAGAAAGTCGAGAGGGCCTGGTATGCTTTGAAAAACAAAGCAGGAACTGTTCAGTCTCACTCCAGCGAGGGCACTGAGCACCTCGCCCCAGGCTTTCATCTCGGACCCTTGGCCACTGCTGTTCGCAGCAACAACTGCAGTCACCTGCAGTAGGGGCTCCAAACGTCCCACGGAATGAGGTTTGTGTTTCAATACTGGCTTTACTCAAAATATTTGGGTGCAAACGGACAGATTCCCTGCTTTTGACCACAACTGCAGCTGTCAAAGTGAGTTCCCAACCTCTGTGAGGACATGAGGAAACTCACAAGGCAGATGGGATCTTTTCCCCATCTCCCCCACTTACTTTAAACGCTGCCTGTACTGTCCCTCCCACCCCGCTCCTCCTGCGGCCCCGTCACTGGGATGTCACCCAGCCAGAGCTGCTCGAGCTGCACTCGCCTCCCTCCAAGCCAGGGGAGGAAACACCGCTGCCCTCCCCGCCCGAGTGCCGGCATTCGGAGCTGACACCCCTAACCCCAGCAAAGAGCCACCACTTAGCTTCCAAACATCAAGATGCTTCAGCAACAGAAAACCTATATAAAACTTCAACTTACGAAATACAGTACCTGCAGCCTGAGGAATGGCAAAGGTAGGGGGAAAGCCAGCTCCTGCATATGGAGAAGCAGAGATTATTCCTGGGGCACCTGGGGAAGACACACACATTGTACAACGACACCCGACAGCAAGCAAACTCTAGAGACTTAGCTGGAATGTCTTGATCTGTCCTTCAACGTAAGCATTTAGTTCAAAGCTAAACCCTAAAACATAAACAGTAATTCAAAAAAAGCCTCTAAGGTAACACTGAACTCCAAGAAATTACAAAACCCCCTCCTCCCCTAACTCTGCTGCTCAGACAGCGACAGGAGCAGAGCCAGTGACCACACCACCCGCCCGCAGCTCCCGTAACCCCCTCACCACAGCGCGCTTCTCAAAGCACAGGTCACCCCACCCAACTATCACCCAGCCCGCGCTGCGGGCAGAACAGCAGATGGCACTCGAAGCACAGACAGCTGGAACACCCTGGAGAGCCCTGGCCCAAGCGGCAGCACCCACAGCCCTGCGTGCCTCCCCGTATCCCGCACCTGTCCGATCCAGAAGCTCCCAAACTCTCCCCCCTCGTCACCGCGGGCTCCAAACCCCTGCAGGGTGCAGCACGCCAGGACTCCCTCCCCTTCCCCAACCGACACACGCTTCTGCTCCCACTGCGGGCATTCTCACCAAAAGCAGCTGCCATGGTCTGATCAAGAGAGGGCTGGTTATCCCCAGAAGGCAGGTCTGGCCGTGTATAATCTCTGCTCTTGTCGTTATTGTATTTTACATTGAGACTCGTGAGCTTTGAGAAGTCTATGCGCAGCGTACAGCAGGCGTTGTAGATATTCTGGCCGTCTAGAGACTGCAAAGAAACAAACCGTTCTTCACCCAAGGCGCGTCTGCACCGAGACAGCGGCAAGAAACCCCTGGAGAGAGGAGGTGTCACCCCACCCCAGGTACTCGTGCTCCCCCAGGGACACGCGGGTCCCCTGTGCTGTGCGGAACAAGCGCAGCGTCACGCCGCCCGCCCAGGCCTCCTACGACCCCACACACTCACTGGTTTCTGACACTGATTGTAGATTAAGAAAAACAAGCTCAGAACTTAATTCAGTTCAGGTGTCCTGTGCTGCACGCACACTACTCACCAGTTTGGCGTGCTGAGCGCTCACTGGGTCAGCGTATTGCAACAGGGCCTGAAACTGGTTGTTCTTCGTGAACGTGATTATTTTCAAGACGGTACCAAATTTGGAAAAAATCTGCAAGACAACATTTGCATATTTTGTTATTCCATTGCTAGTAAGTTAATTTCGTACCAATCTCCATCACTAGAAGCAGAAACATCAGAAGTTATCTTTTCACCGTGTTAGCTTCCCAAATTAGATTTTTAAGGTTCTCAGCTGCACCGTGGGCGCTGCTTAGCTCTCGCCTTGTGGCATCAGGCAGAAAAACGTCAGGGCCACCGAACTGCCCCTTCATAAAGTTTTTGTTCGTTATCAATTCTTACGCAGGAAGATCGACATACACCTTCACAAACTGGAACTTTTCCAAAAATTTCAGGGATTCTTGAACACAGTCGAGCCTGTGTTTTAAACATGAACATTAAGTTAAGCAACCACGGCAGAGCAGCAGCTTTGCAGTACCCTGCTGCCTGCAGAGCTCCCGCGCTGGCCTCCTCCTCCCCTCGCACAAGGACACGCGGCAGCTGCTCCTGCTAAATCCTGAACAGGGCTCGAAGAGCTGCCTCGAAAACATAAATATTTGTCCCTTGCACTGCACCAAACTAATCCAATTACAACAGAGCAGCAACCAATTCTCTGGAAGGTAAAGTCCGGCCAGATTGGAACCAAAATTAGAAGAATCTTGTGTAGGTGTCGGGGTCTCTAGAAAGTAGAATTTTGACAGTTGTGTTCAGAGCTGGAATCACACAGACCGAACCACAGGCTGCTAGAACAGACTGCAAATGCAGCAATTCGCGATTTGCTGCTACCCCTCCCTCCAGGGTGAGTCCCGGCAGCACGTTTTACCTGGTGCAGAACATCCAGAGTGACAGGATAGAAGAGATTCTCCACGATGATCCTGAGGACGGGGCTCTGGCCAGCCATCGCCATCCCTGCGTCGACAGCCGCAGCCGTGGCCGGCAGCGCGAGGTTCCCCGACTGCACAGCGTTCACGGCTTGCAGAGCCGCCTGGGCACGCTGCGGAACCAAACGCTCTGTCAGACCAGCACTTCTGCTTGCAAAGTTACACCTTCGGCTTTTTCTCGAGCTTCCTATCTGCAAACTACCCGCGGAAGTCTGCAGCTGGCAGACGAGAAATCAGTTTGCTGTTCCACGGGCGAGGGGTGCGATGACTTTAGCATGTTTCAAATACAGACGATACAGACCACTCCCATCAGTAAAAGCAATGCGAGAACAGAAACTAAAAATATGAAGTAGTTGTGCAACTGCTAGAACCTTGCTCAGCATCTACTGGCGCAGCAAAACTACTCCATTGTTCAGAAACCAGGAAAAATGAGTCTCTTCTGGGGTGACCCACCACCTCCAGAACAACCTTTCAACCTCGTCAGCTGCTGCAGCAGCGCTGCACGGGCCCAGGAGCGAACACTGACTGGGGGGGGGCTCCTGTCGAGGCCCCCTCACACGCAAAGCACTGCAACGTGCCCACTGCTGAGCGTCACATTCGGGCTTTGCTCAGTGCACCCAGCAGCAGCATTTCATCTGCGCAGCGCTGGGTGCTCCGGGCCTGGTGACAGGCGGACTGGAAAGCGAGAGGAGGCCAACTGGGCGTGCTGGGCGGGCACCCTGATAAGGAGGCAAGGCACGAGTAACTTGAACTTCTTTCCAGTGTTCCTGTCCTGAAACATTGCCAAGAGCGGCTGAGCTAAAAAAGGGAACTTTTTACCCTGTGCAGAGCATGTCTTGCACAGACACCAGACAGCCCAGACACAGCCTCAAGGACTGCCCCTCCGAGCCAGCGCTCGGCCGCAGCAGATCCTGCTCTAACGCAGACCCACGTTCTGCCCCATCAGAGCTTCACTTTACACAAAGCTGTCAATACCAGAAACGAGCACCCAAGGCACTAGAGATTAACCAAGCCCTCAGAGAGGAATTCAGTTACTGTTTCCAGCTGCGGAGGGCTAAGGCACAGCTTCTCACCATCTCGTATTCCCTGTGCATCTTCTTCCCCGGCACCGAGGCAGTTTCAGCAGCTCATTTAACAATCTGCTGAGACTTTGAACAAAAGCTGCTGTAGGAGACCTTACTCCACAAAGGAGCGGGTCTTGCACTGACAGTTAAAACACCTCAAAACCCTCCCAGACCCACACCAGCAGCACGAATCGCAACAGCGGCAGAGAAGCACCCGTCCCTCCCACCAGTAGGACAATGTAAGAAATGCAAACTAACTGCTTGGTTTGGAGAGTTGTCTGTCTTAAGCTCCTTGTGGTTGGAGAACTGGATGTAGATGGGCTGGCTTCGAAGGACCGGAGTGACTGTGGTGTAGTAGTTCACCATGGTGTTGGCGGCCTCCTCCGTGTTCATCTCTATGAAAGCCTGCGCAGAAGGCAAACCCAACGTGGACACCCGATCAACGCGGCTCGCGCGAGGACACGGCATTAAGACCCGACGACGGCATCACACGATGGGTAACTTTAGGAAGAACTGAACTGCAGCTGTATTCGACTCTCACAACTGCACTGACACGCAAGCGGTTGTACAGGGAATGGTTGTAGAATGAATGTAGAATGAATGAGGACCTTCACTGTCCAGACTGATCTCATGGTCCAGACTCGTCCCAAGATCTCCAAGCTACAAGCAGTCAGGAGACCAGCAGGGACAGAACAGAAAAACACAGCAACAACCCCGGTTCTCCACACTCGTCATTTTAAGGCACATCCCACACTTCCCCACGGAGCAGCGAGCCCACCCACTGCTCTGTACCTCTGTGGTCTTCTCTGCTTCCACAGAACCACGTCAGGGATCGCAGCAGCTCGTTACATTAAGTACTTACATATAATCACACCACGCAATACAGCAGAGACACGTTTTCTTAATTAAGATAGGAGACACAGTATTTTAAGTGACTATTAAAGTTGCCTTGCCTTTTTACTCCTTAATTTGTAAGACAATTTTAGTTACCAAATTAGCGCACACCTTCCGCGTTACCCAAGAGCTGAGCTCTGCCCAGCTAATTCACTGTACCTCTAAAGGTGTCCTTACTGCACCAAGTCACACCAGCGGTTACTCAACTGTCATGTCGGCTCGAGTGAAAAAGGCCAACTCATGTCAGTGCCGTCCAAATAACTTACCTGGTCTGTAATTTAAAAATCAAGCATAATGCTCATTATAAGTGACAACCTATAATTACAGACTTAGCTCCTTGCACGGCCTGAAAATAGTATTTTCTACAGTTCATGGGATCATCACCGAAAAGTAAAATAACAGTAGGCACAAGTTACTGACTCGTAATACGTGACAGCTGCTTGAACACTCGGACCTGGTTTACTGATGACAGACTCATCAAGGCTTTGACAAACCCCTGCTTGCAATTACAGAGACAATACCTGATTTTTGCCTTTCAACATGAGAAGGTTGGTGACCTTGCCGAAAGGTAAGCCCAGGGAGATGACCTCGGCCTCTGTGACGTCGCTGGGGAGCTTCCGCACATGGATCACACGGGACGGGACGCCAGCACTTCTGCTATCGCCTTTGAACTTCTTGCTGTCGTTTCCATTAGCTGCAGAGAGCAAAAGTCACTGCTTGTTGGAGCGGGCTGGAGAGACCACGCACACCCTTCCCACCTCTGACGCCGCGTGTGCTGTTACACACGGATTCCACAGTCTAATTTAACCGGAGCCTGAAGATACACGGATTTACCATTTAATTTTTTTCCCCACTACGCGATGCGAGTGACGCAGCTGAACGCCGCTGCCCTGGCCTCGGCTCTGCAGCAGCCACCTCACAGCATCGACAGCTCGCACCCACCCGCGCCTCTGCCTCCCGCGGGCCCGAGCCACCGACTCCGGGCTGCTGCTCGTCCCCTTCGCGCTCCGGTGGGTGCTCCGGGCAAGGAAGCTGCTTGAAGGGGACACCTTAAAGCCCGTGAACAGCAGCCAGGATGGACTTCTAGCTCGGCTGGACCCCAGACGTGGCAAAGCCTGCCAGCACCACGCGGCTGGGCAGGAGCCGACGGGATCTGGCAGGGAGGTACCAGGTCTGACACGGAGGGACTCGGAGGACAGCGGCAGCTCAGGGCACTGACAAACAGAAGGCAAAATTCTGGACTGAGCACCCGAGGATCCTGAACCTCTAGATGGTGTAGGGCTCCCAGGTAGCAGCAAACTACTGCACACAGCCAGGACAGCCCCACGGGGAACTCGGCTGTGCCGCAAGTGTAACGGCTTACGGCAAAACCTGCATCATTTCAGCAGCTGTCCTGCAATTATTTTATCCTGTCTATGGACCTTTTAAGGGTAGAAGTTTATTATTAAGGGCAGAAGTTTATTATTATTCAGCCTTGTCCTACAAGAGGCCTAATAAGTACTAAAACCAAAGATTTTAAAATCTGGACTAAGTGGGAAAAGCCAGTATTTGCAACACCTACAGACTGCCATTCTTTCTCGTAGGCAACATTACCTGCAGAAGAAGAGTTGCTGCTCATGATAAAGGGTCCGTTAGTAACACAAGTAGAGAAAAGCTCGTCAGATCCCCGCTGGAAAAGAAAAGATGAAAGGTGAACTGAGAGCATTTTTACCAACTCTATTCAGGTACTCCTAAAGCAGAACAATTGAGATTCAGCTGCAGAGAAGCCGAACAGAAGCGCAAGTGAACATATACTGACAGCGGGCAGTGAACCTCACCTCCATGAATTAAGAATAAGCAAGATCCAATTCAGTGGGTGAGCAGCACTATCCAGTATCTCTTAGCTAAGCATTAGCCATCTCGGGACCTGAAGCATCGCTGGATTGCCTGAAGCCACCCGAGCGTCGTGCACGGGTATTCACACGCTCCTGCTGACCGAGCAAACCAGACCCCTGACGACTCCTCTCAGACGAGGTTTTCACTCTTTTTGGTTAAGCCAGAACAACGCTGCAGCTGATCGCAAACGGACAGGCCTCCTGGTATTCAGGAGGACGGGCATTGTTCCGCTGTGGGTTACCAGAAGTAAGGAAGCTCTAAGCGAAAGACGAGTTATCAGAAGCCGCCCCAAACCGCTCGTGTGTGACTTGGCAGCTACGAACCAAAGATCTGCACCTTCCAGTTCCGAGCAGAAGGTGCCACTTTGAAAGAAACGGCTCTCCTCTGCTCCCTGCCTCAAACAAGGGCAGATCAGCACAGTAAAGCTACCAGCTAGAAGTTACTTTTCAAGTTTTACAGCAGAAGCAAGCCCACACAACAGTTTGGACTGGTCACTGCTTTGCTGTCTTCCAGCCACGGGACTTGCTCCGGGCCAGCAGTGCCAGCCTCCGTGGGCACATCGAGGTCAGCAGGCAGGCGGACCGGCCGTCTGGTCCCAGAGCCACAGAAGTACTGGTGATCCCACCCTCTGCTGCCTTTTGCCGCAGTCGAGCCAAGGCAGCTACTGGCACAACAGAAAGCTGTGAGCAGCACACACATCCCAACCGCCCGACTCGTCGAGTCCGTGCTGCGGCACCGCGTGGGGCTCAGCTCCACGGAGAAAGAAAACGCTTGACAAAAAAAAACCATAAGACAAACTGTTCCTACTAGAATTAGGCTACCTAAACAAACTGGTAACACAGAATTATAGAAATAATTCTGGGCCTTAAGAGCTGCAGGTGTAATTCCATCTACTGGCACCACGTTGCAGAAGCCTGGCGCTCCTCCACCCCGCAAAGCGAGCCCAGCGGGTCCCAGGACGCGGTGCCCGCCAGTCCCCCACAGCCTTCCCTGCAGAGCCACCCAAACCACCTCAGCTGACCAAGACCAGTCTACGCCAGGCAGGAGCAATGAAAAACCCCACTAGGACGAAAGCAAACAAGACTATAAATTACTTCTTAGCACAATCTATACTTGTGTCCATAACACACCTCAAAGCCAACATGGATTAATTTCAAGTTAGACACAAGAGCTGGGATCCCACCGCAACCTGTGAGCAAAGGCAGTACTACAGATCTAACACACGGGAGCACTTTCTCCCAACCTTCTACACTGCTCTTACACAGAAACGCCACGTTAGAAGGTTCTCATCAACAGAAAAAAGAACCGAGCTCGTCCCCACCCCTCTCAGCAGACGCAGCCCTGCCCCGCGCCCGGACCCACCTCCCACCACGGCCGGACCTGGGGCACCTGCGGAGACGGGACCCGCGCCCCAGCAGGAGCTGCCGCTCGCTGCCCCAGCGGCGGGCACAGGAGAGCCCCACGCTGCCTGTCACAGACACGGGTTTGGGGTTTTCTCTTTCCCCCTCGAATCTGGAATTTCTTGTCCAACTACTCACTGCTCGCTCTTCAAAGAGGCTCAAGGACTTTGATGTCCTGAATAGGAGAAATGAGGGCAGGTCCCAACCCGGCGGCCGAGGCGCTGGTCACCTGCACGCGCTGACCGGGCTGCGGCACCCGGGGAGCTCCCCTGAGCGTGGGGCAGTAATTAGGAACCGGCCTCGTAACAGCTGCTCTAATGAGCGCCTGGATTCGAGTGCAGCGAGGGGCAAGCGAGGCTGGGAGGCTGTTGGACTGATCCCGTCCTTCTGATGACTCAAATTATCACGTAATTCCACAGCTAAAAAACCCAACAAAACACCACACAACGCCAAACCCCCAAACCCAGCAGTTTCCTGCAAACACGTTCTTGTGCCCGAGCTGCTGCCCAGCGACAGGTAGGGCCTGGCTCCAGGGCACGGCATCCCGGCAGCAGCTCCTCACAGGAGCCACCACCCGCAAACAAAAGCCCTCCCGACACACACCAGTGTCCACTGGGCCTTGAGCTTGTTCTTAAACAACCGGGAAACTTCTGAGCAGGGAGCTCCAGCACCGCCAGTACGAACCAAGGCTGGGGCAGCCCTCGCGATCCATCACGGAAACACCAGGAGAACAAGGCACATACTTGGCTCTCGTGGAGGCAACACCAGGGAGCTATAAACTGGAAAAGCAAACGTTTATACTATTACGGAAAGAATCTAAATTCCCTGAATTCTCCTTTCCTAGTGGTTTGTTCCAGATAAACATTTTTGCGCATATTTGCAAATTTACTTGCAGGGCACTCTGACAAGGAACGCTCACGGCTGCTGTTCCCCACATCAACGTTCCTCTAATGAAAGAGCAATTTCCCATCCACTCCCCTCTTATCTTGGAGCCGGCCTGTGCTGCCCGCTGTGACCAGAGCCAGGAGGCAGAGGGGGCCGATTGTTGGACATCAAAAGGAGCTGCAGTCAATTTGTAAGTTCCCAGCTGGAAGCACACGCAACCGAAGAGGGAAGGAAGGCTGCAGCAGCCGGAAAGCTGCGACCATTCCAAGGTCTTTCTCTACCCAAGGAGGTCTGCAGGCAGCACACACGTAGTACGGTGCGGTTACACCAAAACTATTCCACCCAGGCTCCCGCAGCGCAGGGCTCTGAGCCCACCGGGGCAGGGGCAGCCGTGGCTCCGCGCAGCCCCGTGCCGGTAGCGCCCCGCGCCCGCAGCGCTGCTCTGCCCCCGACACCGCGGGGCTGCTCTCGGGTGACCTCCCAAAACCTCCAGTGACGGTCGCTTTTTGGAGCGGCCCAACCCGAGGCGGATGGGACGACCCGCACTCGGCGTCGGGAGCCTCAGCAGGAGCCCGGGGCAGCTCCGGCCCCGAGCCTGCAGTGCCTGCCAGCACCTTCCCGGCCTCCAACATCTTGTCTTCCCGCACACGCTAGAGACCAAGAATGAGCTTTCAAACCACGTTACAAACTCCAACGCTCCGTTACCGGGGATCCTAACTCAGCACAGCCAGAGGAACCACAGCGAGCCCGGCTGGCTTCACAAGTTTCACCAACCACGCAGGCGCAGGGTGTTTCCATTTATCACGGAAACGCCAGTACAAAAGCTGTCGATCCCTAAATACATTATTCTGCTTCAAGTTTAGAACTACGCAAATCCGGCGAGCGGCCACATGGGCGCTGGAGATCGGGAGGGAGCGCCCAGCCCCGCTCACGAGACCTCTTGCTCACGCTCGTTCTTCTGCAGTTTCATGACAAGACTAACAGAAGCAGCAGCAACACACGAAATCCTTCACCAGAGCCGAGCTCCTCTGCCCATTTACAGGAAACAAACACGGCTTCTAAGGTTATGGGGCCGGGCCCTGGGAACGGGCGGCTCCGGCCACCGCCACCCGGGCCACCAGCGGCTCCCCGGCGGAGCCCCCCGCCATCCCCGCCACCGCCCGGGCGTTTCCATGGCAGCCGCCTGCCCTGCTCTGCGACACTCCTGCCCACAACAGGTCCCCTGCTCAGGCTGCGGCAGCTGAACCAAACACCCGCGCAGGCTCCCACCAACTCTTTCCCGTAAGAGCCAGACACGAGGTAGAATTCTACCGGTTCAGATTTTCCCAAGTCAGCTTTCTGGCCAACCCACAAACCCTAAGCTTTTTTTTTTTTTTTTGCTTTACATTTTTAGTAAAGAAGTTCTAAGGCTTTGTCATTCCTCTAGGCTTCCACAGCTCGAAAAGCAGCAGCCCGTTCACATGAGAACTACAAACTGTGTCACTGTCACCGGGGCTGTACCTGAGCCCCACCAGCCTGGCACGAAGCCAGAGACCGTCTCGGCTCCCACCAGCACACCCACGGGTGCTACACAAATTCTCGGCTGCCCCGTGCACAGAATCCTTGATCTACTTCAGATCCAGCCACTTATTTAAAGTGGATTCCAACAAATCAACTGCGTTCTGCCTGTGCAGGAGGCTACGAGACAAACCGAACCACCGTAAAAACCTTCTTCATTTCACGGCAAACGCAGGCTGCTGACACCTCGCAGAGAGCAGAACTCAAGCCGCAGCAGCGGGACAGCCCGGAGGGGAGGAAGGGGACCAGGGCTGGGCAGGCCAGCGAGCCCAGGCTGGCAAAGACCTACGAGAGGTCTCCCTTCCCCGGCTCACAGAGGGAATCGACGGAGCAGCAGCAGACCACCAGACCACCGTGACATTTTGCAGGCAAAACGACACAAACCCTCGAGCAGCTCACACAAACCTCCTGCTGATGCAGGAAGCAGAGCGACGCCTGCGGGCAGAGCGAGCCTGCGGGGAGGCGCGCGAAGCTCCAAGGGCTCCCGTGAGGTCAGTCCCAGCGCGCTCCGGCACTGCAGCTCACAGCTCGAACCGCTCTGCAAGAAACTGATACGAGAAATCCAGTCTGGTGACATCACCGTGTCACATTCCAGCATTTTTTGCTGAGAGGTCCCAGAGCTGGAGATGGAACTGAAAGGCTCGGTCCCAGCAAGGCTCACTAACGTTACCCCCACGTGTCCCTCTTCCCTGCTCCTGCTTCCAACACTCTTCAGTCATTTCGGGTGGAACGATGAGCAAAGAACCAACCAAATAAAGGCCCCCCCCCCCGCTCGGATTTGGGGCATCAACAGAAAAAACAAGCACAGGTTTTTGCGAAGGCCCCTCTGCAGAACACGCGGCACAACCGCATCCTCCCTCAGCGCTGGCGAGGGGGGAAGGTGAAGACCAACACAAAGCACCTTCAAGACGCCGAAGCCTCTGCGGTGCCGTCACATCCGCCGTCCCAGGGCCCGCAGGCAGCGGTGACAGCTCAGCGTCGCTCACCCCGTCACCTTCTCTGCGAGACACGCCATTTGTCACCTCGTCGGAACCAAAAGCAAGAGGTGGGAGGGAAAACCAGTCCAGCTCACCCAGTTGGTCACTGCAGCCCTGCATCATTTATCAAACAAACCAGCCCAGCAGCCAGCGCGCTTCCCCAACACGGTGACCCTGCGGCGAAGCGCCAGCCCCCCGGGCCGGCTCCCCGTATGTCCTCTGCGTTAGACTCTGCTCCCTCCAGCTGGGGCCAGAACACACCCATCACCTGCCACTTACGGGCTTTTAAATCGCTATAGTCTCACTCTTGTCTGGACACGATGCAGTCTAACACCTTCCTTCCCGGAAGGGCCAGCACAGAAACCTTCCCAGTGAGGCTCACGGGAGCGCACGGGGCACACACACACACCTTGGGCACCTCTGGGCCAGGTCAGCCGGTCAGAGCACTGCAGGGTCCTCAGTGCCCAAGAACGTTTTCCTGCCGTACGCGCTGCCACAAACCGGTGGGACCATTGCTATGCACACACGGAGGGATCTCTGAGCTCCTAAAAGACAGCAGAAACTCCGGCGTCGCATTAAAGCGACTGCTCAGCAACCCGACGGGAGGTTTTGCAATCAGAGGCCCCCGGAGCTCCAGCGCCGAGCCGGATCCGCAACCCACTCATCCCCCAGCCCCTCCCTGACTTTCTTTCTCGGTCTTTGCTACTATGGAGACACCCTGGGAAACAAACCTGCCCTTTGAGCAAACAGAAGGTGTGGCCCTTCTAAATGGCCCCGAATTCCTCAGCTCCCAGCGCTGCAGCAATGCCGTCGGGCCGGCTGGGCAGGGCAGCACACACCCAGCCTTACTGACGCTGCTCCCAAGTTGAAACTTAACCAGGAGGCACCCCCGAGCTGCTCAGATCATCGCAGCCAGCAGGAAGGTCCCGGGTAGAGCTTAACGCCGAAGCCACCACAAAGAAGCGTGGCTGGATGAGTCACTTCGGGCAACCGGAACCCGCGAAAGAACATTTTGTGCCCAAATCTGCGCGAGGGCGAATCGAACACGCGGGCTCGGAAGGAGCTCGGCGCTAATTCAATCTCCTCTAAAGTGCTGTTGTGTAATAACTACAATCTGCTTTGGCAAACGCCGGGCAATCATTACATTGGGATTACCAAAACGCGCTCCCTGAACTAAGTGCAGCGCTCAGCAAGTTTTCACAGGAAGCCTGAGCGACAGCGACGCCAGAGCGACGCGGAGCACGACGGCAGCGGCGCTCACCCTTCCCGCCCAGGCGGTGCCACCCCAGCCTCTCCTGGTGGGACAGCTCTCGGGAGAGTCAGCGCCAGCCCCGCGCTTGGGGCTTTAAACAGGTGCAGTCCGGTAAACTCAGGCACGTTGGGTATTTTGCCTTTTCAAATCACTGCAGACCGAGGGCAAAGCAGGCCTGAGGTTGAAGCAGAGTATTTCCTACAGCCGTTCCACGAGGATGGTTGTCTTCTCACAAGTCCCACACGGCTTTTCATCGACGAGAGCCACAGGCTCCCTCCTTCCCAAGCGCAGGTAACCGGAGCTGGCTGCCGCAGAGGAAACCGGTTAGACGTGATGGAGAAACCGCGTGAAGCAGGCCTGGCGGCCGACGGGCCCGTGGCAGCCACCTCGCTCAGCGCCCGCACGCCGACCAACACCGCGCGCTCGGGATCGGCTCTCCCGGCCCAGGCGCCCCGCGAAGGCCGGGCCCCGTGGGGACAGCCCGGCGGGATCCCGGTGCCACCAGCACGCGACACGCGGCCGCATGTGCCATCGCGCCTGCCCGAGAGGCCACAGGAGCCGGCCCGCTGCAGCCTCTGAGCGCAGCCACGGGAGGGGACTGGAATTTCCTCACGGCATTCCTGGCCTGCTGCCCGAGCCCTAATTACTGTTCCCATGGCAAAGACCCCGGCCTGATGGCAAATCGCTCCCGTGCAGCAGCCAGCCCCATCACACTCCAGCAAACCCCGTTTTAAATATTAACTTCTCAAACGCCCGTTTCTGGAAGCAGAATCTTTCAAAAAGAGCTCAACTTCACCAAGACACTACGAGATTGCTGAGCATCTAAACTATTCGGAGACTTTCCCAGTCACTGAAACGCCACGTACCTCAAAGGATGACACAACCAGAGCTCACGCTCTCTCTAGCAAGCGAGTCCTGCTCCGAGAGCATCAGAGATGAAAAGCCTGAAGAGGAGCAGGACCCAGGCAAATCAAAGAAAGGCAAACGAGGCGCAGAGAGCGATCTTGATCAAATTACTCGGAAGGGGCAACTGCAGGGATCAGCCCCAGCACCCCGGAGCTCAACACGGTCTGAAGGTCACGCTTCCTTTCTGTTCAGACAGCGACGAAACGCTGGGAAGAAGCGAGCCCTAACCCACGTGTTTCTAATCCGCAGGACGTTCCAAGGCCGCGCATCGAGAGCCCCACACCGGAACCGTGGCGAGCTTCCCACGCGGGTTCGCGAGCTGTAAACCCAAGGGCCTGCGGCCGGGCTGAACGCGAAGCCCCAGAACAGCCACCGGTCACCTCCCCGGCCACCGGCGGGGCCAGCAGGCAGCACAGCGCTCGGGGAGCGGCGCTGAAACACAACCGAGGTACCGTAGTGAGCACCCTTAATACGCAAAATACGGACGTGAGAAAATCCTAAACCAAGGTGCCAGCATCCCGGCTCTTAAAACAGAGTGGAGCAAACGAGGACCAAGAGGCCGCTCCAGGCTCTCCGCCGTGCTACAGGCACCGCTCCCACCTGTCCCCGAGGTCTCCAGCACTGGGCAGTTCCAGTCACAGAGACCCCTCACCAGCTGGTGCCCCCGCAGCGTACCGCCTGGGGGACGGCAAGAGCTCACAGTTTCTGGGGCCTGCTGTCTTCTAGAACCTTAAACTTGACCAAGTACCATTCTACAGCCATAGCAAGGACAAGAAATTCATAGTTTGGGTAAACAATGGCTTCCCAGCTCAAATTCTGGTGTCTGATTTAGCAGCCCAGCCAGCACACTCCCTCCCGAGCACGGCTTTCAGGAGGGACCCCAGCAGAGCGGCCCTGCCTCCACCCAAATCTCACTTCCAGGAGTATTTTTTTTGCAAAGTCAACACATGACAGAACTGCAGTTGCACAGCACTACATTAAGTTATCAAACAATTATGAAGAACATCTGCTTCCGAAGGGAGGGGGCGATCAGTTCATCCCGGCAGTGATTTCAGCGGTGCCCCAGGGATCAAACAAATGCTGGGGATGAGCAGGGAGGGCTCCATCCCTGGAGCTCCTTCAGCCAGGCCAGCGCTGAAACGCTTCTGCAGCATCACAGAGACCTTCCTCGGCAGCCCCCTCAAACCACGGAGCAGCAGCAAGCCCAGGCAGGCAGGTTGGAGTGGAAGCAACACAAAAAAAGCAACAGCAAAACGTCAGAAGAGCCGCAGCGACGAGGCTGCCCACTTGCAGGGAGGGAAGGGGTTGGAAGAAGCAGCTGAGGACACCTCAGTGGGTGGCAGCTGCCCGCAGCCCTCTCCCCGCAAGGGTCCTGCGGGCCCAGAAGCGGCAGAGCCAGCACACGGGCACCGAGGGGCCGCGGGGCAACAGGAGCCTTCGCTCTGCCCCCAAAAACAACTTTAAAACTTACCTTCGTCAAGACGATTCAACTTCCCTTTTTGCTTCTGCCACTGCTCCCATGGATTCAACTTTCCCAAAGCCTGCCTCGCCTCACTCGACAAGACACCCCGTTTCCGAGGCACACTCTTGTCTCCCCACCCGCCCCACGGTACCACCGGCACCGCCGCGGCCACAGCTCCGTCCCTTGGCAGGAGCGCGGGCCCTCGGGCGGCATCTCTCACCTCGGACACCCGACCGCCGCGCTGGGCACCGAGCGCGCCCACGGGCGGGAGCGACTGGGCACGCGATGCCACGTCCCGAAGCTTCTCAAGATTCACCCAGAGAGCTACAATTCCAGTTTCAGAAGCCTCCTGTCAAGTTTAGGTAGGTAAAACCACTCCCTAAAGCTGCAGGAACCTCGAGCTGCACCTCACACGCTGCTCAAGCCAACTGCAGCGACTCGTACCCAGATTTATCCATCAAACTGCTCTGCAGCAGCCACGGGACGACTTTGCTCCCCTTCTGTATCTCGGCCAACCCCAGCGCCCAGGCTCAAGCCTTCCCTCCCCTCCGATGGCAAAGCTGAGCTGCCCGCAGCAGATCGCGCTCTCAACAAGAACCAGACACGACGAATTCAAATTTCAGGTTCTCATACACGGAAAAGTTCGAACAACCTTCCCCCAGAGCTGTTCAGTAGAGCCCCCAAAGCTCACACACACGTGCATGCGCTTAACAGCTGTCGCGCCGGATTTTGTCCTCCAAAACAAAAACTATTTGCTGTCTAGAAGCAAATTCTAACGCTCCTACTTCCCTCACACGGAGCTCACGCCGCGCAGGCTCAGCTCGGCCTCAAACCCGCCCCAGCCCGCGCTGCGTGGCTGCAGCGGCTCCTCCCCGGGGCAACGGTGACGCTGCCAGCACCGCCCGGGCCACTGCTGAGGGCCCGAGAGAGCTCACGGGGCTGAACTTACTGCGAGGCCGACCCCGGAGCGTCGGCCACAACGCTCACAGAGCGGAGCCGAAAACCTTCAGCTCGCGCGGGAGCGCCCGTCCGCCTGCGCGCTCCGGCCGGGCATCCCGCGGGAGTGAGCCCGTGCCCCGCGAACGCGGCGGCAATCGCCTCGCGCGGCCGATAAGGAGGCTCCTGTCAGCACTTTGAGTCGCGGGGCTAAGTCTGCGCTTTCAACACCTGAGACTAGAAGGGCAAGGGTCATATTTACTGCACTCGCGGGAGATAAAAATCAGCGGCTACGCGCTCGGATCCTGCGGCAGAAGGATTTCTGACATGTAACCGAACAAGAATTCACATAAACAAAGGAAACAGAGCTCTCAGAAGCAAAAGGACCAGCTTCTCCGCGGAGAATCACCGTCCAGCACACAAATAACGAGCAGGGCTTGACATCTGAGCAGGGGGAAGGACTGTTTCTACATGCAATAAGGTTCTGACAGTTGATAATCAATGTCCAAATGCCAAGAGCCAAATGCTGAGCCATAATAAAAGCTTTAAATGCACGTGAAACTGAATTGCTTTCTGGTTAAAGCCAATTTACACGGTACCAGAAATAGCCCTTTATGGCTGAAGATCTACATTTGGTGAGGCTAAAACTAGGTCAGATGCTGAGCAGTGTAAAAAGAGAGAAAAAGTGAGAAGTGCCTACCTTTGTACCAACTGTTATATCTTGGACAATGCTGTAGAAAAAAGAAAGAAAAGGATTAAAAAAGTTAGATAGGTTTGCCACAAATATCCAGCATAGTTTACAGTAGTAAGAAAAAAAGCAAGTCAAAGTGCACAGTTGTCTTTGCAAGTGAGCCAAGGACAGTTCACACACAGAAAAACTATTAGATGTGATGGCGGAGACCCGAGACCAGGCAGCGCTAGAGAACCTCTCCCACCTCCTAGTGCCCCGCCTGCTCTCCTGGCACGGGCACGACACCGAAATCCCGGGTCCACAGAGCCTAGCACCCCTCACGGGAACGGCGGGATCCACACGGCCCCTCTGGACGAGCCGGGGGCCGAGGCGTCGGGAGGCGGCTCCATCGCTGACCCTCCCTTCCGCACTTCCGACAGCCCAGGGCTGCAGAGCCGCTCCGGTCGGTGACATCGCGGCCGCAGCGTGGGCGGCCGACGCCAGGGCCCCGGCGGCACCGCGGGCGAGCCCGGGCCGGGCTCCCAGCACACAGAGAAAGGCGCCGGGCCCCTGGCGGCACCGCCCGGGCTGGGCTCACCCGCTGCTCTGCCAGGGAAGCAAACGGTGCCTTTACCCAGCAGGGATCCGCAGGAAAACTGAACTCTATCACATACACTCAAGCCTCCTAAACCGAGACTTCCCGATGAAGTGGCACCAAAAAGCAGCACAAAAACCCCGCACCTCGAGCAACTCGTACCAGCCCACACCAGGACAGACACCTGCCCGGAGCCGCGTCTCCACGGGCCGGGCAGGGGCACCGGCCAGCCCACGCGTCGCTGCCCCGGGCCCCGCGCTCTCCGGGCAGCGCCGGGATTCCGGCCGTGCCCCGACGGCGAGGGCTGTGTCCTTTCCGTTACCAACTGCAAACCGCCGGGAGCAGGAGCCGCCGTTCACCCCGACGCGCACGCAGCGCTCCCCGCTCCGGCTCCTCTCCTCCCAAGAGCCGGCCGTGACTCCGGAGCAAAGGCCCCACGGACCCGCAGCGACCCCCGAGGCAGGGCCGCCAGTCCTCAAACAGCAACGCAAAACCTGGGGGGCTCCACAGCAATTCCACACCGCGATTTAACGCCCGAGACCTCCCATCTACCGGTTCCTCCTTCCTCGCCCTCCTGCGGCGACCCGTAACTGCCCGGGGAGTCAGGCGCTGCCCGACGTCGAAGCGCCCGCGTCCCACGGCTCCGCAGCCCAGCCGCAGCACGGCGCCAGCCAGCTCGGCTCCCGGGGCTTCCTCCTCCGCGCCGGGCTGCCCCGTCATCACCGTCATCACCGCCAGCCCTTCGCAGCCCGAGTCGCTCCCATCCAATGGCTGCTCCAGAGGCCACACCACGGTTCCTGTTTTTTTTTTTCCTTTTTTTTTTTTCCCCCCTCTGAGCAAACTACTCAAAGAGCAACGCTCTGTATGAGAGCGCGGGGCTCTGCAGTCCCCGAGGCCAGATGGGTTTGGCTGCCCTCGGCACCCGGCAGTAACGAGCTAATTAAACCCATCTGCACCCCTCGGCCCGCAGAATCGCCATCGCCCTACCGCAGTCCCCGACGCCCCGCGAGTGCGCGTTTCTTCGGCTGAAGTACACACAGTGCCTCGGTGATCCCCATAACCCTTAAAGAAGTTTATTTCCACCAAAGTGCAACAAGAGCAGGGAATCTCCCAAGTTTCCCAAACTCTCAACTCACCCCAAAGCCATCTCTCTCACTTCCTGTTCCTCTCCTGGGCCTCACGCACAGGAAACGCTTTACACAAAGTGGCCTTAACGGGGGACGGCGTTTAAAGTCATATCCCACAGGAAGGGCCGTTTTATTTGCCAGGAATTACCGACTCCTGGAATGCCGTTGTAGCCCGTTCGGTAAATACCACATGAAACAAGCACCAACATTGTTCAAGAACGTTTATTCACGAAACACTCAGAATACTTCCAGCTCACACACCCCACCCTGGGCAAATCACCGCGTTTCAGGCTCCGTTCTCTTCTACGCAACAACCTTATGCAGGGGATCAAAACCTTTCTCGTTTCCAAAAGGACAGGCAATAAAGCCTTCCGTAAAAGTTACTTTATGTGGAGCAGGACAACTCCTACAGGGCAAGGGGAAAAGCTGAAGAGCAGCAGCAGGAAACCCTCTGGGTCGTTCCCCAACGCAGCGTTTCCCGCACGCTGCCCCGATCGGACCGGGATCACCCGCACAGCTCGGCCCGGATCGCCGCGGGCAGGAGCCGACACCGGGAGCCTGTCCCGGAGAAGCCGCCGGCTGCCAGCGAGGCAAAAACGTGAAACCGCCCCCAGGAGCGGCGTTCGGAGTCCCACGGGGAGGGGACACCCGGGGACGGGCCACACCCCGGGCTCTCGGCGCGGTGGGGACTCGGGCTCACACCAACACTTCTGCGTTCACTCAACACCCAGCGCGGCGCCCCCCCGCAACCCGGCCCCCCCGGAGCCACGGCGGGACAGCGGCTGCCGAGAGACCCCCTGCGAGCCCCCGTGCGGAGGATTCGCTCCTTCAGACGCCGCTCAACGCGACCGACCCCGCGTTACGAGCCGCAGAGCGACCCGAGCCGGGGAAGGCGATTGACGGGGTCCGGGGTGAGGACGGCACCGCCGGGACCAGGCGCCACCTCCGCCGGGCCCCGGGACACCGGCCGCTCCCGCGGGGACACCGTGCGACAGCCGCGCTCCGAAGGGGCGGAAAAACAAAACCGGGACGGCTCAGGGCCCGGCGCGGGGAGGAGCCGGGAGCCGCCCCGGCACGAACCGGGCGAAGCCGAGACACCGGGGAGGCGGCGGCTGCCGAGGAGCCGGCGGTGCCGGGCGGAGAGCCGGGCGCCGGGAAAGCCCCGCCAGGGGGGCGGCCCCGAGGGGCGATGGGGAAGGGGGTGCCCCCCCCCCCCCCCAGCCCAGGTGAGGCCGCGCCGAGACCCGGCCCGGGCAGCCCCGGCGGGAGCGACCCCCGCGCACAAAGGGGCGGGCGGGAACCTCCCCCCGGCGGCGAAAGCGCCAGACAATGGGGACCCGCCCCCCGCCCAGGTGCGCCCGCGCCCCGCGGGGCGACCCCCCCCCGCCTCCCCTCCCCTCCCCTCCCCCCCGCCCATCCCCGCGGCGCCCGCAGCCGCCCGGGCCCCGCGCCCGGCCCCGGCGGGACGGGGCGGCCTCCCCGGGGCGGGGTGGGGGGGTTGTGGGGGAGGGTGTCCCGTGTGCCCCCTCCGGCACGCGGCGGGGGCGCGAGCACGCGGCGGCGGCGGGAGCGCGCGCGGGGGCCGGTCCGCACGAGGCGCCGGGGCGGCGGCGGCCGCGGAGCAGGGGCCGCCCCCGCTCCCCCCCTTCCCTTCCCCTTCCCCTTCCCCCCCCGGCCCCGCCCGCGGCGAGGGGCTCCGGGAGGGCGGCCCGCCAGGGAGACCCCCCCCCAGCCCGCCCGCCCCGCCGGCGGCCGCCCCCGCTCCTCTCCCCGCCGCTCCCCCGGGCGGCCCGGCCGCACCCCGGGCGCCCCCGCGGAGGTGACGCCCCGGCCCCCGGCGCGGGTCCCGGCTCGGCCGCCGCCTCCCCCTCCTCCGCGCCCCGCGAAGGGTCCCGCGACGCCGCTCGCTGGCCCCCGGCGCGGTGGCGGCCGTGGCGAGGCCCGGCCCGGTGGGGACTCACCCGTCCATTGCACACGGAGGAGACCCGTCGGGAACGGAGTGGAGGCGCCGGAATAGCAGGAGCGAACCCAACCGCTCCGTGTTATAGACTCACAAAATGGCGGCGCCGCCCGGCCCGCCTCGCCCGCGCCAGCGCCCCATTGGCTGCCCGAGACGTCATCTTGACGGAGGGGGCGGGGCCCTCCCGCCTCCGAGGGCGGGCGCTCCGCCGCTCCTGGCGAAGCCGATTGGCCGCGGGCGGGCCGGGGGGGCGGGGCGCAGCGGCGGGGCGCGGCGCGATTCGGTGGGCGAGGGGAGGGGGGGGGGGTGGGCGGGGCCGCCCCGAGAGCGGGAAGGACGGCGGAGCGCCGCCCGGGTCCGCCATCTTGGTTGGGGGCAGGGCGCGCGACGGCCGCGGCGGGCGCCATCTTGGGTGCGGGCAGAGCGCCCCGCGCGCACATGGCGGGGCGGTGGCGCGAGCGGCGCCGCCATCTTGGGTGCGGGCAGCAGGGCGCGCGCCCCGCCCGGGGCCACCGCGGGTGAGGGACAGGGACAGAGACAGGGACAGCGACAGGGACAGGGACAGCGACAGCGACAGCGCTGACGGCTCCGGGCCAAGGGACAGGATAAGGCCCCGGCTGCAGGCCGGGTCTCACGGAGAGAGGCTGCCCGGTGTGAGGGGCAGCGAGGACGAGAGGTAAGACCCACACCCGCCCGCCCCGCCCGGGCCTCGGGGGAGGCTGTCCCCGGGCACCGCCCTCACACCCTGCCCGGCTGTCCCCAGGCACCGCCCTCACACCCTGCCCGGCTGTCCCCAGGCACCGCCCTCACACCCTGCCCGGCTGTCCCCAGGCACCGCCCTCACACCCTGCCCGGCTGTCCCCAGACACCGCCCTCACACCCTGCCCGGCTGTCCCCGGGCACCGCCCTCACACCCTCACGTCCCGTTCCCCGCCGGTTCCCCGCGGCTGACGTGGCTCCTGGTGCCCGCGGTGGGACGCCGCGGGTCTCTGTCTGGGCGCACACGGTGTTTGCTCGCCGGGAATTCTGCCGGCAATTCCTCATTTCCTCTGCCCCGCTCGTCAGAGCCCGACCCGCCGGCTGCAGCACAAGAGGTAGTGGTGCTGGGCCCCGTGACGAGCCCCTCGTGTGGCGCTGGATCAGACGTCCAGCCCGCTCTGATCTCGGCTTCACCAGCCCCAGCCCTGGTGAGAGTCTCCAGGCAGCGTCACGCTGGCCCTGCCCTGGGCAGGATCCCCCGTACCTCACCAGCACACCCACCTGTGATGTTTTTGTGAAACCCTTTGTACAATTCTGCCCATCGGCCTCTCTTGGCCGTGGCAAACAGTGAGCGGTGACGCCGATCGGTGCCACCGATAGGAAGCGTCTGAGCTGCAGCACAGCGGGGCCAGTGGTGCCTGTGTGACGGGCTAGAAAAAGATTTTTCAAACGCAGTGCAAATGAAAGTTGGAGTCTTATCCTTGGGCAGCGCTTCTGCTTAACGCCGGGTAATTCTGGCAGGTACAGACATGCGTTTTCTCGTTTCTTTCTGAAGCACACGGGAGATGCATGAGTGTGGGGGGGGAACGAAACCGCCTGGTTGTCTTCTCCCACACACGTACCACGGCCTGAGTCCGATGGCCTGGTGCCGTATCTTCCCAGAGTGAGACAGTGCTCAGATGTCTGGGTGGCCGGGACCCCCCGTCAGCTGACCCCCTCGCTCCTGTCACCGTCTGTGAACGGCGGGAGCGTCCCCCGGGCCTGGGGCTCACCGGGAGCTGCCAGCCCTGCCCGCCTCCGACCTGCGGCCGCCCAGCCCCGGTTCCAGCTGCCAGCAGGGAGGTGTGACAGAGAAGAGGAATGTTCTCTCTCGCCTGTTGCCGCAGGCCACCAAAGGCCCCGTCTGCAACCCGAGCTGTGTTCCCAGGTACCGCATATGAAAGGCCCGGCTTCTGCCGCGAGATAAGAGATTTACAACCTAGATGAGGCAGAGAATGGGAAAATGATGGGATTATGCCACCCCCTTCAGAGCTGCTGAGCCAGAGAGAACTGGCTGACGGGATCAAAGCAGGGCGGGAAGTTACCTCCCCTCTCGGAAGGCAAATGCTCCTTCTCGAACGCTGCCTGGTCTGAGCCGTGTTTCCCGTGGAGGGGCCTCACTTCACCTCCCCGTCAGAACCACCCGGTCACACGCCGCACGTAAGAAGTCCCTGCGCAGCCGAGGGCGGCGCGGCGCGGTCTGGCCGGAAGGACTCCGCGTTGGTGCCGGCTCGCTCGGGTTTCCCACAGCTGCAGCAGAAGCGCCGATCACGCCACGTTCCGTCAGGCATTTTCCTGTAATACCGACACAAGTTTTTAGACAGCATCTTTTCAGACCCCGGGGTAGCAACGCGACTGGCGATACCGTTGGGTAACGCACGGCCTTTCCCTGGGCCAGACAGGAAAATGCCTTTAAGCACAAAACAAAATAATACTTTATCCAACAGCAAAACCCCTCCGAAACAACCAGACAGCAAAGCAGTTGGGAGAAGGACCTGCCTCTATATATCTCGTTTGTTTAGAAAAAGAACCCCACATGAGAACAGCCACGTGAAAACAAAGAGGAGGGAGAAGGGAAAAAATATGAATCAGCCTCTTTTGTACAACCCAGCAGAGCGGCCCCACCCTCACGGGCTCCGGTTACTCCCTTGCTGGAAAGGCCCTGGCGGGCACACCCGGCTCTTTCTCTCTTTGAGCCCTCGCTGGCCGCGTTATCTCTGTGAACTTCATTTGTCAGGCAGGGAAGAAAAACCTTCTGAAACAAAGGAGACCCTTTTCCTGCCTTCTTCCTTTGTATGTTTGAAGTGGCTCTGGAGGCTGCGCCGCGTTCACGTTCTCTGCTCGCTCTGTTCCTTCGCAAGCCAGCAAAGTTTCTCCCCCCTTGTCCTTCCTCTTCCACACGACGTTTCTATCAGTGACCTGAAAACAGGAACCCTCCCAAACCCCGTCTGTGCTCAGGATCCAGCAGTGCGGAGCCTCAGGGCACACCCCAGGCACGGGTTTCAGTGGCGGTGGCTTTCCTGTCACCTCCCCTCCTGCCCTTCACCCACAACACCCTGCAGGGTCCTACACCAGGAAACTCTTCACGTGCAACTTTGCCGCCAGTGTTCTCCCAAACAAACTGGGGGGCAAGGGTTGTTTCAAATATTTTTGCTACTTTTTGTCGCTCTTGCTTGTTTTAAACCTCTTTCAATTAACCAGGCTCACTCATTTTTTGAAGAAAAATAGTATTTGCAGCTTTAGCAACACCGTAGGGTGCCAGAACGTTCTGTGCATCGTTCACGGTGCCACGTCACAGCTCTGGGAACGGTCAGCCCCGAGTGCGGAGCAAGAGCGGACTCACCCGCGGCCACGACGGTCGGTCCAGCGCCAGCGGGACGCGGCGCGGAGCCCCCGCGAGCGCAGGGGCCTCGTCCCTCGGCCGGGCCCGGCTGCGGCGGCTCCGCTCCCCGGGAGGGGCTGGTTTCCGAGCAGCGGTGCAGGTGTCGGCCAGGGCTTTCCACCCAGCCCCAAGGGTCTGGCAGCACCAGGTGCTGCCCAGTCCCAGCTGATAAATGAGTTGCTTTGGAACTGGGCTGAACGTGCCGTCGGTGTGGAACCAGCGAACGCTCCCAGGCAGCTCAGCCCAGCTCGCAGGTGCCCTGGGCTGGGTTGGGACAGCGGTGCCGCCGCAGCCGTCTGAGGCCGCCCTTCCAGGGCAAAGCTCTTTGCAGCAGGTCTGCCCGCGCCTGGGGCTGCGCCAGCGCCGGCCCCGCGCCTTCTGATTCCGCCTCTCGCCGGGGCTGCCCAGCCAGCGCTGCGGGCGACTTCGAACTGCCGGTATCATCGGGACAGCTCCCGTTCCACGGTTCTTCTTGCTGATCCGTGACACAAGGAGGGACCCAGCTGTGTGCCTCGCTCCCTGGTTACCAGTCCCTGTTCCTTCAGAACTTCCCTGTCTTCGGGCTCCTCGGGGAGGCCTTTGGGTGACTCATTTCCTGTGGAGGATGAACCAGCCATTTCCTGGCTATTCAGCACAGGACTTTTTCTGTGGGTTTTTTCCCTCCCAGCCTGTGTTGGAGTGGTGCGGATGCATCCACGGTTCGAGTGTCCCTCCTGCAGCTTGCAGCCGAGCTGCGGCTCGTCGCTGTCGGCGCGTGTTGCGTGGGGATCGCGGCTCACCCGGGCCACCGGCTCGGTGGAATTAAAATAATTATGGCGATAGAGATTTAACAGCACCATCCTTCCGGTCACCGCAACCCAGTTCTTCTCTGAATTCAGCGCGTTACAGCTCACGATAAGCTGAATGTCAAAAACGCGCCACAGGCCAAAGGTCCTGATCTCACCTCACGTGTCTGAGCCCAGAAATCCGGAATTGTCTAACAAGTGCTCCCCACACCGCGACTGAGAAATCCAGGAGCTGCCCCGCTGGGGTCCGTGTCGCACACAGGTCACTGCGGGACCAGGGCGGGTTCTGTCGTGGTGCTGTGCCCCTGGTCCCAGCTCTTCCCTCCCACCCGTGTTCCCGTTTCCTGAGCCACCGTTTATTCCTCCCTCCTGCGAGGGTTCTGACCCTTGCGGGCAGCTGCCTCAGCAGCGCTGCCGAGTTAAAAGACCGCCCGGCCACGGGAATGCCAGCCTGAGGTATCAGGGCTATTTCAAGCGGCGTTTTACTGCTATCTTTAAAATTATTCCTTTGAACTTGTTTCCCATCATTTCATTTGAGTGTTTAGACTCATTAGCCTGTCCCACCTCTGTCCCGCAACAGGGATACTTTCTCTGGAGGCTGAACGTCGCACGTGTTGTAGGGGTGATCGCTGAATAATTCATACCCTTCGTGATTTATTCATGCCCAGGAGCTGGATACCTCCTCTGTGACTTTCCATTCTCTCCAGGAGACCGCGGGTTCCTCCTCAGCTCCGCTCATCCCCGGGAGCAGCTCGTGCCCGGGCACAGCGTGGGCAGGGGTGCCTCCCCCGCCACCTTCCCGCCAGCGGGGAAGCTCGGTGCCCCAGTGCCAGAGCGATCACCCTGTGCGCAGAAACGAAAACGCAGGGATGCTTTGCTGCCGGTCCTTCGGGGAGGAAGGTGGGCGAGCAGGCACGTTCAGCCCTTCCCCGCGTGCACACGCGCAAAGCGAGGCGCCGCGGTCACGAGGCAGGATGCTCCGAGCCGGGAAAACAGACAAACAGGCCATGATACCGTGGAGCTGCTCTTACTCTCCATGAGAAATTTCAGTCTTGTTTTCCACTGCAAAGTTACAGATGGGGAGACAATTGCTACAAACACAGCGAGATTGTTTCCTGCCCTCTCAGGAAGCCTTGCAGGAAGGGCTGCACAAAGAGCGGCCGCTGGGGCTGATCTCCTTCCTGTCCGTGTGGGCCATCAAGAAACGGCCCTTTCGTAAAAGTTCCTAAGACCACAACCCCAGTGTCCTGACCCAGGTGAAGATTTTGCAAGACATTCGAATTCCATCTGTCTAGAAAGTATGAAAGATGATTCTGTGTTCCAGCAAAGCCTCGAGGCCCACAGGCGACACCGGCTGGTATGAAATTTCCTACTTGTTTATCCTGTAATCCCGACTCCTTTTGTCCTCGGAACAGGCTCTACATCAGCATAATTAAAAATGTCAAACACGCTTGAGAAACTCTCCAAGTGGCTAAAAATGAACGTGAATTTCCTCCCTACAGCCTCGCGTCGTCTTTCCCTTACCCTGGCCTCAGCTTCACAGAGCGGTCTGGTTCCAGCCCTTCAGCATAGTTTGCATTCCACTGCCAAGAATGAACATTTATTTATACAAACAACCGTCCTTACAGCACATCTCCCTGGGCTGTCCCCGGGCGGGGGAATAAACACCATTTCTGTTCTCTGCTATAGCCTCAGCCCTGCGGTTCCCTTTCCTCCATTCAGGGGCATTTTCTACGGTGAAATCCTGGCGCAGTTCGGTCGCTCTCCCGTGCTACGAACCCGCTCGGAAACGGGCTGGAATGCTCTTTCATTTCCTGACGGTGATTCGACTTTATTCCCCTCTAACGGTGGTGCCGGTCCCCTGATAAACCCCTCGGGGGTCTCGGCAGCGCGTTCCCGCTCGCGCTCAGACCCCCGCAGGCTCCGCGCGGCCCCGGCGCCGTTTCTCCGGGGAGGGCCCCAGTGCCGCCGCGGAGCCGGGGCTGCTGCGGGACGGGAGCTCGTGCATTATTTGTGAGGCTTCTCCATCCCTCACCTGTCGGCCGAGGGGCTGTCGGCTGAAACGCTAGCCCGTCACCCGTGTCCCCAGGTTGTCTCCCGTTGCATTTAAAAGGATATTACACAGACGCCAGATGACTCCAGACGGGGGAATTTCATAGTCCGAGCACGGTTCACTGAAGTGAAGAAAAGGGCCCTAAAAGCGGCGCACAGACAGATGCAGAGCGTCCTGAAACTCTCCGTTGGACGCGCGTGTCCGCGTGCTGCCGCTCGCCTGCTGCAAGCGCGTCGGGCTCTGCTGCGCGCGAGCCAGCTCCCATCTCTCAGTCGATGCAGGTGTTTGCAGCTAAGAGGAACATTTAGGCTGATGATGTTTACAGTTACCTCCACCAGTGAATAAAATAAGGGGGTTTTGTTGGCAACTCTCTTACTCGCATTTCCAAAGCAGCCTTCTAAGAAACGAAGCATTCCAGTAGTTTCTGAGGGAACCAGGGGAACACTTTTTTCAAAACCAACAGCAAGAGGATGTTTTAGAGCCCCGGTGCTTTCTTTTGAAGAAGAAAACCCAGGCGTGCAGCTGGCACCACACCACCTCCGCCTCCTCACGGGGCGTCCACTCAGAGCGGGATCTGTTCTGCTCTTGCAGGTTACAGTGTGCGTGCCCGGAGCTCACCAGAATGTGTCCCTGCCGGATTCCTCACGTGCTTCCTTTAAAAGCAGTTGTCATTAAATTGTAACAGCGAGTGTACCGGTGGGAAGCTCAGCAAGACCTGGACAGGTGTCCTGAATCCAAAGGTATCTGGGCACACACATCTGTGTCTCTGTGCCGGCCTGCGCATCACCAGCGCTGCCCCGCGCATTCCTCCGTGTGCGGGAATGCAGCGCCCCGCGGGGCACAGGAATTCCCCGCGGATAAGGGAGGAGCAGGTGGCCCCCAGATGCCTGGAGCAGCGCAGAGCGCGAGGCACGGCAGCTCTGGTTTGGGACTGGCAAAATGCTCCCTCTTCCCCTCCCCGAAGGGCTCCTTGCGGTGCCGCGCGTGCAGTTGATGATGGGCGCTGCAGCAGCGCGGCTGAATTAAAGCCCTTGTTTCCGCGCTGATTCGAGAGCAAAGATGTCCGAGTGCGTCTGAACGAGTCCGAGGCCTGACACACGGAGCCGCTCTGCGCCTGCCATGAGGCCCGCATTGTCATACGGGCTAATAAAGACATCATTTTCCCAGGGCTTCAGCCCTGTTAAACACAAGGCTCCAAATGATTTCCTGCTTGGATCAAAGATGTGTTTGTTCCAGTGCCACTTAAGTTTAAAAGGCAATACTGGGAATGAATGAAATCTCCCCAGCGGCAGCTGCCGAGGTTCAATTGGTTTGTCAGTGCCGTAATTACGCGGCGGACGTCCTCTGTTTGCCGGCCCATATGTTCCTGAAGGACGTTGTGCAATGGGAACAGTGCAGGGCAGCCTTGCCTGAAGCTGAGGGGCTTTTGCTCTTGTGGTGTGGAGAGTTGCTCGTGTTTCAGGAAGTGAAGACGTTAAGAAACCTCATGTTCTAAGTTCTGACTTAAACCCAGGGTTGCTCTTGTTTGATCAAACTGGACAGAAGCGTCTGGGAAGAAACCAGAGTCCTGGAACCAGTGTGCTAAAACGGAGACTGACTGCTTTTACATCTGAATTTCTATAGTTACAGCCGGGCTCTGGAAGGGAGTGCTCACCTCGGAGCCATCCCCGTGACCAGGGACAGGGTCTGCTGTGACCCGCGGTGCTGAGAACAAACGTGGTTCCCGTCCAGCCGGCCGCTGCCCCTTCCCCACAGCGCTTCTCCTCCCAGGGGTAGGGTCTGGATGCTCAGGAAACAGCCGTCCCCTCGTCTCGTAGGTCGTACAGCGCGTTTTCTGTGTAACAGACATGGGTGTGTGGTGAGAACTCCAGAGTATTAAATTAAGCATTAAAAGAACATTAAGACATGAACCTGCAAAGTGGGAAGTCAGGGAGACTTGAGAGCGCCCGGGATCTCAGTTGCCAGAGGAACAAAAGAAACTCAATATCCTTTAGACCGTTTAATATTTAATTTGGTAAGATGCTCAGATACTGGGGCAGCGAATGCGGAGGGCGATGACAGCGAGCCCCGCGCTGGGGTGCTTTGTGTCAGCCACGGGGCCGTAACGGCTGAGCCGGGACGGGGCCACAAAAGGCTCCTTGTTCGCAGGGCTGCTGGTGCCGCACAGCTACCTGGGCTGCGCTCACCCCGGGCGCGTGCTAAGCGTTTGCAGCAGTTCTCATTCAATACACGGCATCGGGGTCGTACAAAAGATGCCCCTCATGACGGGGCTTGTGAGAAGGGAGAGAGGCAGTGGCACGTCAAATGCTGGAGGCCTGTCCTGGCTGAGCCGTGCTGTTCCTGGGCCGCAGGCACCTGCAGCCGGGAGGGTGACTGGCAGGACCTGAAACAGTTTTCCCGCAGAGCTAAGTCTAACGCAGAGGGACATCTTCAGCTGAATGGGCTTGCCTTGAGGTTAGGGCTTAAAAGAGCCCCAGTAACCGAAACTTCATTTCTTGAGAAGACACCTAATGTCATGGTGCAAGTTCAGCGGTTACTTCTGCAACGACTGGAAGGCGGCTAGCGAGATTCTTCCCTCTTCGGTTTTGTCACGAGGACTGAAGTGCACGTGGTCACCAAAGGAGCAAAACGGGGTTTGTGCAGACAGCAGCAGCGCTGCGGCTGTGGCCCCGTCCTCCCGTGGCCAGGCCCGCACCCCGAGACGCGTGGCCCTGCACAGGCAGCTCTGGGGGAGGTGCCCGCTCCGGCCTCGGGGCGCCGGCAGCCCGGGGCGTTTTCTAAGGAGCGTTCAGCGACGCCGCAGTCATCCAGAGCGTCCGACGGACGATCCAGTGAGAGACTGCTGGCTTTGTGCTGCAGGCCCGGAGAAAATTTCCAACGTGTGATTTCAGGAGTGTCTGTTGTGAGCCGGGGGCAGTTTCACCCGAGAGCTCCGGATCCGAGCCCACCATCGGCTCAAGTTTTGCTTGAATCTGTAGGGTGGGCTCAGTTGTTTGCTCTGGCTCGTGCTTTGGCGAGTGTGTTATCGCTGCTGTAGGACACGGGTTGGCAACCTCTTACGGGTGCTATGCCAGAGTGTATTTTTCTCTTCCAAATTAGCAGCTAGGTGTGCCAACGCTGGGTCCTGCTGCCTCTCCAAGAGGCAAGGTGCCATCCATCTGTGGTATTTTTCATCTGCGAGGCTCTCGGCTCCTGCTGAACGCAGCACTCAAGAAAGTGGGTAACAGAAACCGGGAGCCACTGCCTCTTACTGGTCCCTCTGCAGACGCTGCTGATCCCAGCTCCCGCCTCAGGCGTGCCAAAGGGAGTGCGCTCGGCTCTCGGGGCAGAGAACATTTTGATTATTGTGTCCATCCCGCACACGGGATCTGCAGGTTGCTTTAGGATTGCTTTTCCAAATAACTAATCCCTTCTCTCTCCCCTCTCTTCTAGGCTCCTCTGTCCTCTGGTGAGGATTCCTGTGGCTCTGCTAGTGCTGTGCTCTGCAGGAGCCTTCCCAAAGCATCTCGTGTGACCGTGGAGGAGGTAAGGGAGAGCAGCATTTCAAACCAAGGACAACAACAGAAAATTAAGTCGGAGCAAAGGCTCCAAAGTGGGAAGCCTGCGAGGCTATCAGCATTGCCAGATACCACACACTAATGGATCTGCCTGCGGCCAAACTGATGTTTTGATGTTTGGTCCCTCATAAAACATCTCACTGGGCGCTGCTCAGATGCTTTGTGAGGGACAAGCACTTTTCCTTCACGTGGGTTTCCCTTTGCTCTCCCTGTGCCAGCTGTGGGCATCGGCATCTGCCTGAGGGACCCTGGCAGAGGCTAAAAAGCAATCCCTCAGAGAGAGGAACTTGCCCTCCTCTCAAAGTTCCTCATTTACCAACAAAGTTGTTTCTTCTACCTCCAGGAGCCATTTCACGTCACCTCCTCAGCAACCCTTCACAAACACTTGAGGTGTAAAAGCCAGGGCCAGCTCCTCGCCTGTCGCTGGCGAGACCGACTGCTCCACCAACCCCCGGGCTGAGTCACCGCGGCACTAAAGTGCTTCCCCGAAGGTGAAATCCTCCAGCCTGGGCATGAGTTGAGGTGTCAGTGCTTAAAATTGTTCTGCACTGTGAAAAAGTAGGCTACTCTGTCTCATTGAGAACAATTACGTCTAATTACAAGTCGCAGATTCACCACAAATGCTGTTTAATAACAGATTCCTACCACGCTTCACCCAGCGCGCGCAGAGGTGACACCCTGCGCCGGTCTGTGGGGAGGTGACACCCTGCGCCGGTCTGTGGGGAGGTGACACCCTGCGCCGGTCTGTGGGGAGGTGACACCCTGCGCCGGTCTATGGGGAGGTGACACCCTGCGCCGGTCTATGGGGAGGTGACACCCTGCGCCGGTCTGTGGGGAGGCGACGTGGGGCAGAGGCAAAGGGGGGTTTGGCAGAGGCAAAGGGGGGTTTGGCTCACGGCAACCCAAGAGGAACGAGCGCTGGTTCCCAACACACAGCGCAGGGGCTGAGACTGGGGCTGATGTGTCCTGCGGCTCGCAGCACTGGTTAGTTTAGCTTTAGTTTAGTTTTAGTTTAGTTTAGTTTTAGTTTAGTTTAGTTAGTTTAGCAGATGGGAGGAAAAACTGGGGCGTGCCACATTATGATTTTAGTTAAACTTTAAAAGGCTGCTCCCAAACATATAAAAGTGCAATAAACACGCTGGCAATAAAATGAAACAGGTAAGGTTTGCACCTTCCCCTGAGCAAACCGGCCCTGACCCCGGCCCGCCCTGCCGGGTCGCTCCCCCCGGGCCGGGAGCAGGAGCGGGAGCGGCCCCGAAGCGGCGCTGCCGGCGGGGCGGGCGGAGGCTGTGCCGGATCCGCCGTTCGTGCCCGGCGGCCGAGCACCCTCTGCCGGGACCGGCGGGAGGAACGGCACGGACCGAGCTGTGCTCCCCCCCCGCCCGGCCCGCGGCCCCGGAGCCCGGCCCGGCCGAACCGAGCGGCGGGAGGCGGTGCCGGCGGAGCCTGTGCCGGCCGAGGAGCCCCGCCGCGGCGGGAGAGGCAGCTGGGGAGCAGCGAACGCTCCTGCCGGCTGACATCCTCCTCCCTTCACTGGGAGATCACCCGAATGCGAACGGCTGCTGGGAGCCGTGTGAGTTCCCGCAGTGCCCGCACCACCACAGGCTCACCCCCGGCTCGGCGCTGAAAATCCAAATAAAGGAGCCCGCACGGGGAACTGCCGGGGCAGCACCGGCCCGGGCTGTGGAGCTGCTCACACAGGGCAGCGTTAACAGGGGAGCCAACGCCGTAATTATCGACGGCGAAGCATTTGCTGCCCAAGTAACAGATTTGCCCTTCACTCACTTCAGCTTTCCCACTGCTTCCTGGGGAAATAAAATATGAGGTCCTATTTATAGAGGCTCATGGCTTTAGATTAATTTTTTCCTTTACTACAGCTGGTTTTCGTGGTTGATTACTGTTTGTTGGACCAGGCGATCCTCTGCCAGCTGGCTGCGGCTTTTATTAGCTCTCTTAAGGAGCCTTGATTTAGAGCTCGCAGTTAGGCAGCTCAGTAACGCAGACCCTCAAGAGAAGAGATAATTAGGACTCGTGACAAAAAATTGCGTCCCGTTCTTTGAACAAAAAAGCTCTTGTTTAAGGCATGTGGTGCTGTGGGCTAATATTTAACAGCAGCCTCTGTTCCCTCGCTCGGCGCCCGTGCGTGCGGTTAGACCCTGCCCTCCATCAGATACTCGGGGATTATTTTCTGGGAGCATCTCTCAAAATGGAGGCGTGCCGCCCGCGGCGGGGACACGGTGTATCTTGGGAATTGTATTTCTGCGAGTGGGGCAGGAGGTCCTGGTGGGAGGATGTGGCGGAGCAGGAAAGGAGCTGAAGAGGTGCTGAGAAGGCTCTTGTACAGGGGAGGGGGCGGAGAGAAACAAACACTGCAGGGAGCAGGAAAAACGATGTGCTGGGAAATGATTAATCCACCCCAAAGGCCCTGGCGAAGAAGCGGTGGGACAGGCTCGGTGGTTTTTGGCAGCCGGGAGCTACTTGTGCTCCGCTCGCAGCTCCCGCCTTGCAGCCAGCTGTGCCCGAGCCCGGCTCCGGCTCGCGGCCGCCCCGGCCGAGTCCCTCGCTCAGCTGCGGGCGCCGTGGCTGACGTGTCCCTCCGTGGGGGAATTTACGGCTGTGCCGGGCCCCCACCTCCACGAGCGCTGCTCAGGCGAGCGGGAGCCCGGGGAAGGGGCGATTTAAGAACTGCTGCTCTGTATCCTGTTTTGCTGCCGGGATCGTTCCGGTTTCCTGCACTGTCTTATCTGGAGCTGGAAAGCCAGAGCTCCCCTGTTTACTTGCTTTGTGCCTGCCTCGGGTTTCTGATCTGCCCTGAGAAATACAGCGGGGCTGTTACAGGGCGGAGGCGCAGGAACAAAGCGGTTAAAGGGCTCTGGGTGCCTGTATGATTAGTTTCTGTTTGTGCATCCTGTCTGTGAGAGCCTGGGTCTGTCGCAGGGGGTTTCAGAGACCCCTGGGCGCAGCGGGGCAGAGCCCACCGAGGCGTCGAGGGAGCGCGACCCGGATGCCTGCGCGTCCGCGGGTGGTTCCAGGCACCCGAGTGTGGCAGGAGAATCACTGCCAGTAAGGGCCGAGCGTGTTCGTTTCCCACCAAGGGCTCAGACTAGACACAGGGAAGTCTTCAAACAAAATCAGCATTTCGGTGCTTTCGGTCAGCCTTGAGTTTTCAAGAGCTCCACTGAAATGCTGCAGACTTGTCTGAAGCCACTTGGCCACGTTTCCTGGAACGCAGGGGCAGAGTGAGCCTGAGCTGACGGCTGGAACCGTGCTCTGCAGACCAGGCACATCAGGCAGCAAAATCCTGCAGATTTTTTCCCAAACAACTTTTTTTTCCTCTAGTGAGCACAAATCCACTTAACTATAGGTTATATTAGTGCACTCAATTCCCTCTGGGTTAAAGAAAATGGAAAGAAAACATTTACCGTAGAGCTCTGGAATGTCCTGTTTTCCTGCCCAAAGGTGTGGGTCCTGCGTGCGCGGGGTCCGTTATCAGATGGGAGCCTCTCCTGGAAAGACAACGACAACAGCCCTGCAGACACCGAACCAGACACGAGGGTTCACACCAAAACTCAGCCCCAGAACCCTCCCCCTCAGGGGTCCCGGTTTCGCTGGCAGCGGGCAAAGACTGTGGCAGTGACCAAGGCGGATTTTTATTAACTGAGGAGACGAGACGCGTGTCGGCTCAGCCTTTGTGGGTGAACGTGTCTCTTTTTGTGCCGCTCGGTCTCTCTGGAGGGGCTCCCAGCCGAGGCACGCCGCAGAGCAGGAGTGGGCCCAAGAAGCGTCCTGAGCTGATGACCAGGGCCTTTATTTGGAACTAAATATCGAGAGACAAAAGGTGCTTTTTGTCAAAGAGATCAGGAAAAGGAAGACATGTGCTTGGAGATAAGGAAAGATAAAAGCATTCCATTTGAAGAGGCCCCTGATAGGAATCAAGATGTTCATCTGCCAAGTCAGTAATTTCGTGGCCTTATGACCACACCGGGCTTCCGCTCCTCTTGCCTTTTCCCACACTCCCGGTAGGCACCGAGCTGTCGGCCTGACAGTTCCTTTTAGTCCGTCCGGGCGGCCGAGCCCTTGCGGGAGGAGTTACCCAGGCTGAGCCCGAAGATAGAGTTCTCTTCGACCTCGGGAGGGAAGAACGGTTCCGGGGCAAGCCGAACGTCCAGCTCCCTGGGGATGGGCCGCGCGTTCCCTGTCCCGCGCAGCTCTGGGGGAGCTCGGGCACAGCCCGTTCTCGGGGCCGTCTGCGGTGACTTCCAGCGCCGGGGCCCAGGGGGTCGCGGTGCCGGCAGATCCCCCGCGCTGCCCCGACGCAGAGAGGTCGGGAGCTCGGAAGGCGCTCGCTGCTTTGGAACAGGGCGCGGTGGATCTGTTTGCGTTTAAAGCGAGCAGCGGGTTCGGTTAAAAATTCCTCGAAAATCACGGCTTTGCGCGTTTCGCAAGGTAGCGCCCGTGCAAAGGACCCTGCGCTCGGGAGACCCCCTCTCCTCTCGCTGCTTGAAAAGTCGGTGTCAGGATGGGGAGCAGCCTCCCCGTGCCTGCAGCCTCTGGTTCTGCCCAGAGCGGGGAAGGTTCCCGTGCTGGGAGGAACATCCGCCCGAGTCTGGGGTTCAAAACTCGATCTGCAATATTCATATTTTGTTTCAACAGTTATATTTTGTTTCAGCTTTGATTGCTACAGTGTGGAGGCTAATCCTGCAAATATTTACACGGGTCAAGTTTTCTCTATATAGTTACTGGAGCCCAGTGGGAGCTCACCTTAACGAGGGCACGTGCTCTGCAGGAGCATTTATTTTGGACCGAGCATTGAAAAATGTAGCTGCATCTGCTAGGCAGATTTTTTAAAAATATAGAGATATATATACAGACACGCACATACACTTGTATGGTGATTATTTTAGGTTCTGAGAGAGAAAGAAAGAATATTCAGTCACTTTCTGATCTCCACCTGGGAGAAGGCTCAGTCAGATAAAAACCAGCAGCATGGTGAGTATTCTTTTATAGCCTAAGTGATACCCTAGGCAATTGTTTTTCTCAGAATCAACTACACCGTTAAAAACTGTAGTTTTTTTTAAAAGACAAGTTGTAAATATGTGGGTGCAAAGTCCACTTTTAAGCTTCTGAACACACCAGTTTCCCTTTGGTGCGAGCAGGGCTGCTGTTTGGACAGTGGAATAAGGACGAGCCCCGTTGATTCTTTTCAAAACCCATTATTGCTCTGGTGAGACGGGGCTAGAAGCAGTCCCCAGGACTGCTCCTTCCTGCACAGCCTCGTTCGCTTAAGTCACCTCCAACGTGTTCTTACAGAGCGGGAGCATCGGGGACGGCAGGCGCAGCGATGCCGGCTCGCTTTCCGCGGATCTCTCCAACCTCGTGGCCTGGGCACACACGCACGGGGCCATCTGCAGCCAAATCCCAGCCCTGGAGATCCCGCAGAGCTCGGGGCACCCCGGCCGCAGAAGCTCCGTGCTCTGGATGTGTGGGGTTGGACACGCCTATTACTGGCCCTGCGGGAAGCTGGACCTCGGAAGAGAAGAGAATGAAGCTGCAGAAAGGAGGAGGAGGTTGGCATTTTCTGAGGCTTCATCAAGGGAAGCCGATTTAGATGGAAAGAGGCTCCGGATGGCCCCGTCTTTTGAGGGGCCTAAAGCAGGTGCTGTCAGCACAGGGGCGTGTAGCAGATCCCCGGGGGTCACCCAGCAGAAAGGTGGCACCATCTATGTAATGTGTGATGAGCCACCACCCAGAGAAAATCTCAAAAGAAGCTCCACGACGCCCCATGTTGCTGCAGAGCAGCATTTGTCAGCGTCTGGTGGTGGAGCCCAAATTTACAGACACAGGGTGAAGACAGAAGGCAAAGAAGACGTACAAGTCACCCCTGATGAAAATCCCTGCGAATCAGCTGAACACGACCAAGGAGACAGAATCAACCGGAACATTCTGTCAGAGTCCCCAGTTCAAGGTGTACCTGCTGAGGCGGGTGTGCATCGCAGTCAGCAGGCGGCATCTGACACGACGCCAACCTCCCAGACAGCGGGGTGTGCCCCCGCAGAAAGGGCCCTCCTGCCGCGTGCCTGCCTTCGGACACCCCCCGTCCGCAGCCAGGAGAGCCTGGACTGCCACGTCTTGAGGTGAGCTCCTCGTAATCCCGCAGGGTCCGTAACGGAAACGTCTAGAGCCAGAAATTCCTCTGGGTCAGTGACACCGAAAGAGCTCTTACGATCTGTTTCTGTCCCCAGCACTGCAGCAAAGGCGCAGCCCGAGTCGCCCGCCTGCATGACGTTCTTCGAGGTTGACACCAGGGTGGATGTCCAGCAGCAGCTCTGGCTGAGCCCTGCTGAGCCCGGCACACCAGGAATGGGCTTCAGCGGGAGCATCACTGAAAACCTCGTTGAGGAGAGCAGACCCTCGGGGTCCGGGCAGGCGCAGCACCCTTCAGCCTCACGGGGCCCGGGCAGCAGAAGCGCAGGCTGTCCCCCCGCACCTCCCAACAACAGTAAGAGTCTGGAGCTTTATTCCTGGAGGGGTTTGTGGGCGGCTTCTATTCATCCCTTTCCCAAAATAGTAAAGGAGGGTGAGTTCATAGATCTGCCAAAACCTGTACTGTAGCATCTAAGTAAACGCCTCTGATGTGGGGCGCTCGTTTCTACTGAAAGGGACTGAAAAGGTTCCTACCGCGAGCAGCCAGCGCTTCAGCAGGTGACGCCCACCCGGGTACCCAAACGTATTTGGCCTCGGCCCAGCTGCTTTGAATACTTTGGTCTCTCCTTTTACTCCGTCCCACCACGCAGTGTTTTGGCTCCACTTAAGAGAGAGTCCCTGTGAGAAACTGGAGCCAGAGACGGGAACTCATGAGAAGAAAACAAGAGGGATAACTTTAAAGAAGTGAAACAGAGAAATTGGGCGTGCAGCTCTGACTGCACCGAAGGCACTGGCAAATTGAGATGGCAGTGGGAGCAGAGCTTCAGTTCTGCACATGGAACTACATGAGGTAAACTGGTCGCTTTAGTACTTTTAAGAACGTGACGATTTTCGTACACGCTGCCCTTAGAATCCTGCTGGAGTGGGCAGATTTCTAATCGCTGAAACATTAACTCAGAAGACGTGCTGCTTACCAGGGAGCTTCCCATGCGACGGTTAAGCCACGCACAGAGTGTGGTCTGAATGATTCCGTGTCACAAGAATGTTTGAGGAGGATTTTGGAAGCCCAGCTCGTGGCTGTAGAACAGAGGCCGTCCGCACAGGGAACCGCTGACACGCAGCGTGTGGACGTTACCAAAACTGCGCCAGTCTTTTGCAGGTAGTGGGGAAGCCGTCAGGGAAATCGATCTCATGTGTTTAATAACTGGTGATGTTTCAGGATACATACGTGTGATACGCTGGAGCCTCGATGCCAGGTACATACGTATCAGTCTGATGTTTAAACACCTCAAATAAAATGCAGATGTCCAGGGTTTGGAAGATGTTACAGGAAAGCCACAAAATCTGCATCTCTAGTGACTGGAGTGCCTGCAGGTGCCATTTTGCATCAGCTCCAAATGAACTGCTGGCTCGCCAGGGAGGTTTTTAAAGAGTGATTCAGAGAGCAGGAGCACCTCTCTGCTGCCCTTAATGGCTTCATGCCTTGGCCCCATCCCTCGAGAGCAGCCCCCAACAGCCCCCTGCTTCCACACGCGCGGTGGGGACCCCCGCGCTGCCATCCGCTCTTACAGCTGGTCACATCCCGTGTGGAGCCACAGCCACCCAAACGGGCGCAAGGTTGGCTTTCGTGAGCGTTATTTGACCATTTTTGTAACTGAGAAACACGTGTCGTGAGAAGGGACTGGGAATTGACCCGGCAATGCTCGTGCAGTAGCGGTTCCTGCCAACACGGGTGGCTGGTGGCTGAACCGAGGCCTCTCACTGTTCATCTCCTCCCGCAGAGCAGTCAGGATCGAATGAGCAAAATGCCCCAAAGCAGCAGAATCCACCTCCATCCGGCCACAGCACTTTAAGGTACCAGCTAAGCCTGTGAAAACCACTTCATGCCAGGAGGGGAATCTGTAGACGCTGACTCTAGAACCCTTTTCAGCCCACCCCCCTCTGGCCCTGGAAGAGCCACAGGCGAGCAGATGGAGCTTTTCAGCAATCCAGAGAATCAATTCCTCATGCTACATCGAGCTAGGTAGATGTGGGATTGCCATAGCAACTGGAGAGAGAACCCGACTGCAATCCTGGCAATCCTTTTTAAAAAAGAAACACACTTTTACTCCTCTTGTTGCTCTTCCTTACTAGCCACCCTAACTTGTGATCAGTGGTTTTACTTCACAGCGAGAGCTCTCTTGCTCTGAAGAGATTTTTGCAAAGACAAAAGCTCTGAATCGTATTTTGCGTAACGCCTTGTACAGCACTTCAGACACACGAGATGGATTCTCCTCAGTCCCGAGGCAGATCACAAGGTCCGGGGCCAGCCCAGCCCCCATCTCTCTGAAGAGAGCAGAGTCTGGTCCCACCACGCTCCCACCAGGGCAGCCGAGAATCACTGGAAATATCTCAGGTCCACCTGGGGTTGGCTGGGCTCCGCAGCGGCCGCTCCCGCGAGCAGGAGCCGCTCAGCGTCGGGCCCAGCCCGTCCCACAGGATGCGCCCCTGTGCCTTCCACACGCGCACCCTGCGCGGCGTGCTGCCATGACTCCCTGTCTCCCGTTTAAATGCAATTCGAAAAAGAAAGAATATCTTAAATTGACCCACGGGGTAGTTTGCAGATTCACTGGCCAAGAAAAGAGGCGGCCCGTCCCCTGCCCAGGCAGGCGTTGCAAGGACCCAGATCTAAAGAGTTTTAAAGGAAGGGGTTTGTGGAAGTCCCACAGTCTGTCTCCAAATTACTTTTAAGAGGAAGGTGAATGTTATCCTGTCTCCTTGTATTTCACTGATCTCCTTGTAAGGTTTGGTGACCACAAAGCTGTGTCTTCTCTTTTAGGTGTGCTGGTGGAGAAGCAGGAGAACAAGAAATACCGTAACAGTCGGGATATAAAAATTTTCAAAGACTGGTTGGTTTCACACTGCCCTTCTGAAACGCTCGAGATCCACAGGCTGCCCCCCGAGCACCTCGATCACTACCTGGCCTTGTTCTACAGCTCTGCGAAGAGACAGGACGGCAGAGATTTCTCCGCCAACTCCTTGATCTTCCTTCAGAGCAACATAGACAGATACCTCAGGGATCGCAGCTACGAGTACAGCGTGGCCAGAGGGTCAGAATTCAGAATGTCTCAGGAAGCCCTGAAGCTGAAGGTGCAGCAGGTCACTCAGAAAGAGACGGAGGGCAAGTGGATCGCCCTGGAGAGCCTGACGGATGACAGCATGGAATGCCTTCGCAAGAAGGGGCTTTTAAGTAAGAATCACCCTCACGGCTTGTTGCACCTCATGTTCACCAATCTGGTGAGGGGCTTTGGGGCGCGCACGCACCGCCAGGGCCACGGCCTGCGCTGGGGGCAGGTCGTGCTGAAGCAGAGCGAGGAGGGGCTGGAGTACCTGGAGTGGAGGGACGACGCGAGCGCAGAGGCCAGCGAGGGGCAGGGGGCTCCGCGGCTCCTGGCCAAGCCAGGCAGCCCCGAGAGCTGCCCCGTCGCGGAGTACAAGGAGTATGCCAGGAGGCGGCCGCCGGACATGCTGCACGACTACGACCCCCTCTACCTCGCCCCCAAGCCGCTCTGCTCCATCTGGGACCAGGTGTGGTACTGCCGAAAGGCGCTGGGCAGCACCAAAATGGAAAATATCTTGAAAGTTATTGTCCAGCAAGGCAAGGCATCTGGAAACGCATCCAAGAAATAAAGGGACCCGGGCGGCTTCTGCTGTGCCACTTGTTGACAGGAATACGTTTCGAAGAAGTCTTCAGGAGGTTGAAGTGGCAATGTTGGGTACAGGTTGAGGAGAACATCCTCCGGAACACAAGTCGCCTGCAGATCTGCATCACCTCAGTGTTTGGGTTAAGTGAAAAACTTCTCTTGTTCCTTATATTAGTGGAACTGATAGTTCAGGAAGTTAAATACGAGAATCTTGGGTTTGCAAGACAAGTTAATGTTCTGTTGTGTTATTGACAACGTGGTAAAATAGCTCATGTTACCTGGAGAGGGCTCGGGGCTGCACAGCCCGGCTGGGAGCCTGCGCTGTGCCCGTACACAGCGTTTAGTCGGTGGTGTAAGCTTGTTGTAAAACAGTCAAGTACTAGGAGCGAGCTCTGGGGTCAAAGGCAGGCGATGGAAGGTGGAAGGGGAGGCTTGCCAGATCTCCTGGGAATGATTTCAGCAAGGTTTAGGTCATTTTTCTTAGTGAAAGATTCATAGATTTAAGAAGTTGTGACCGTGTTTTTAAAACTGAGTTAAAGTGTCTGGTGGTGGTGAAGGGTTTGGTGGTGTTTTCCCCAGCGGCTTGACCGCAGGGACGGGGCTGCGCGCCGGTGCGTGTCAGCCCCCTCAGCCCGCCCGGGCCGTTGTCGCCGTGACCCAATAAAGGAACATTTTACTCCGTCCTGTCCGTCTCTTCTACAGACACCAGCAGCGACCCGGCTTTCCTGCCGCCGGCTCGGTCACCGCCCGCCTCTCCCGCTCGTCCCCCCGGGGGTCGGGCTGCCGGAGCCCCCGCCCGCAGGCGCCCAACGAGCCCCCCGAGGCCGAGCCCTTTGCCAGAACGGGCCCCTCTGACGCCACCGAGCGACTCCCGAGGAGCGAAAAGCACAAACTCACGGGATCCGGTGCGCGAAGGGGGTCTCGGCGCTCCTCGCCCCGCTCGGCCGCCTCACGCCGCCGCCGCCCCGGGGGACACCGAGCCCCTCCCCGGGGGGTGAGCACCGCGCCCGGCCCCCCCCACGCCCGGTAAAGAGCTGCGCCCGCCCCGCCCGACGCCGGGACCCCGCCCCGGTCCCGCCCTCCCCCCCGCGTCCCGATGCCGGTCCCGGCTCCCGACAACCCCGCCCGGAGCCCGGCCCGGTCCCAGTCCCCCGCACCTCCGCGCCCCTCCCGGTCCCGATCTCCGCCCCCGCAGCTTCTCCCGGTCCCGGTCCCCCCCTCCCGCAGCCTCTCCCGGTTCCTGCCTCCCCCCCCCCGCAGCCTCTCCCGGTCCCCCCCCCCGCCGCCGCCCCGCCGCGCTCGGCGCTCTCCGGGAGCCCCCTAGCGACGGCGGGGGGGGGCGGCGGGGCCGGGATCCTCCCTCTCCGCCGGGACCCCGGCGCACCCCCCGGCAGCCGCAGGGACCCCCGGGGCGGGGGCGGCAGCTCCGGTCCCCACCGGGGACTTCTCGGGAAGGGCCGGTGACGAGCGCAGGGAGCGGGCAGGGGCCGGGAGAGCGAGGGCCAGCAGCGAGTCTTTAATAAATTAGCAAAATAAACAGCATTTACAGACACGTGTGTGTTACCGCCGAGCACGCCAGTTACGCGGAAACGGCGATGTCCCCGTTTGCCGGTGACACCGACCCGAGGGACGCACCCGCCCGGGGACCCTCCTGGGTGATGCCCGACGTTGTGATACTCAAAAACTAAAAAACCCCTTAGAAATAACATAGCTGTTTTGTAAGCCAGAGACACAGCTTCCAGTGAGAAAGAAGTGAAATTACAGTATGATTTCATCTAGCTGTCTCCTCGCAGAAGTGATTAAAAGAAGTTGATCCCATTTTCCCCCTCTTAAGAGCAAGGAGAATCACCTCAGAGAGAGGGGGAACGAACGAGCAGACCTAACGCAGGAAGGATCATCTGTTACGGTAAAAACGGCCGCGGTTTGCAGTGTACTACTCTGATTCCGACGCTAACCAGGAGCCGAGCTGATCAGGTATTTCGATCACGAGTCGGTTGATCCCAACAGGGCGAGGACACGGCAAAGTCCGGTGGCCCCGGCCCCAGGGGTCCCTCAGTCGTCGTCCCTGACGTACTGCCCGGCCTCCCAGCGCTGCGCCATGGCGCTCTTGTGACGGATCACTCTGGTGCTCTCCACAACCTGGAGAAAGCAGAAGATAAAGAAGTTTTCACAGACACTCTTAGCACAACATGCCCTCCCAGCCAGAAGCCCCCATCCGCGGGTTCAACACACCCAACAGAGGCAGCGCCACGTCCTGCCCAGCGCAATGCCTGGCCAGCACGATGCTGGAGCCAAGACCCCCACCCGGTGTGGAGCAAGAGGTCGGGGGGGAGCGGAGCCAAGAGGACTTTACCTCGGTGTTGATCTTGTCCACGGGCTCAATGCCTGCGTACTGCGGGGGAGAAAAAGGGTCAGACAACAGCAACGCTGCAGGGCGATCCCCGGGGCAGTGAGACAGCACCTGTGCCCTTCCTGGCATGGGGGGACAGTTCAGGCCAGGACCCCTCCAGGAGGAAGCTGTGGCTCCTCTCCAGTCCCACCCAGCACTGGGACCCCTGAGCAGCAAGTGCTGCCCCCAGGGCTCGGCACAGCCCCCTCCCGCTGCCACCACCTCCAGGTCTGCCACCACACTGAGTGGTTGGACCCCCCAGCTCCAGGTGGGAGCCAGGCACAGCCACCCCCAGCCCTGGACCCCCCCTTCTGCCAGGCTCCAGCCCCCCGAGAGAGCTGCCCCCGCAGGCAGGGTGGGCACGTTCGTTCACCTTTCCATCCTCCTTCACCCTCCTCCTCCGCTCCTCAAAGGGGCTGGAACGAGCCGAGTCGGGGGTGAGGGTCTCGGTGCTGCCCTGGGAGGGACCGGCCAGTCTCAGCGGCGTGAAGGATGACATCAGCCCCAGGACCCCCGTCTGGTTTGAGGCAGGAGTGGGGACAGGAGACCCGGACACCGAGTAGCTGCCGCTGGCACCTGAGGCAGCTTCAAGAGACAGAGAGTTTGGAGGGTGCGGGACCCCAGGACCCAGGACCTGAGGAGAGGAAGGCCTCTCACCCACCATGGACATGGGAAGGTCCCTTGGGATCAGGCCCCTCTGGGGCCACTCATGGCCCTTCTGAAGGGTCCTGCTGAGTCCCTGAGCCTCAAGGGCGGGAGGGCAGGAGCGATGCCCCCAGCCCTGGACCCTGCCCCGCCCCAGCCCACAGTCCCTCTCCCCCCTTACCGGAGCTGTGCCGTGAGCGGGAGCCCTCCTGGGGAGCGCCGTCCAGGGAGTACCCATCCATCAGCTGCCGCCGCCGCCGCTGCTCCTGCAGCTCCTCTTCCCTCTGCAAGTCGCTGCGGATCTCCTCCTCGATCAGCGCCGACGTCTGGGGCTTCCAGGTCCTCAGCTTGTACTGCTCCTCCCGGCCATCCTCCCTCCGCAGCGGGTTCTGCGTCCCCATGTCGTCCACGAAGGAGACCTTGGGCTTCCAGAAGGAGAAGGAGAAGTACTCTCTGGGCAGGACAGTTGTGCCGGCAGGGCTCGGGGTGGAGTTGGGAAGCCTTCCTCCCCAGGAATCCTCACTCCCCCATTTGCTGGCGCTGGCGGAAATGCGCTGGGACACAGGGGGCTGGTCCTGGCTCTTCTTGTTGGTGACAAAGAGTGGCTGGGACGCCTGGAAGTGCGGGATGCTCACTGTGTAGCTGGGAAGACTTCTGTCTTCTGCAGGGCAGGGGCCGCGGCTTGTGGAATGTTCCGCTGCAAATTCCTTAACCCGGCTCCTCCGCTCCTCTGCTTGCCTCGTCAGGGGGGGCTTCTGCGCGGGGGCTTCCTCCTGTTCGAACACCCTCCTGCGCTCGTCCAGCTCCTGATGCGTCCCCCTGTCATACGTCCCCAGCAGCCTCCCTTGCCTCTTCAGATCCTCCTCGCGCTTGGTTTCCTGCTCGATTTCCCTCTGGACGTAAAGGGAAGCGCGGCCTTTGTCCTTCCCTTTCCTGCCCGGCCCCGGAGAGGCGTGCATGGAGAGGACAGGCTTGGTCTGGATCTCCACCAGCTCGCTGCCGGAGGTCAGCCGCTGGATCCCCCTCTCCTTCCAGAGGTTCTCCTCCCTCTCCATTGCCATGCGGATCTCCCGCTCGATGGGTGTCTCCTTGCTGATCTTTGTCTCCTTGGCCAGGCCATCGCTGCCAGCCCTCAGATCCACAAGGCCGTTGACGATCTCGTTGGATGCGCTGCCGTCGCTGGCGTAGCCTGCATTGGCTTCGTTATACATCTCACCCAAGCCAGAGTCCAGGTCCTCTCTGGAAGATGCTTTAGTCACGCTGGATGTTTTCCCGGTGGGATACGACCCTCTGGGAGCATAGACCTCCTCCTTCACAGGCATCTTGTAGGACACACTATAAACCTGATAAACAGCCTCGTCTGCCCCACCCTGGCTGGGCTCGCCAGCGTTACCGTAACCTCGCGCAGCCTTCGTGGCCCTCTCAGGGCTACGCCACTCCTGCCTGGAGACTTCAGTCATTGACTCTGGCTTAGGAGACATGGCCTGTTGCCCTGGGCTGAAAAAAGAGCCCGGGCTGTTCTTCTCCAGCATCAGGAACTGCTGCCGAGCAGCAGAGAAGTTGATCTGCTCCGTATCGACACTTTCGGGGTCGACTGGCGTCGCTGTCCTCCCCGAGGAAGGCTTGTCGAAGCACACGGCGAAGCTGGTGGTGAAGCTGCCGGTGCGCCTGCCTTCACCCGGGCTGCCTGCACCGGCGTTGATGGAGCTCAGCTCATCCATGGAGCTCCACCTCTCAGCCATGGTGGAGCTCTTCTTCATCACCTGGCTCCGGATGACCTCCCTCCTCTCATCCTCAAGTTCCCGGGCTTTCTCTGGTGAGATGTGTGGTGGAGGAACCCTGTCCTGCTCTGGCTCGTCCTCATCATAAAGCTTCGAGGGTTTCCTCTCGCCTCTGTAAGCCCTGAGGTCGTACAGGCTTCCCGACCTCACCACCTCCAGCTTGGACTCCCTGTCTGGGGATGGGGTCCAGACATCTTTTCCACCATCCAGGAAATACGAGGGGGACTTTGACCTCGTTTTCCAGCCGTAGCCATTTTCCACCCTGCTGCTGTGCTGAACGGAACCAAACACGTCGTCGTCGCTGTCGGCCCTCTGGCCATCGTACCCGTCCTGCCTGGTCTGCGGGAGCTGGAAGACCAGGTGCCTGGTGACTCTGTCCATCTCCTGGGAAGGATCAGCACCCACCCCTCTGCCAACCTTGCCCAGGGACGCTGCTCAGCTTCGAGGTCTTGCCGATCGGCTCTCCTGCAGACGGGGAGGCGGCTGGTCCTGCGGGCAGGAGGGGAGAGCGGCCGTCAGGGGCTGCGTAGGGACAGAGCTCGGGGCGCCTGCCAGGGACCAGCACCCCAAACACAAACCAGCCCTGTCCTGGCAGCCATGGCCCCTGTTAGCCCAGAAACGCTCCGGGTGGACGGGCCCGCGGCCACGGCAGCACCGGGAGCATCAGCCGGCACGGCAAGAGGTGTTGGCAGCGCCGGGGCCGCCTCTGCCTGGAACATCCCCTGGCAATTGTGGGAAGAGCCGGGCTGTTGAAACAGCTCGAGCCATAAAAATGGTTTCAGGCTCATAAAAAGGAGGGGACTTTAACCCCCGTATCGTGCAAAGTGAGAGCAACTGTCCTGACTGCAGCGTTGATCCTCCTGCGTCAACTGGGCTGGCCGGGATGGAGGGTGCCAGGGCAGGGGGGGCAGGTGGGACACCCGCTCTCCTGCGTTGCAGACGCTGTCCCCAGCCCGGCCCCGTGCCAGCGCGCCACAGGTAATGGCCGGGCGTGCCCATGGCCGAGCAGCGCATCCTCTCCTGCTCTTTGCCGAGGCGTAGCCGCAGCCCTGCCGTCACCACTGCCGCGTGGGCTCCTGTGAGTCCGTGTGTCCCCACGCCCGGGGTAGCCTGGCTCGTCCCCAGGGCGGGTGCGCTGAGCCCTGGACGTGGCCCCCTCCCTACAGCCGCTGCTCGCCCCCAGCCTTGCCTCCTGAGGCCAGGCCTGCAGCCGAGGAGCCATTTAAGCGTTTCCTGGGGTGGGGTCCCATCAGTGGCAGCTGGGGCAGCTGGGTGTCATCGGGCGGTGACACCGTGGGGCTGGTGCCCAGCTGGAGGGTCCCACCTGCAGCAGGGATGGGCTGAACCCATGGGCTGAACCCCCATAACCACTTCATATTCCTGCCTGGGGTTCCCTGTTGCTCCTTTCTCTCCCCCAATGACCCAGGCAGGGAAAAGCCTCTGCCCACAGCCCTTCTCGGGTGTGGAGGGGTCGGAGGTCCCTGCTGGGAGGGGACCCCTCACCGGGGAGCGCTGGCGGTCACGCCAGAGGGAGAGACCAGCAGGGCCATTATCAGGGCTCCTGCCCGACACCACCCGGGCGGCACAGCCCCTCCCAAAGCAGCACCCGAACCACCGGCTGCCTCAGCTCAGCCCCGGCTTCCCGGCCCTGCAGGAGAGTGGGGGTCCAGGCCTCCCAAGCGCCCAAGGAGGTGCTGGGCAGAGCCAGAGCCATTGCAGCACCTGCCAGCCTGGCCTGGACTCCCAGAAACAGATTTCCAGGGAGTTTTCCAGGGTTCCCCCTCCCTGGGGGTCCTGTGGGGAGCTGCAGACCCGCACCCCTCCCAGTGCAAGCAGCCGCGTGCGCCTCAAGACCTGCGGACGTGCGAGATGTGCCAGAGCGTGCCAGCGTGCCACCGCCAGCCCCCGCGCCTGCCCACCGCAGACAGAGCCCACGCGTTCACACACCCCCCTACGGGGGTCCGGACCCCCTGAGGGCAGGGGGGAACAGCCACCCTGAGCACCCCGGCACTGCCCTCACCCCCACCCCCACCACGCTGCACTTACAGTCTGGGGGAGCGGTCGGGGTGGGTGTCCCCATGCCCCAGGGCAGCCGCACGGGGCACCCGGCTGAGCCGTGTCTGCCGGGGAGTGGCCGGGGCGCGGGCGGTGGGGCGCAGGCGGTGGGGCCAGCGTGGCTGCGACGCCCTGATAAGCTCAGCCCGGGAATTCCAAGAACTACTCTGGGCTCAGCCGCTGGCCGCCGTTCAATGGCCCGTTCCTGCCCCCCCCGTGCCACTGTCACCCCCGCAGCAGCTGGATCCCGTGCCCCGACAGCTGTCCTTGGCCCCCAGCCTGCGGCACGCACCATGTGCCGCCGTACTGACACACCAACGGGGTGAGGCGCGGATGCACCGCGGTGTCAGCGCAGGGCGCATCACCGCAGCAGTGCAGCACTGACCCACCTTGCTGCTGGCACGCTCTGCCCCTCCGTGGGCACGACCGCCGTGCTGAGGAGACCTGAAACTCGGTGGAGACCCGGGGTGTCCAGCTCTCCCTGGCCCTCACCCCTGGGAGCCCAGGGAACCTGTTCACACCGCGGGGCCTCTCGCGGCCCGGCTGCCCGATAACCCCGTGTTTGCACAGGCAGGGCCGGGGCGGGTGCCCTCGCGGCCGTGGCAGCCCTGGCCGTGCCCTCCCCAGCCCCCGTTCCCTGCCACCCCCCCGCAGCAGGACAAGCCCCTGCGCCTGGTGGGCAAACCTCGGGCACCCTGGACCTGCCCAGCCAAGGGTAGGACCGTGGCACGGCAGCGCGATACCCTCTGTCCCCGTGGCCACAGCTGCAGGACCCTGGCACTGGGCACCCAGAGCCACCCCTGGTCCTGGCACAGGGACCACAGCCAAGGGGGCGATGCTGTGCCAGGATGCTCGGTCCTTCGTGTCTGGGGCTGGATGTCCCTGCCCTCCTCCTCTCTGCCCTGACGTGGCAGCTCTGCGTCCCCCTGCAGCCCATCCCTCCAGAAAGCCCCTCTGGCTATGCTGCTGTCTGCGATGGCCCAGGAGGTCCCACTTACCCCCTGCCCGGCCCCTTGGTGCCCCCGGTCCCGCTCTCAGGGCTGTTGTCTCCTGCTCTGGCACGGGATGGCCTGGGGACAGCAGCTTCGGTGTGGCTGCCAGTGGCTGCCAGGCAGCTCTTGCTTCCGGGCAGGGGAGCGGAGCTTGTTTTACCGCGAGGCTGAGACAAAGTCCACGGGCGATGGCCGGGAGCCGGGAGTGCACCACACCCTCGGCAGGGTGTGCGTTGGCTCCTGGGCTGGCACAAGCCCTCCTGTCCCGGCCCCGGGCAGCAGAAGGACCCATCCTGCAGGCAGTAAAGTGGCAGCGGGGTTCATCCCCATCATCCCCATCCCCATCATCTCCATCCCCATCATCCCCATCCCCATCATCCCCGGGATCCCCATCCTGCCCCCTCCCCACCCGTTGTCCCGGTGCAGAGGCCGAAGGCTCCAGGCTGGTTGTTCATCCAGTTTATTTGCTCGGTTCGGGTGTCTTACAAACAACGGGGACGGTTGGGGAGGGGGAAAACTTCAAACGGCTTCGGCACAAGTGAAAAGCTCGGGAGCGCGGGAAGTGCACTTCAGCGGAACCAGGCGGGGGGCGGGGGGCTGGCCGGGCCGGGGCTGGGGGGCACGCTGGGCTCTGCTCGGCCTCTGCCAGCCCCGGCCCCACCGCTGCTGCCGCGGGGGCTGGACGGGGCCAGGGGCAGGTGCTGGGTCTGGAGGGGCAGGGGGTGCCAAGGGTGGGAGGGAGCCCCGGCCTGGGGTCAGGGGGATGGCAGGGCCTGGCACAGGATGAGGGCAGCGGTGCTGGCCCCCACGCGGGGCGGAGGCAGGAGGTGCTGTGCAATCCCGCCAGGGACTCAGCCCAGCCAGCGCCCCAGGCTCGATGGGGCAGGTGCCCGGCAGCATCCAGCCCCTGCTCTGCAGCGACGGGGCCCCAGCGATGCCCGTCTGTGGGGGAGGCTCCCCCTTGCCCCCGGGCTGCTGGCCCTGACCCCCTCCCTCCCCCAGCTCTGCGCTCCCGGGGGCGTTTCGAGCTCGGCCAGAGTTGGGTCTGGGGTCCCCACGAGAGCCCTGGCACGGCAGCACTGCCAGCCCCCCACAGCCCCCTCCCCTACCCCTGCAGTGACTCCACTGGGGGAAGCACTGCATCCCGGGGGACAGCTGAGGGGCACCTGGGATGGCATGGGGGGGGGTCACTGCTCACATGAGAGGGGTGGGGGCGAGGGAAGGCCTTGGGGAGCCCGAGCCCCATTCCCGGCTGCTCCGCTCATGCTTGGCCAGGGCTCGGGGGCTCCCTGGGGACTCACCTGGCTGTGCTCAGCAGCAGGGACCCCTCGGATGGGACCCCCCGTGCTGGCCGGCTCCTGCGCCCCGGGGACCCGGCACTGCCAGCACAGCTGGGATGGGGCTGGTGGGATCTGGGACCCCCCAGTGCAGCCCCCACGCCAGGGCAGGACACGAGGTGAGCTCGGTGGGAGCAAGACTTCTCAGCTGCTGCGCTAGAAGCACCCAGGGCTCGGGCAGGGCTCAGCACCCATGGGTGCTGCCACGGGCCCCTCCCTGCCCCCCCTGCCCACCCCAGTGGGTCTCAGTGGGGAGGAAACGCTGGTGCTGGTGGTGAAATCCCCGCTGAAGGGCTGGGGCGTGGGGTGGGGGGAGCGGGGAAGGCTGCTCGCAGTCCCGGCACGGACACAGGGTCCCGGGGATGCCCTGTGTGGGACCGTGGACCCCCAGCAGCTCCCAGTCCCAATCCTGGGCTGAACTGGGCTGCCCCACCATCCTGGGAGACCCGACAGCTGGGCCCGCAGCAAACGGCTCTGCAAAGCTGGTGCTGCTGAGCAGGAGAGGAGGGGGGACACGGCGCTGGGCCACCCTCCCGCTGTGTGAGAAGGCACCAGAGCTCCTGCCCCATCCCCATGGGGCTGGACCCCCCAGGTCACCCTTCCCCACTGCCACCCACGTCACCCCGCGGTCGGTGGAGCCCCGCAGCGCCAGCACGGTGGCCGAGTCGGGGCAATGGCCCTGCAGGAGCCCCCGGACCCCCATGAGCTCCTGCCCGTGGCCGAGCACTGGCAGCCTCAACAGCCCTCCCTCGTCCGGACACGCTCCATCCCGGAGGGACTCACGGCTTGGGGAGCCCGAGGACGTGGGGACGAGGACACGTGACAGAGCCAGGGAACAGCCTAGGACCTTCCCCTGCAGGTGTGGGTGATGGCAGCATGGAGAGAGGGGCTGGCGTGGGGCTGGCTCTGTGCCTGCCGCGGGCTGGGCCAGGCGGGGTCCTGCTGGCACCCCGGGAGTCATCTACGGATGCGGCGGCATCCTCCGATCCCCGAGCCCGGCCGGCTCCGTCCTCCGAGGGCGGGTGGCGAGAGGAGGGAAAGGCTCCAGTGTCGGTGGCAGGAGGGCTCCGGTGCAAGGGCTGGGGTGGGTCAGGCGCGCTGGGGGGCCAGGGGGTCTCTAATAAATATCACAGGCAGCGCTGGTGGGGTGCGGCGCGGGGCAGGCGTCGGGCAGGCGGGGCTAGCGGTGCCGCAGTTCGCCAGTGCCAGCCGTGGCTCCGCATGGGATCTCCCCGGTTCTGCAGAAAGAGGGTCTGTGTCCGGTGGGGGCGGGAGCCCGGTGTGCCGGGGCAGCGGGCCTGGCGAGCGGGGGCCGGGGCGGAGGGGGCTCGGCGGGGGCGGCCGGCTCCGGCGGCGGCGCGGGGCTCACATCACCGTGCAGCACTTGCAGCGCTGCTTCTTCACGTCCGTCTCCTGTTCGGCCTCCTTGGCGTCCGTGGCGTTGGCGCCCGGCTTCTGCCCGCCCGGGCCCTCCTCCCCGGGCGGCTGCGCAGCCACGGGCTCCAGCGCCGTGCCGTTGGGCGGCGCGTGGTCCTTGCGCACCGGTTCGGGCTTGCTCTCGGCGTCCTCGATCACCACCAGCTCGGCCTTGATGGTCCCCTCCAGCCCCAGCACCTTCTTGGTCTCGTCCTCATCCTCCACGTTCTGGTAGCCCATGAAGATCATGGTGACGGGCTGCTCCCGGCTCGGCTCCATCCCCTCGCCCGCCGGCAGCGCCGTGGTGCTTTCCCGCGGCTTGGCCTGCAGCCCCGTGATCTCCCGCCGCGGCGTCGGCTTCTGGCTGCCCGGGGCGCTGCCGACCTCCCCGCCGGCCCTGGCCGCGGCCTCGCGCCCGGCGGCTTCGCTCAGGGTGGCCTCATCCGCCTTGTGCAGGAGCTCGTCGACCTCGGAGGAGCTGAGGGGGTGGGCCCCGTTCTGCAGGGCCCCGTCCTCGGCGCTCACCGCGTGCACCACTGCGGGGACAAGACAGGCAGGGTGAGGGGGGCTCAGGCTGGGGGGCACGAGTCCACCTGGAAAAGCTCCTACTTGTACAACCTGCCTGGACCCAGCTCCTGGGTGGCACCTTCCCCTCCCCAAAGGCGCTGGCACCGTTGCCGGGACCCCCCAGCAGCACCCAGACCACCCCTCAGCCAGAGCTGCTGCCGGACCCCCCCGGAATCGCCCAGTCCCTGCCCGGCAGCAGACGGCGAAGCCGAAACAAAAGCACAAATCGAGGAGCTGTTCCCAGCTCCTGGCACCTCTGAAGCCTCGAGCCCGCAGGGGCCGCGGCCGCCTGCCAGGTCGCCGACAGCCCGCCAAGACGCCACGCTCGCCGCAGCTCGACGGCCTCCACCTCGGCCGGGACCGGCACGATACTCGGCAGCAGATCGATGCTGCCCACAAGACCCCCGTGAGCCTCGGCAGGTGCTGCCCTGCCGCATCCACCACCTGTGGCACCCGGTGCCGGTGCCGCCGCTTGCGGTGCTGGAAGCAGCAGACGTGCATCACAGCGAGAGCGGCCTCCGGCTCATCGCATTTTCCACTTGACCTGGGGCATCACGCGCCGATCGGTGCCGCAGCCTCGGCAGCCGGTCAATGGAGCCACGGACGACAACCAGGCAGGGCCGGCTTGGCTGGGACCAACAAGGAGAAGGCCAGCGCGGCTGTGGCCACCAGTGCGGTTCCCTTGCGGAGGTGGTTGGTCTCCTCGGCCCCCATGGCTCCCAGTAACGCAGCCCAGCTCCGCGGCTGGTCCTTGCCACCGACTCAGCCATCGCTCTGCCGTCACCAGGTCCTTCAAAGCGGGTTCCTGGAGGTTTCCAAAAGCGGGGACCAGTCTCTCTTGCTGCACCTCCTCTGTGCCAGGTGGCCGCACTCCTCTCTGCCAGCCCAGCCATGCCGGGCCGAGGCGGTGCTGGTGCCACCTCCCCACCCACGGGACAGGCTCCTGAGTCTCGGGCACGGCAGATCCTCTTCTCTGATCCCCAGCGACGTGCAATCCAGAGCTGGCCCGTGGGGAACATCTACACTGCGCCACCAGGGTGAGTCCCACGCTGGGCTGGCCATGGTGCAGGGTTGGGGCCGTCGAGGGGCTGCCCGGAGCCGGGTCCCCCACATTGCAGCGAGGCTGGCCGGGAGCGGCCCCAGCCCTTCCAGCGCCGGCGCCCACGGGGACGCTCGAGCGGCCGCTCCCTCGTTCCCTGCCCTTTGCTCCTGACGCCTGCAAGGGCTGCGGGCCGGGCCGTACCTTTCAGCTCATCCTCGTACACTTTGACCCCCTGCAGACAGTGGTTCTGGGGGAGCAGGGTGGTGCTGGACAGGACCTTGGTCTCCCCAGTCACTCTGTCCTTCTCCACGGTGATCTCCACCGAGTACATGGCTGGGACACAAAGAGGACAGCACGCGTTACAGCGGCCCCGGCCCTCCCCAGCCCCTGCTCAGCGGCAGCGGTGCTCAGCGGTGCTCAGCGGTGCTCAGCGGCGTTAGCGAGGCGGCAGCGAGGAGCGGTGAATGGCAGAGGCGGGTGCCACATCCCAGGTGCAGCCCTCCTACTGGGACCCGCGGGGCCATCGCCATCCCAGCGTCACCTTACCTCCACGGCTTTTGCCTCCCCCGGCGCTGGTGGCACCGCGGCGGGCAGCGCCACGTCCATCTGTCTGTCTGGTGAGCGGTGCTGGACGCGGAGGTCCAGGCTGGGAGCCAGGCTGGTGCTGGTGGGGGCAGTGTCCCCCGCTGAGGGTGCTGGTGCGGGGCAGCCCCGCCACCCCCCTGGGACGGGCCGTCCTCGGCATCTCTCCTTCAGCTCCCGGCCAGTCCCTGCTGGCACCGGGGTCACCTCGGCCCGACGGTGATTTGCTCCAAGGATGCCAAGACTCTCCCAGCGCTGGGGCCACAGCCTGGCCCGAACCATCCCCCCAAACCAGAGCAAACCCCTCCAGCAGCGGAGCTGGCGCAGCCCCCCCAGCGCGGGCAGCTCGGCCCTGCACGCCCCCGCAAGCTCCCGGCCAGCAGCCAGCCACGGGGCCGGAGCTGGCGCGGGGTCAGCCGTGTCCCCAGCCGATGCTCCGCTCCCTCTCCTGTATCCTCGGAAGCCACGAACAGAGCGAGAGGCAGAGAAGGAAACTGGAGCGGAGACTCGGAACAGGGAGTCGGGGGGGGCCCTGAACCGCGAACCAGTGGCGGGGCGGAAGCGAAAACAAACCCTCTGATTGCACATAACTGACACTCTGTGCCGTGGGCTCGGAAAGCCGTCGAGCGGTGGGAGCGGCGTGGCAGGGCAGCGAGGCGCGTGGCGGCACGGGGCGGCAGCGGGAGGCGGCCGGGAAGGAGGGCTCCCCGGGAAGAGGGCACCTACCTGCCTTCATCATGTCAGTGCCTTCCACCGCCTTCATGGGGCTGCTGGAGACCTTCTTCTCGGCTGGGGATGGAGAGGAGAGGTGACCGCCTGGGCTAAAACATCGTCCGTGTGGCCACGGGACGGGCCCCACGGAGGGCGGCGTGTCCCCCCCGGCCAGTGCCTGGGACAGGCTCCCCCGCCACCGGACACCGCAGCCTCGGAGGGGACAGGGGGACAGGTCCCCCGGCCAGTGCCTGGGACAGGCTCCCCCGCCACCGGACACCGCAGCCTCGGAGGGGACAGGGGGACAGGGCTGCCCCAGCTCCCCCCACCCATCTGGGGCAGCATGAGGGGGCAGCAGGTGCTGCCCCCCGTGATTGGGAACCGTGGCCGAGGTGGGGATCACCTACCCTTGACTGTGCCCAGGGGACTCTGCAAAACAGAAAGGAGAGGTTAGGAGCTGGCGGGAGCTGCCGCACACCCGCTGCCCAGGCACCCACCCCAGCGGGGCGAGGGACCCCGGCCCGGCCCCAGCTCTGCCACCGGAGAGCGGCCATGCCCACCTTCTGTGTGTTGGTGACGGCCTCAGCCTTCTCCTCCTTGACCGGCGACGCAGCTGCCGCCGCCAGGTTTTCCTTGGTGGAAGCTGCCGAGCTGCCATTCTCCAGCATCTCCAGCTCCTTCTCCAGCCTGCGGAGAGAGCCGGGGCTGAGAGGTTGCGGGGGTCTGGGGTGGGGGGGCCAGGGGCTCACCCGGCAGGCGCTGCCCTCGCCCTTCACCCAGGTGCCCCTCGGCCACGTGCCACCGCCCGTCCGGGGGTGAGCGATGCTCAGGACAGTAGCTGTGGCTCCGTGGACGCTCACACAACAGACATCAGGCAGGGGGACCAGCCACACAGAGTCTTTCACTGTGACAACAGTGACAACAAAGCCCACCGCACACTTGCCAGTGCCCTCGCTCGGTGTCACGGCGCATCGCTGCTCCGCCGCTGTCCTGCTCCCACACGCGGAGCCCAAAGCCTCGCTGAGCCTCCCACGAGGGAAGGAGCTGGGCCCCGCTGGGATGTGGCGGAGGTCTGGGGAGTCCCCAGGGATTCACGTCCAGGGCCCCCCCCGCCAGCACAGCAGCAGCAGCCCCAGCAGAGCACCCCCAGCCCCGTCACCCCGCGAGGCGCCGGCGGAGGAATGCACCGCGCCATTACACCGACACAAAGGCCCCTTCGTGCCTGACCCGTCTCTGCGCCGATGCTCGGTAATTAACGGCGAGCCGTGACTGATTGCATTCTTGCAGGGCAGCCGGGCTGCTGGGACACCGGCCCCAGCCACCCCGCCCGCGGCAGCCCTGGCACGAGGGGGCTGCGCAGGGGCTGAGGCTTCTGCCCCCTCAACCCTTCCCCAAGGGCTGAGGACCCCCGACACCCCGATACCTCTGGATGGTTTCTTCCAGCTCCTTGGTCTTCACCTCATCCTCCTGCATCTGCTTCTTCATGGCCTCGTCCTCCTCGGAGGCTGAGGCCGGAGCCCCCTCCAGCAGCCATCGCTCCCGCAGAGCCTTGGACTGGGGAGCAGAGGGGAGTCACGGTCCCGCCGCCCCACAGCCGGGAGGTCCCCGGGGCAGAGGGAGCTTGGGAATCCCGGGGGATCCTCACCTTGAGATGCTGCAGCTGCCGCCGGTCGTCCTCGAGCTGCCGCCTTTTGTTCTCGATCTCTGTCTGACGTTTCCGCTTCTCCTGGAGGGACGAGAGCAGCAGAGGTGGGGTCGGTGAGCGGAGGGGGGCACCTCCATCCTGGCCTGGGCAGCATCGCCAGGGGATGTGGGGAGGAGCAGTGAGCAGGGGGTGAGGGGCTCCCGGGGCTCTGACACGGGGACACGAGCTGTGGCCGGGGCTGCAAGACTGGCCTTGGGGACAGCCCACCGGGAGCTCCCTGGCCCTGTGTCATGTCACTGCCCTCACTGGGGCAACTGAGGCACGGAGGGTGCAGAGAAATCCCGGCAGAGCCTGGACTCTGTTCATCGTCCTGAGCTGCCAGCTGTGCCGGGGGGGGGCTGCCCAGCACCGCCCCCCGACCGCTCGCTAATTGATTTAATTACTGGTGCCTGTAGCAGGCAGGGCTGGATCCTGCACCATCCTCAGCCCTTCCCTGGGAAAGGACAAGGGGGAATCATCACTCATTTCCCCCTTACTCGGGGCTCGTCAAGGCATTGCTTCATTAATTAAACCTCCCAGCCTCCCCTCGCAGCTCCGTGCCCATTTCAGCAACGCAGAGTCGAGCCCCAGCCCCGGCCTGTCCCTGTGGCTGTGCCCGGCGTGGCAACCACGGGTCTGGCTTTGGTGGCTGGAGACCCCCTGCCCAGGCTGGGGGCCCACGGGGGTCTCTGGCTCCTGGCCCCGCCCGCAGCCCTGGAGCAGCTTTCCCGGCCGAAGCCCCTGTGCCTGCACCCTCCTCCCCGCTGGCTCTGCCCCCGTGCTGCAGGTGACAGGAACACACGGACACGGGGACACCGGCTCGGGGTCAGGCATGCTCGTGGGGGACTCACCGCGATGGCCTGCAGCCGCTCCTGCTGAAGGGTGCTGGCCTCCACAACCCTGCAGAGAGCAGAGAGCAGCAGTGAGGAGCGCGGGTGAATGGGGACATTGTGCCACCCGTGAACCGGACACGGTGCCCAGACAAAGGCTGAGCTCTTCTCTTCCACCCGCCGCTTTCTCCCCTTCCCCTTGGCCCCCCAGAGCCAAGCACCCCCCACCCGCACAGCTCCTCCTCAGCCCCTGCCCGAACCCCTGGGAGAAGCACCCATGGGTCACCTGGCACAGCCAGACCCCCTCCTCCGGCAGTCACGGATGGAAACGGTGACCACGGCCAGGCTGGAGCGGGACAGGTCTGGCCACCCCCGCGGTTCAGCCTGGCTCACATCTCCCGTGCCAAGCCCTTCTCTTGGCTGCTGACACCTTTCCTGGACAGTGACCTTTGCAGGCTGCGTGCACAGACACACGTGCACGGACACGCGGACACGAACGGACACGCGGACACCACAACGGGCTCCGTTCCAGCTGGGGTTCACACTCCCAGGCACGGTCGCGGCGCTTGGCGTGGCGGAGGCGCATGCCTCCGCCACGCCAAGCGCCGCGTCCGTGCCCAGGGACACAGCCGGTGGCAGCCGCCTCGCTGGCCCCACCGCAGCCCCTCAGGGAGAGCCCCCCAGCGCGAAGCATCAGGTGCAGGTCGGGCAGGCGGGAGCCACAGAGCGGGACCCAGCTGTGCTGGGGACGCGCCAGTGCCCGCGGGGAGCCCGGCGGTGCTAACGAAGCTGTCACACTAACGAGGGCGGGAGGCCCAGGGGTAGCGTCAGGCGACGGCGCGTTGCTACTGGTTGCCATCAGGAGAGGACACTGGTGTGGTGGCACCACTCCCGGCTCTGGTTGTGGCGGCTGGTTGTTCGGTGCGTGTCCCTTGCGGGACGCCCCTGCACCTGCTTCTCCTCAGGGCCATCCCTGCCCACTCGGCCGGGCCTGAGGGCTTTGAAAGTGCAATTAAAGCAAGACACAGACAGTCCCTTCCCAGCCGGCAGGAGGGAGGGGAAGCAGCAGCCGTAGTTGCAGCCCTCGGGGGCTCGCACGGGACAGGGAGGGGCGGCAGCGCCGTGTCCCCAGCACAGCAGGAAAAGCCATTAGCTAGGAGCCAGTGCCAGAAGCTTGGTCCCACTCCGGCGTCACCACGGCTGCGCGCTCGGGGGCCACCGATCCGCCGACACCAGTCGAAGCCATGCCTGGCTTCCCACGGCACCATCCACACGGAGAGTCGAGCCCAGGCGCAGGGAGGTGGGCACAGGCTGCCCTGAACACGGCGAGTCCTGCCCTGGTGGGGCCAGCCCACGCCTGTGCAAGAGCTGGGCTCTGCAGCAAAGCGAAGGGGCGAAAGCCCCCCGGCCTCCACCTGCCACCGGCTCAAAGGCAGCGAATCACCGAACGCTGCCCTGAGCGCCCCCGTCCCCCCCTCACCCTGGGGTCCCGGCGGCGCCTGGAATTCAGGCCAGAAAAACCAGCCGGGGAAGGTGTCGCTCTGGCAGCGGTTATTTTTCTGCTGTTTGTGGTGACGTGGTGACAGTTCTGCTGGCGCAGGCGCGCACCCGCCACTTGTGATGTGTCGCCCCTGGCAGCCCCGACACTGCGGGCTCCAGTCCAAGGTGTGAAACCTCCCCTTTGCCCCCCAAGCCAGTGAGGAAGCCCCTGGGATTCGGGGCAGCAGGGCTGGCTCTCCGCAGGGACAGAGTGTGCAAAAGTTGAAGAGAGGAACCAGCCAGCTCCCCTGCACCCCGTCCCGAGCCGGGGCTGCATGAGCAGCCGCGGGTCCCCCCCGAACCAGCTCTTGGCACCCCAAAGCTTTGGAGCAGGGCCTGTTTCTCTCCTGGATCTTGCCCTGTTCCACGGATCCAAACTTTTACAGCATTCCTGAAACGTTCCGTTCTGCTTTTCCTCCCTCCTCCATCCTCTCTATTTTCCATTATTTGTTACAGTCTCCACATTCCCGGGTCAAACGCCAGGAATCTTCCTGGCCTGGAGAGAGACACAAATCGGGCTGGGTGCCCCTCGCCTCACCCCCCACCCCAGCAGCCTGCGCCCCCCGCCCGGAGACACCTCCTGGGGGGTCACCCATCCCCGACAGACCCTGGCGAGGGGGGTGCAGCATGGAGACAGCCCCGGTGTCCCCAGGTCTCGCCCGCCGGGACAGTGCGAGGTGGGCAGACAGCGGGGGGAGCCCCTGGGGTGGCACCGGGGGCAGAACCGGGGGCGGGGAGGGGGGGAGCTGCCCCCGACCCTCCCCAGCCGCGGCTCAAAGCGGAGCGGCTGCTGCCCGCGCCCCCGCCGCCAACCTCCTCTTCCTCGGCGGGGCCGGCAGCCCCGGGCCGGGGTCGGTACCGGGGGCCCCGCAGCCGCCGGCGCCGGCGAGTGACGGCTCCGCGGGCCGGGAGGCGGTTCCCTGGCAACGGCGCCATGGCAACAGGCGAGCCGCGGGGAGGGGATGCGCGGCGCGGGCAGAGGGACCGAGGGGCCCCCCGGCCCCAGCCCCGGCCCCCGGTGGGGGTCGCCGGAGCCTCCGCGAGGGTTTGGGCCGCGCCGGGGCGAGCTCCAGCTGCATCCCCGGGTGCATCGAGGGGCGAGAAGACGAGCCCGGGCCCCCCGACCCCCTCGGGAAATAGGAGCCCAGGACAGACCCCCCCCAGGGAGCCCTTTTCCCCTCTCCTTTCACCCGGTCTCACGATCTCCGGCTAACGGGCTCATGCTTTTCCACCTGACGTCCTCCGCGCGCGGGTCCCGGCCCCACGGGTCCCGGGGTGGTTCCTGCGGGCGCCGCATGGTGGGAGAGCCACGGGCCGTGGCGGGGAGACGAGGCCGAGGGGAGCGGGGATGCGGGCGGCGCCGGGCATGGTGCCCGGGAACTCCCACCTGCGGAGGTCCCGTCCCGGGCCCCACGGAGGGACCCGCACACGTGTGAGCCCGCTGGGGCCCCGTGCGCACGCCCGCACCCTCCCTTGGCTCTCCAGCTCTTTCCAGCCCTGCTGATGCTGCCGTTTCCTACCATCACAAGGGAAGCCCGTGACCTTTTGTCTCCTCCCCGCCTGACATGAAACAATAATGTTTATTTGCCTTCCTCTGCTTTTTCCCATTAGCTCATCCAAATGTGCGAAGAGCTGTTTCAAGCGGATCCTCCGCTCCCCCGACCTCCACTCCCTTTCTATCTGCTCAGCTCCGCGCTGGGGGACAGCAGGGAGAGGGCCCTGCACGGAGCACCCCCCAACAGACCCCGGCTGGCCACGATCCCCTGCAAATGGCAGCACCCGTGGTAACCGAGGGACCGGCCTTGATTTACACTGTTCCCGTGTCAAGAGCTGGGCCCCTTGGCTGGGCGCGGAGCGACGCTGCCACGGGGAGCCTGCAAACCTCCGTCACAAAGCCATTAGCAGCAGGGCCGCTATCGAACGCCCTCGTTGGCAGCGGGTGTGAAGGGGAGGGGGCCGCAAAGGCAAATCAATCAGTGGCCGGGGCGAGCACGACCAGAACATTGTGCTGCTGAGGAGCCGAGCTCTGGGGCGCAGGGTCTGACCCACTTGCTCGCGTCCCGGTGACACGGTGACACCGCTCCTGCCCCACAGCGCTGGCTGTCTCCACCCCACATCTGGTTACACGGCCCCAGTGCCCATCCTGCTTCTTCCCCCAGAGCCTTCCCTGCACTCCTGTCCAGCGCTGCAGCCCTGGGAGGAGACAAGTCTGGGGGGAAGATGCGGGGAGAAGGAGATGGCAGCCCCAGGCTCCCGAAAACGCAGGATGCATTAAAGCACGCAGAGCTGCCTGATTGATTCTTCGGGCTGAGACGTGGGCTGGGAGTGCCAGGAGAAAATGGATCCCATGAATATTTGATGAACGGAGGCTTGGGGAGGGAGTTTGATTGGAAAATTACAGATCTTTCAAACAATGGTTCAAGTGCCCTCCAAACACTTGGGTTTCCAGCTCCCTTCCAGTCAGAGGAGCAAGGCTCCACCAGGAATCTCCCCCCAGTTTATGAATGAGAGCAGTGCCGGCCGCTCCCCACTCCCGGGAGCACTGACCTGCCAAGACAGGCAGTCCCAGTGTCAGCCCAGGACACGGCGCCCGGCTCCCGCCACCTCGGGGTGGCCCTGGTCGTGACACCCGGTGCCTGCATTGCCGTTCACACACAGCAGTGGTTTCCCACACTGACCCACGGGCACACAAGGCTCCAAGGACCCGTCGGGACCGTGGCTCCTGCCAGGGGCAGCTTGAGAGCCCCGGGAACCCGTGGGGAGCTCGGTGCTCAGGGCTGAGCAAAGGGCTTGGCTCAGCCCACGTCCCACCAGGAAACACCTGGCTGGGGCAGGAGCCGCCTCAGCTCTGCTCCCTCCTCCCGGGCTCCTCCTGGGCCGAGAGCGGCTTCTGTCTGAGGACCGGGGGCGAGGTCAGAGGCAGGAAGCCGGGCTCCTGCGCATGCCTCTGCCCCCAGCCCCAAGCTCTGTGCCTCCCCCCATCCTGCCCAGCCTTCCTCCCGGCCCTTCCTCGCTACCTACAGAAACCAGTCCATGCCACAGCCCGGCTGAGCCCTGCCACAGCACGAACGGCACGAGCCACCAACCCTGGGTGGGGAAAGGGTTGGGAAGTGGGAGCGCCAGCACCAGCAGCTTCCCAGGAAACTCACTCAGGTTCCCACCTCGTCCTGCAGCATCGGCTGAACTCTGGAGCCTGAGAACCGCCAGCCGCGAGTGGGGCTGTGGGGCTTTTGTGCGGCCGTCTGTGGTGGAGCCCCTGGGGGTCTTTGTGCCCAGCCGAGAGGCACCGAGGGTCTGGCTGCCTGGAGAGCAGGGCCCCAAGTCCCCTCCCAAAGAGCTCTCAGGTCGTTCCTCAGGCAGAAACCTCCTTCCCGTGGGTGCGACTGCCAGCTTCGGATCAGGGATGGGCAGAGTTGGGAGGGCAGGACCAGGAGAGCCCCTACACTGAAAAGACCCCAGACCCACAAGGAGAGCAATGACCCACTGAGACAAACACACCGAGAGCAGCCAGACGAGGCGATGCAGAACCTCCAGCTGCTCATGAGAGGAGAGACGAGCAGCCCCGATGGGCCCAGCACAGGGCTGGGAGCTTTCGGCCAAACCTTCCTGGTCACCGGCCGCTCACGTGGCCAGGACCCTCCTCCAGCCAGAGCTGGTGCCAAGGCAAAGCAGGAGCCAAGGTGAGGCCGGCAGCATGCTGCCCGGCACCCGTTATCTGCCGCAGAGCCCCGCCGACATCAGGGGAGCACCTCGCTGTGCACCCACCCACCCTGGGACCCTCCCAGACCTCTGGCACCACGACCGGGCTCTGGATTTGAGGGATCAGGATTGACCTGGGGACACCTGGGGCAGGAGCATGGAGCAGTATGTCCCCCCCATAAACCCAGACCCACCCCAGGGATGGGCATTTTAACTACCAACCACTTCTGCACGTCTACTCCAGCCCAAAAGCTCAGTGGCAGGGCTGCGGGGAAGATGCTGCTCCCACATTGCGCCAGGGCCAGTGGAGCGAGGCCAGGGCGGTGTGAGGAGCCGGGGGGCAGGAGCCACCACCTCAGCCCTCGACACCTCCGCCCTGGGAGACCCTGCGCTTGGTCCCCACATCTCCTCACCCCGCTCCCCAGGGCACGTCGCACCCCTTGCTTCATCCCTTGCCCTCGTTGCCTTTTGGTAAATCACGCACGTGTTTTCCTCCCCAAAGAGGCACTTTTCTGAAGCCACCATCACACCAAGGAGCTGCCCAAAGCCACTGACCTGCCTCAGTGAGCTCTTGCACCACAAAGCCCCTGGCCCCTCCAGAGGCACGGAGACCTGCTCTGCTCCCCAGCCCCACCGACGCTGCACCCCGACCTCGAAAACATCCCTGGCTCCACCAGTGCATCCTGCCCTGCTCTCGGCCCAGAGCCAGCCAGAGTCCACCCTGACCCCAGGAAAACCCCGTCCCTCGCCGCACCCCACAGCTCAGGGGCTCCCCAGGGGGGAGGCAGACGACGGCGAGCAGGACCTGTTGAGCACCAGCCTCTCGCTTGCCAGTGGCTGGTTCATCGGTGCAGGGCGAGGCGCCCATGCGGGGTTGGGGGAAGCCAGCCCCAGGCTGGTAGGGTGCCCCTGGGGAAGCCCCCAGTGCCAAACCCAGGAGATGCCAGGGGGACCCTTGGGCACCAGCACCGCGGGAGGGAGGGGAGGCCTGGGTGAGGCAGGGCCAGCCCGGCCGGCGGCTGCGGCTCGTATCCGGCACGACGAGCTGCCAGCCAGCCCCTGCCCTCCCAGTTGGCTCCTGGTGTCCCCAAGGGGCAAAATCAGTGGCTGGCAGGACAGACATCAGCCACTGGCCCCCACCCGTCCCCTCCTTGCCACCCGCCCGCCAGGCCTCGTGTCTGGCCACCGTGGCCGTACACAAAGGACAAGGCTGGGGACCGAGGGGGTCCCTCCAGCGGGACCCCTCGTCACAGGCAGGTCCCTCACAAGAGGGCTGGGGTGCCAGCGCAGGGAGGGGACCGTGGCTCACGGCCACCCACTCACCCCAGCCAAACGCATAAGCAACAACAGGTTCAAAACACAAAAATAAACGCCCTTCCCAACCCCCCTTTCCGCACCGCAGCCCCGCGCCCGCCCCGCGGCCTCCGCGCTGCACCCCCGGCAGGGCAGGGACCGGGGAGGGGCAGCACCTGCCGAGCAGCACCGGGGCTGTAGGGAGCCAGTACCGGCGTCCTGAGCCCCGGCACTGGGGGATGCGAGCCCCCGGTATTGGGGTGCTGAGCCCCAGCGCTTGGGGGGTGCCGGGCCCCCAGTTTGGGGGCTGCGAGCACCGGCATCGAGGGGATGCGAGCCCTCTGGTTTGGGGCCCCGAGCCTCGGTATCGAGGGGGACGCAAGCCCCCGGCATTGGGGTCCGGAGTCCCCAGGATCGGGGAGAGGAGAGTCCCCGGTTCGGGGGTCCCAGGCCCCGGCACAGGTGGGGATTTGAGCCCCCGGTCCGGGCTCCGTGAGCCCGCGGTGCGGGGGTCCCGTGGCCCCAGTGCGGGGGTCCCGAGCGCCGGCGCCCAGGGGTCCCCCCGCCCGGTACCGCGGTGCTCCGCCGGCGGACCGGGGCGGTGGGGGGGCCGCGGCCCGGTGCCGGGGTCCCTCGCCCCGCGGCGGCGGCGCGGCCGGATCCGGTACTCACTCCATTTTGCGGGCGGGCCGGGCGCCCGGCGGCGGCGGCTCCGGCGGGGTCGGGCCGGGCAGGGCGCGGCGGAGCGGGGCCGGCGGGCGCCGGCGTCCCGGCGCTCAGGGCCCGGCGGGCGGCGGCATCCCCGGCGGGGCTGCGGGATGCGCAGGGATGTCGGGGCCGCGCCGGTGCTCCCGCCTCCCGCACAGCTCCGTCTGCCGGGCGCCGCCCGCCACTGCCGCCGCCCCTCACCCGGCCTCGGGGCGCGGCGCTCCCCGCCCGCCGCCGCCCGCGCCCCCGGGGCTGCGGCTGCTGGGGGGGTGTGGGGGGGGAGGAGGGGACACCCACCCCCGCCCCGAGCCGGTCCCGGAGCGGGCTGAGGGGCTGCGGGCAGGAGGGGCCCCCCCGTGGGGGTCCCCGCCCCAGCCAAAGGCCACGCTCCTCGCCCCCACCCCCCGCCCCGTACCGGGGCCTCCGCCCCCCGCCCCAGCCCTCACGGTGCGAAGGGCGACCGGGGAGAGAGGCTGGAGAAGGGGCAGCCCAGGCTGCGCCCCCCCCGCGTCTCTCCGCCGTTGCCCAACGCGGCGGCCGAGTTGGGCAAGAACCGGCAAACGGGCACGGGAAGCGCCGAACCGGCCCCGACCGCGACCGTTGGGAAACCGGCCCGGATGCCCAGCGCGACCCCCACAGGGCTACAGCCCACCCCGAAGCTCCCCCAGCCCGGGCTATCCCCACTCGGGGCATCCCCGCCCCGTTATAGCCCCACCCGGTACAGCCCCGGCCCCGCTCGCCCCCGGGGGGATGCAGACACCCCCCCTCCCCGCGCCGTCCCGGAGCCCGGACAAAAGAGCAGGTCCCGGCACAGCCCCTGGTGTCTTGGGGGGCGGTGGGACCCTGCCGCTCGCACCCCGAGAGGAGAGGGGTTCAAGCCCTCCAAGCTCAAGGCACAGGAGGGGCCAGGGCTGGGAAGCTGCGCTGCTTTCTCCCATCCTCCCCCACTCCACCCTCCTCCCCGCGAGCAGCTGCTCCAGGAGAAGCCACTTACCCCCCGTGCCCCCACCCCAGGGCAGTTGCACAAGGCAGCAACACCCGGAGAGGAGGAAGCAAGAGCGAGGGCCCCGCCAGCACCCAGGTCCCCGTTTTTAAGCACCCCCACCCCCAAGTGTTGCAGAGGAGGTGGCAGTCACCCGCTCGGCACCAGCATGGCCGTGGCTGGGCTGTTCATCCTCGTCCTGGGAGGCTCTGTCCTGCTCCCAGCACTGGCCCCAGCAGGTACTGGGAGAGCTGGGGCTGAGGTGGGAGGTGGAGACCGCAGGCTGGAGCCTCACGCTGTTGGGGGGAGGCTTTGCCCTGCCGTGCTCAGCCCCTCTCAGCCAGAGCCAATGCTCAGCTGCTCCCCAGCACCCACGGGCAGTGCTGGGGGCACACGGCCAGGAGCGGGGCTCCCCAGCAGCCAGTGACCACCCGCACCCCCTCACCAGGCACCCACGGGAGCTGGATCATCGGGGGAAAGGCGGCGGCGCCCCACTCCCGGCCCTTCATCGCCTCCATCCAGCTGGACGGGCAGCACATGTGCGGGGGCTTCCTGGTGTGGCCCAAGTGGGTGATGACGGCAGCCCACTGCTTCGTTCCCAGGTGAGCCACGCTCCCACACGGGACCCCCCTTCAGAGAGACGCCTCCGTCCCATGGGGTTACAACCCCCCCTCCTGCCCACCCGTGCTCCCCTGGAGCCCGCTTTGCCGGCTCCCTTCTCCCCGTCCTCCACCGCCCCCCACTCAGGGCCCATGTGCGGCAGGCGCAGCCCCTCCGTGCGCGTGGTGCTGGGCGCCCACCGGCTGCAGGAGCCCGAGGAGTCCCAGCAGGTCTTTGGCGTCACGGAGTCCATCGCCCACCCGGGCTACAACCCCAGCTCTGCAGACAACGACATCCGCCTGCTCAGGGTGAGCCCCCCGTGCCGCTGCCCACCCGCCAGCTGGGAGACGAGACCAGGTGCCCCACGGCGTGTGGGGGGCAGGAGGGCAACGCCCACACGGGCCGGGCCGACACTAGATGTCAGTGCTTCTCCGGAGAAGTGGGACCGCACCGTGGGGTGCGATGGGGGCGGCCGAGGACACGCGGGTCCCAGCTGCTCCTGTCTCTAAAGCTGACTGGGAGCAGCGTGCGGCGGGGGGGTGCAGGGTGACAAGGGGTAGGGCAGGTGTGTGATGGGGTGTGGGGGCTCGGGACCCCCAGGCAGGAGCGGCTGGGGGGAGGCTCTGCCCCAGCAGCAAAGCCACCCGCACCCCGGGCTCCCCACCCAGCTGAACAGGTCGGCCACGCTGAACCGGTACGTGAAGCGGATCCGCCTGCCCTCGCCGCACGCCACCCTGAAGCCCGGCACCATCTGCTGCGTGGTGGGCTGGGGGGACACCTCCAACTACGGCGACCAGCCCACCGAGCTGATGGAGACCAGCACCACCATCGTCAGCAGGAGCCTCTGCAGGACGCTGTGGAGGGGCAAGGTCTCGCCCAACATGCTGTGCGGGGCGAGCCGCAACGCCACGCTGCAGGGCGTCTGCGCTGTGAGTGCTCTGGGCCCCAAGCCCCCCAGCCAGGACACCCTCCTCCAGGAGACCCACTAGTCCCCCTCCCACCCCCTCGCTTCGCAGGGCGACTCCGGGGGACCCCTGATCTTCAAGGCAAAGGTTTACGGCATCGTCTCGTTCTCCGGGGAGAGGTGTGGGGACCGCCGGCACCCTGATGTCTACACCAAGATCTCCAACTACATCGAGTGGGTGCATTGCACGGTGCGAGGGCCCCGCTGTCGGAAGGGGCAGCCGAAGCCCTAGGCGGGTCTGGGAGGGGGCCTGGGGGGCAGACGGGCTGCGGGAAGAGGGGCCAAGGTACCTTGGCTGCCTGGCAGAAAACGGGAGGGCAGAAGGGTGCTGGGGCTCCCAGGTCCTCCCAACTCCAGGGGGTTTGGGAGCCCCTCGACCCCAGGCAGGGCAGGAAGCCCACTCTCCCTGACGTGTCCCCCAGGCTGTACAAGAAGCCCCGGCACCTCATGCAGCCTCTGCAGTGGTAGCATTTGTCTTCCTCAATAAAATCTCAGTCCCAGACCTCTGTCCATTCACCTTCCCTCTGCCCACCCCGCTCCCCCCCCGAGGACCGGGTCCTGCCCCAGAGGAGCCGGGATCCCCATTCCCACCCCATCGACCACCCCTAACAGCGCTGGAGCTGCCTTCCCGCCAGGGTGGGGCTCCCCATCTCATCCCATCTCATCCCATCTCATCCCAGCTCATCCCATCCCATCCTACCCCGTCTCATCCCATCCTGTCTCATCTTGTCCCGTCTCGTCCCACACCACACCCTCCCCACTGTGCTATGAGACCCCCCAAACGGGAACCACAGACACATCCTGGGGGCAGATGGGCTCCCAGCCTCCCGGCTGTGCCGGCAGAGCCACTGCGATCCCACCGAAGCCTCCCCCGCTAACCCCCCCAGCATGCTGGGGTGTGCAGACGGGCGCTCGCCCCGAGGGAGCGGGGTGGCCGCGGGCGCGGGGGCCAGGGCGACGTGTGCCGAGCTGCTGCTGAGTCTCAGCCCGGACGCCCACGCAGCGTTGTGGTTTTGCACGGCATCTCGGCGGTCTCCTGAGACGGACCCAGACGTTCCCTGCTCCTGGTTGTTTGTTTTATCTGCAAATTGCTGGCACGCCGCAGGGCACAGCCGCCCTCTCTGCCTGGGGTCCCGCAGGACGCTGCAGCCGACCGCAGCCTCCAGCTCGGGCCGTCTTGCCGCCCGCGGGAGCTCTGCTGAGGGGGATGAAGGCCGGGGCTGGGCTGGCACGCCCAGAGGTCCCCAGAAGGTGTCCTTACCCCCGTGGTTCCCGCGCTGGGGGGTCCACCCTGGGGCATGTTGCCCCATCCCTTCTGGCCGCAGCCCTGGCTCCCCACTGCAGGGCCTTGCACAGGGACAGGGGGACACAACCATGGGCACGGGTGGCCGTGGGGGACACCCAGCAGAGGACAGACCCCACCAGGCCACCAGCCTCCGAGGAAGATCCCCGTGGGCTCCCAGCAGTGTGGGACAGACCCCCCCGGGATGCCGGGGCAGGGCCACCAGCCCCAGGGCTTCTGCGCGCTGCCGGGAAGCCAGGAGAGCCGGCGCCTGTCCCAGCTCGTCCCAGACCACCCAAAAACCGGCGGGAAGGAGGCGCCTGACTCACGGCCGGGTTCTGGAAGCCGAAATCTCCCGCTCATCGGTGGGAGCCGACGTCGCTGCCGCAGCCTGTGCCCGCGGGCTCGGCGCGGGGCCGGGGCCAAACCCTCCGGCCGGGGCAGGTGGAGGATGACGAGCTGCCGGGGGGGGCCGCAGAGGAACCCGGCCACGCACCTCCACGTGCGGCAAACGCCGGCGCCGGTGCACGTCCCGTGTTGGCAACCCCTCGAGACCCACCCTCAAGAGCCAGGGTGCCTCACTGAGGGGCCGGTGCCCGGCCAGGAGCCCCCACTGCCACCGGGGGCTGAGCTGGAGCTAGGCTCGCCGGATTGGGGGGGCTGCACCGTGCCCACCCCCGGCACTGGCAGGGCTGAGCGCCGGCCGCAGGCGTCGCACATCGGGACCCGATTAACAGCAGGGACGGCTTTGTGAAATACCAACCCCCCCCCGGCACGGCCCGATATTGGGAACAGATTTCTCCGCAGCTCTGGTTGCTCTTCCTCGCTGTCCCCGTCCTCCTGCTGCAGAGAGGAAAACCCCACGGCCGAGCTGGAGCCAATGCAGCCCCCCCCGTGCCCCCCCACCCCTCTGCCACCCCTGCCTTGAACTCCCAGACCCCAGCGAGGGGGCAACCAGCCCCACTGTTGGTAGCCCAGCCCCACTGTTGGTAGCCCAGCCCCACTGCGGGTGGCCCATCCCTGTGGGAAAGGGCCTCAGGGGACACGGCCACCTCCTGCGGCCCCAGAACCCGCTGAACAAAGCCAGGCCTGCGGCACCATTTATTCCTTTTTAATTATAATCCACACTGTAACACAGCCGTAAAATGCCCTTAGCGATACCGACCAGGAAATGTGTATGTGCCCATAACGTCTGCCCCGGGATCGGAACACAATCATACAAAAATAGAAAACAGGGTATTTTTTACATATCTATAATATATATGGTATTTATATAAAGGCAGTAGCTTCTCGGTGCCAGAGATGAGATGGTATTTACACAGGTGACAACACACGAAACAAGAGAAGTAAAAATAAATACAGGCGGCGTGGGCAGAGCAGGGCGCGTGGGGCCGGGTGTCCCCAGGGGGTGGGCAGGCCAGGGCTCGGGGACGGTCCTGCCCCGCGGGTGTTGGCACTGCCTAGCCACTGTCGCAGCACCCTCTGGGCACCGGCGTCACCCATGAAGGTGGGTGTGAGCCTGGTCTGAAGGGGCCAGGAAAACCTAGTCTAAAGTCTGTTTCAACATACACATGCTAAAACTTCAGGGGAAAATAACATACACACATATATAAAAAAATATCTCCCTCCCTTGCGGCCGGCGCAGCGCCACGCTGCCTCTGCTGCTGCTGGCGGCCGGGCCGAGCCCCTCAGGGAGGGCGAAAGCGCAGATTCCCTCTAGACCTCACCGTCCTGGCCAGAAATGTCAGCAAAGTACCAAGAATTCAATCCAAAAATAAATAGGCCCGGGGCTGCCGGCCAAGGACACATGGGGGGGGCCCAAGGCGCGGCGGCGTGGCCGCCCCCCTGAGCGGCGTGGGCAGCGCAGGGCTGTGCCGGTGCCGGAGCATCCCGGGACAGCTCGGCATCGCTCCGGCCAGGACCCCCGGCTCCCCATGGGGCAGGACGAGAATCAGGCGCCCTGCGACTGCATAACATACACAGGTATAAATAAGGATCTTTTATCTTAATAAATACCAGGTATATGGTTTGTACAATATACACATAATGCCCGTCTCCTGGGTCCGGCCTCACGGTGAGGGAGGGTTCACACGTAGTTCTCCTCCGCGTTGTCCGTGTCCGGAGAGAATCTGGCCGCAGCTGGAGACAGAGCCGGAGAGGGGGAGAAGAGGTGAGGGGGGCGCGAGGGGTCGCCGGGGGTCCCAGCCCGCCGCCGCCCCCCGCCCCGCTCACCCGAGCAGCTGCCGTAGTGGCGCACGCCGATGGAGCGGCCGCGGTGGCAGGTGGCCCGGCGGAGGTGGCACGCCGAGGGGTAGGTGACGTTGTTGTTGCCACAGAGAGCGTGGTCCAGGCTGGTGGGCTCGGGGCAAGGAGCCGTCCGGCACATCACGCAGTGGGCGCTGCCCGTCTGGTCCACCACGCAGGTGTGGGTGCCGGGACACACCACGCTGGAGCAGGACTCTGCGGGGAAACACAGGGCTGCGGCTCAGCCGGAACGGCCGCGGCCACCCTCCTCCCGCAGGCACCGCAGCTGCAGCGGATGCTCCGGCTGGGCTGGCAAGAGGGGAAGGGCAGCGTCGTCCCGGACCCGGGCAGGATCAAGACCCACACAGAGGCAGGGGCTTCTGCATCCCCAATCCTGCAGCTAAACCCCGGGGTCCGCACACCCCTGCCCCGGCACTACCCCACACTGTAAACGCTCCGCACTGGCTTCCCCCTGCCTTCCTCCTCCCTGCCGGGCGGATGGAGATTTGGCACCGGCCACCCCCAGCTCACGTTTCTTGCCCACATTTCCCAGCCCAGAGCCCGAGAGGCCAAGCGGTTCAGAGAGGAGGGCTGGCAAGAATAACAGAATAATTCTGACAGCTCTTGGCAGGGCAGGGAGGATTGCTGCCCTCCTTAACAAAACAACAAAAAAATGGGGCTTGATATTTGTAAGTGACATTTTACGGGTTGTTATTCCTCAGCCCGCAGCGAGGCTAAACCCCTGCTGCACTCACGGCTGCGCTGGCATCACGGGGCGGCCGGGGGCTGGCAGCCGGGCAGGTGTTGGCTTGGAGCACAGCCAGGGCGATGCCGAGGGACGAGGCGCGATGCCCCTCAACCAGACAGAACCCTTGGGGCAGGACGATTCCTCCTGGGACATGCTGCCTGCGGGGTGAGACCCAGCTTCCCAGGTGGGACTGGGGAGATGTGCCCGGGTGTGCTGGTGGGATGCAGCGTGGCAGCCCTCCCTCCCCACGCCGCCGTTCATCCTCCCATGCGGGCGCAGCTCGTGCCGGTCCCACGCGGAGCTGGGAGCACGAGAGGTGCAGGGGAACGGGACAGGATGGGACAGGGGCACGGGACAGGATGGGACAGGGGCACAACGTGACCTACTTTTGCATTTTCCCTGGTACATCACTTCGAGGTCGGGGTGGTCCCTGCACTTGGCCGTCAGCAGGTCACACTCGTCGCGGTAGGTGTAGCCGTCGGAGCCGCAGACCTGCAGCTTGCGGGGCAGGCTGGAGCAGTCCGGGGCGCAGGCGCACTGGGGACGCCCGTGCTTCATCTTGCAGACCTTGTCAGGGCCACACACTACCCCCTCGCAGCTCTCTGGGGACAGAAGGGAGCCACCCGTGAGAATGTGGCACCGAGTTCGGGGTTCGGAACCCCTCCCAGGGTGGCAAGAGCTGCCCCGAGCAGCATCTGGATGGGCTCAGCTCCGTAAGGAGCCAGTCGTTGGCTGCAGCCCCACGCGATCCTCCAGCGCTCGCCCCAGCCGGAGCCCCGGCGAACTCATTTCTATGTATTTATTTGTTGGAAGGAGACATTTCTTTTTCTTGTGCAATGGAAAAAATCTCTCTCGGCAAGGCCCCCGCTCCTCCAGAAGGAGCTGGGCTTCGCGAGCTGTCAGGAACGCCGCTTCCACCAGACAATACCAGTCCCTGTTCCGCTCTGGGACCCCCCCTGCCCGGGGTGTGGGAGTGGGATCCCCAGACAGCGCCTCCTTTGTCCCCGGGTCACTGCCCAGCCAGCGACTGGGATGGGTGCGGAGGGTCCTGTCACTGCCCTGGGGCTGTGCCCACTCCAGCTGGGACCAAGAGGGGCCCATCCCCAGCACAGAGGTCAGCGCTGGGGGCTCTGCCTGGGGTGGCTGGAAGCCCCCTACCCACCACAAAGCATAGTCCCGTCCCCCCCCCCCGAGAGACCCTTCGCCCTCCGGGACAGGGCAATGCTGGGAGCTGGGGGGGTGCGGGGCTGCCCCGAGCACAGGGACCCTTCGGTACCCATGAGGGGGGAAGTCTGAGCAGGACGGAGAAACTTCCTGAGGCGGGGATTCACCCCCAGGCAGGAGAGATCCCCGCAGCCAGGGGGGGGATTTCCCTGCAGAGACAGGTCATTTGGGAGACAGCAGGGAGGAGGAGGAAAGGGAAATTCCCTGTCTGCCTGGCCCAGCTCTCCCCAGGGGAAATTCCCCGGTGGGAGACAGTTTCCCGGTTTGTTCCAGGATTCCCAGGGCAGGGGGAGGCTGAGCCCCGAAAGCTGCAGGGGTAAGATCCCAGGACAGAGAGACCCAGCCCCACGCCCCAGGGCTGCCAGGGAGCGGGACCCTCGTCACCCTCTGCTTCAGGACACTCGGGGTCCGGCCGGCCAGCCCGTCCCAGCCAGGGAGGGAGGCCCTTGGACCATCCACTCGTGACCGTGACCTACAGCCCCACTCTCCCTGCCTCGTGCTGGGTCCTTGGGGGGGGAACATTGTGTCCCCAGCAGCTGGAGCCAGGAATTTCACCTCCCAGGGGAGACCCACTGCAGAGCCTCCGGGGTCCGGCCAGCGCCTTCCCGTGGGGCTCGGCCGCCCCGGCTGCTGGCACAGAGCTGGTGGCTGCAGCCCCATTATCCTGGAGTAACCCCTCCCGGCCCCACTCCCTCACCCTCCCTCGTCCAAGGCCTCTGGCCGGGGGGATCCCAGTGGGGAGCAGCACCAGCTCCATCTGGACGGGACAGGCAGGGGCTTTCTGAAGGGTGGGGATCTGCAGCATACGTGCCGGCCACGCTCCCCGGAGGTTTCAGCAAAGGTCTTGCTCCCAGACCCCAGCGATCCCCAGCTCCCACCGCAGTCCATGGCTGCTGGCAGCCCCTCATGTCCCCCCTGCCTCATCCCGCAGAGGTGAGGGCAGACCCCTGGGATGAGCTGTGTTCCCCAACCAGCCCCCCAAGAGGGTCTCTGTGCTACCAGCACCCACTGAGCCCCAAGGGGCAGAAAGGGCCAGGATCTCGCTGGGCACAACCCCGGGATGGGGCCAAGAAGCAGCCGTGGCAGCAGCACCGGGGGGTGCTGAGGGGCCGAAGCAGCGGTTTTGTTAAGATCCCTTTTCTCCCCCTTTAACCAAACAACGACATGACCTTCCAAAGACCTGCTCCTGCCTACTGCGGTCAGCAGGTCCTCGAGCATGTTCTCACCCGGCCACGCAAGTGTGACTGGGGGATCCGCACCTCTGGCGCATGCCAAAACATCTGGCGGTGCTGGAACTCACAGCTGGAGAGTTTCCACTTCTGGAACTGCCCGTTACATAAAGCCATTTCACACACATGCTGGGAGGAGGAAGGGGGAGCAGAGGGGAAGAAATAGATCTTCTTTCCTTAAAAAAAATAAAAAAGTAAGAAGCTTCCCTCTGAGGAGCTGTGGCAAGGGCAGGGGCGGGAGGCCTCGGTCACAGCAAAGTTAACCTGGGAGCAGAGAGCCCCAGCTCGGCTCCTCGCACTCAGGCTGTGCAGCCAAAACCCAGGTCACACATCCCACTCCGCACGCCAAACAACAAAACAGACACAGAAAAAGAGCTGCTGGGGACTCAGCCTGTCCCACAAGCCCCAGCCCCATGGCAGCATCCGTCCCAGAGCTGCGGGAACAGGAGCAGGGGTCAGCGGTCCCAGGGGTCCCTGTGCTGTCCCAGACAGCCCAGGAGGGCACCAAAGGGCAGCCCAGTCCCACAGGCTCTGAGCATCCCTCCCAGGGATCCCCCCCCGAGCAGGGCCCAGCCCCGCAGCCCCGCTCACCTTTGCAGGGGTGGCAGGTCACGAGCCCCAGGAAGCCCAGCAGACTGATCTTGTTGCCCGGGTAGGTGTAATTAGACCAGGCCACGTCCACGTTGCCGTTGGCACAGCATTCCTCCCACGTCACACCCGTCTTCAGGATCATGGTGCACTTGGCCTCCTTCCCCTGCTGCAGCCAGCAGATCCCACCTGTGGAGAGGGCAGAGGGTGAGAGGTCCCCGGGGGTGCCACCACACGAGAGGCTGCCAGACCCCGGCCGTGGCACTGGGACTGCACCAGTGCCTGGGACAAGGTGGGAAACCGCCAGACGCTCCGAGCTGGCTCCCGTCCCTCCCGTGGCACAGGGGCTGTGCCCGAGCAGGCGGCGCTGCAGCCCCAGCACAGCACGGCAGCTCCGTGCCCGCCCAGCTGCTGGCAGACCAGCTCCCCAGCCAACGGGCTCCAAACCCACGCTGGGACTGCAGGGACGCCCCGCTCTCACACGTGACGCTCTGGGGGATGCCCAGGCTGCAGAGTCAGGGCTTCCCCGCTTCCCCCCTGCCCATCCTGCCAAGCTTCTGCCCAGCCCCATGGAGGGGAGGCTTCAGCCCAGAGGGACGGTGGGTGCTGATGTAGCGAGGGCTGGATCCTCACCGAGGGATGGGGACTGTCCCCGTGGCGCAGGGGCGCAACACCCACGGCTTCTGCGAGGAGCATCTGAGGCACCGGCCGGAGAACAGGGCACTTGGCAGCGCCCTTGGGATGGGGCCAGCCCAGCGGCATCAGATCCCTCTGAGTCAAAAGCCTGTTTGTTCCTTAACCCCACGAGCAAATCAGTGAATTTTTTTTTTTTTTTGTGAGTGATTCCTTTGCAATTTCCGCCTCTGCAAACCAGCCTCTTCTGACGTGTATTTGGGTTTGTGCTCTCATTAGCTGCGTTTGAGGTTTGTTAAACGGCTAAAGATGTGAGGGAGGGATGGGGGAAGGGATGGACCCTGCCGGTGCCGTGCTGGAGTCGCTCTCCTCCAAACCGGGGATTCACCCTGCCCCAAAGCAGAGTCAGCACCCACATCCAACCCCGAGTGTGTCGTCCCCCCCCCCACGCATCCCATCTTGGTTCGGCCAAAAGCACGTGGGGCTCCAGCCCAGCTGAGCCAGGCACAGCTCCGTGAGGCAGCCGGGGATGAAGCAAACCCTCGGGCTGCAGTAACCAGTGGCCTGGATGCCTCTGGAAGCATCTGCTGGGCCAGCACACCTGCCATCGGAGGCTTTCTCCTCCACGGATTTGTCTAATCATTCTTCCAAAGCCATTTTTCCTTTACGACCCCTCGTGGCCCTGAGTACCCCACATTATCATGCTCTCTGGACGCTGTGTCCTGGCTTTGGACCCATCTTGCCGCACAAGTGCTGCCCGTGGACACAGCCACACACAGAGCGATCCCACCACAATGGAATGGACCCACTTGCCCAGTCTCTGGGGAGCAGCCCTGGCCAGCAGCAGTGGGGCACACATCCCCTCCTGAGCCACGTGGGGCTCTGGGGACATCAGCAAGGGACATGCCCCATGCGGGGGGGACAGAGTGAGTGAAGCAGGATGGCTGTGGGCCAGCACCAGGCCCTTGGAGTGCCCCATCCCTGGGGGCTCCCCAGCTGGAGGTCCCGGGCTGTGACTGGGGGACACGGTGTGTCCCTGCCCAGGGCATTCCAGCACTCACACTTGACCCTGCAAAGAGGCAAATGGAAATCCCACGGGCCAGGGTGACACCAAACATGACCCCAGGGGCTGCAGCAGCACGAGGGGCCCCGTGGGAGTGCCCCCATCCCTTAGCGCCCCCTCGAGCGGCCGCTCCCCGGGGAGCGCAGCTCCTCCCCGGGCCGGCGGGGAGCGAGGGGGATGCGCGGCATCCTGCGAGAGAGAGGAGGGGAACCCCCGCACCGCTGCGGGAGCGCCGGCACCGGAGTGCTGGATGCCGGGAGGGCGAGAGAGCAGCCACCAACACCCCTCCGAGCGCCCGCGAGAGCTGCCAGCACCGTCAGCTGAACCGGGAGGGGTTCGAGCTGCAAACTCCACACCCAGATCACGAACCCGCCGGCGGTCCCCGCTCCCCCTGCCCGCTCGCGGCTTCCCCGCCCTCCATCCCCGAGGAGAGGGACCCCATTCCCTGGCACCCATCCCGGCAGCGCTGCGGAGGGGGCTGGCCAGCCTGCTCACCCCCACCGCAGGGGTGCGGGGGGCCGGGCAGCAGCCCCGCCGGCCGCCCCGGCACCAGGGAACGGGCACCGGGCAGCAGCCGCTGCCGCTGCTCCGCCAGAGTCCGGTGCCCGAGCGGCTCCGGTAAAACGGGTCCCTGCCGCCGGGAGCCCAGCTCCGCGGCCAGCAGCCCCCGGCCGGGCCGGCGGGAGTCAGTCGTTCCCGGGGGGGCGCGCATCCCGGTACCGGCCGCCCCTGGCCCGAGCACCTGCCGTGGGGCCAGCGCGGAGCGCGGCGGCACCGACGGGACCCCCGGGTGAGAGCGGCGGCCTGGGGGGACACTTACCGTGCGCGGCGGCGGGGGGGCAGAGGGCGAGCAGGCAGAGCGCCAGCCGCAGCGGCATGGCCGGGCCGGGGCGGCGGGACGGGACGCGCCGGGACGGGCCGGGACGCTCCGGTGACCTGTTGCCTGTGAGGCGGCGGCGGGGCCGGCGGCGTTATAAAGCGGCGGGGCGGCGTGAATCACCGGGCGGGGCGGCGGCGGGGGGGCCGTGGCCGGGGGCGGGGGCAGCGGGGCGGGGGTGGAAGTCGGGGGGCAAGGCGGGGGGGATGAGGGGCGGTGAGTTGTTGGGGCGCAAGTGGGAGGGCCGGGGGTGCCGGTGAGAGCGGAAAGGGGGCGGCAGCGGGGGTCCGGGGCGCCGGGGTCCGCGGGTGGGGCTGTCGGGGTGGGGACCCGTCCGTGTGTCCCCCGGGCCGGCTCCGGGGCGGAGGTGGGGAGGTCTGGGAGTGCCCCCCGCGCTCGGGGCGCGGAGCGGGAGCCCGGCGGCAGAGGAGGGGCCGGGGCCGGGGAAGCGGGGAGCAGAGCAGCCCCCCTGCCCCGCCCGGCCGCTCATCCCCACCCACCCATCCGCGTGTGAACCTTCCGCCTGCCTCCTCCCACCCTCCTCCTCCTCCTCCTCCTACTCCTCCCGCAGCAGCCCCGCCGGCAGCGGCGTCGCGGTGCCGTCCGTGTCCCTCTCCTGGAGTACCAGCATCCCCGTGCCCTGAGGGAAACTGGGGCACCGCCGGGTCCCGCCAGCCCTGCAAGGCGAGGAGGGGAAGGAGGAGAGATGGGGGGGGGGGGGACACGTACCCCCCAGCGTGTCCCCGTCCCTGCTAGTGCTGCTCCATCCCACTCCCGGGGGTGTGCCAGACCCTGCACCGGGCTGGGAAAGGGCTTTGGGGGTCCCGGCAGGAGGGGGACAGGCAGGGGGATGCGGAGCTCCCTAGCATCACCCGACCTCACCGCCTCCTCGGTGCCACTGCACAGAGGTCTCCTGCCTGTCTGCAAGGGGGGGTGGTGTGCAGCCGTGTCCCCTGGGGACGACATGGGGGGGGACACGGGGGGGCTCTACCGGTCCCCTCCTCCCGCGGCAGTGCAGGCCCTTCTCCAGCCCCAGCACAGTGTCCATCCCCGGCCACGCAGCTGGGGAACGTTTTACCCTTTGCACTGGCCTCAGCTGAGGTCATGTTTTCTGCAGAACTGAGCTGGGATCGCTCAGGACAGGGGCCCCGGCCGAAGGGCCTCAGGGACCCTGCACCACCCCTCGCCCCGGGCCGGTGCCAGCGCGGCGCGAGCAGCTTGGTCTGGCGCAGGACACGGCTGGACGCAGCTTTGGTCCGGTGGGACACGGAGCAGCTCAGGTCCAGCGGCCAGGGGGGAGCGGAGGGCAATGCCAGGGGCCAGCACAAGCAGTACAGTTCTGTCCTTAGCACTGCCAGGTCCCCCCAGGGAGGGGCAGCGGGCTGGCCCCCCATCGAGGTGGATCTTCCCCCACTTCTCCCCATGTAGCCCTCTGCACCCCCAGGGAGGGGACAGGAATGGGGGGCGAAGGGGTTACTCTGCTGTGTCAAGCACAGGGCCATGGTTCCTGTGGACCACGTTGGTACAGGGCAAGGGAGCCCCCTGCGATGGACAGTGAAGGGTCTGCTGTCCTGGGGGGTGATGGCAGCCCCCAGTTGTGCAGGCTCCTGGAGTGGTGCTGGCCCTGGGCTGGGCAGTGCTGCTCCTGCCCCCATCCCCGTCACCCCCGGCTCGTTCAGCGGCCTTGAAGCCATTGTCCATGTAAGGGCAGGGGCTGGAGAGCGGATCCCGGGGCTGGCTCTCTGCGAGCAGGCGTCGATGCACTCACTCGCACGCTCCAGGACGCAGAGGAGCTGGCGGAGGCCAGGGAGGGATTTTCGCTGGCTGCGATCAGGGTTGCACAACCGGCCGGCTCGGGCAGGGAAGGGGTCGAACCTCGCTGCTGCATCTGGAGGGAGCAGCTGGGCCCCCTCTCTGTCTGATACTGGGCAGGGTGAAGAGGGTGGGCTTCCTCCTGCCGAGCCAGCATAAAGGCCTGCGGTGCCTGGGGGGCTCAGAGCCCCGCTGAGGCTGCCGTGCCAGGGGCTTGCCGGCCCCAGTAGTCCTGGGAAGCACCGTCCCGCCGTGGGGCAGGGAAGGAGGTGACGCCTCGGGCGGAGGCCAAGGCTGGTTCTCAGGCAAAGCTGGGAGCAAAACTCCCCCAACCAGTCCGCCACAGGCAGGCGATGCTGCCGGCCCGATGTCTCTGCTCCCACCAGCGGCCCCAGCAGCGCCCGCGTGGGGAGCGGGAGAGGAGCTGGGCTGGGAACCACAGAGGACCCAGCACGACCGCGGCACCGGGGGGGTTCCAAGGAGCCCCCGGGCTGGGCAGGGGCTGAGAGTGTGGGGGGAGCTGGAGCGGGGACAAAGGAGTTCTTTGCAACCGCAGTGAATGGCAGCCTCACATCTGACCTTTCCGTTTGGGCGCTGGCGTTAGTGCTGGGTCAGGCAGCTGCAGCAAGATTTCAGGCTGAGGTTGAAGAGCCAACCTTCCTCCTCCAAACCCCGGGCTGCTTCGTTCTCCGCCTGTGCTGCTGGGCTCCTTTAAGGAGGGAATCTCGCCTCTCGCATCAGTTCAGGCTAATTAAGCTCTGCTAAACCAATTAGAGCTGCAATTTGCAACAAGACATTAAATTGAGAAGTGTTTCTCACCGAGCACAGGGTCAGGGCAGAGGTTTCACACCGATGCTGTGGATCCGCTGGTAGCCCTGGGCAGGACCCTGGCTGCCTTTCGCTCGCCGTGTCCCCCTCGGAGCGGTGTGATCCCGGCCCCATTACACTCCCCGTCACGGTGGGATGTGCGGGTCTCTCCCGGGCAACCAGAGGTGCTGCCAAACACCCCAGCAGTGCTGCCGGAGCTCAGCATAGCCATGGGGCCCCGCTGGGAACCCAGAACCCCCTGGGGACGGGACCCGGCTTGGTGCAGCGGGGCCAGCCCTAGAGCACAGCAGGTGCCTGGCCAGCGGGAACCAGGCGAAGCTCGACCCAAGGCTCCCACTCCAAGAGCATCCCTCGGAGCAGGCGGGCAGTTGCCAGAAGGAGGTGTAGGCTAAAGGCCTGGCCCCGGTGCTGTGGGTGACACCAGCTCTGCAGACCCCTGGCACAGGGGGGAGCTGCTCCTCATGGTGCGGGGCTGCTGCCGGAGGCTCTGACCCTGGGGATGGGTTTTCACTGCCGTGTCTCCGGCTGGGTGAATGGGAGAGATGCTTATGGCTCATGGCCGCATCACCGGCCCTGGGAAGAGAGCGGTGGCGCGGCACGACCCGCACCTCGACGGCCCGTCCGGCCGCCCCAGCGCTGACACGCAGCTTCGCCCCGTGCCCTGGGGCAGCGGCGTCACCGCGCCGTGCCTTGGTTTCCCCATCTGCTGCGGCGAGATAATGCTCCTCTGCTTGATCCTGCACTATCTCACAGGAAGGTTGCAGGGATTAGTTAGCTAATGTTTGCAAGGAGCTTTGAAGATGAAAAGCCGTGAACAAATGCCAAGAAGTGCTGAGCTGGATTCTCCTCGCCGAGTAATCGTTTCATGTTCCTGGGACACTTCCACTGCTGCAGATGGAGGAGGGCAGGGCGGGAGAGCTTGCGTGTGGCGAGGGCAGGGGGGCGGGAGGCTCGCATATCTTCCCAAGACCTGCCCCTCCAAATCTGATCACCCGGCCTGTCTCACTCCTGATCAAACCCAGATCCCTCCCACTAACGCCTCTCCCTCCTCCCCCCCGCCTGCACCCTGCGAGGGCCCGGACTCGCGGGACGGCTTCTCACAGGGTGCTGGTCCCCCTCCCGCTGGGCTCCCAGAGCAGCATCAACCAGGCAGTTAATTAACACGGCCCTTACCTCCGTTACTTTGGCTAATGCAGCCCATACCTCCGCTGCTGGCAGAGCCAGGCAGGTCCCCTCCTGCAGCCCCCCACCCAACTCCCTGCTCTTTGCCCAATGACCTCCGTGTTCAGTGTGTCCTAAAGGTGCTCATGTCTCAGGCCCTTGGGATGAGAGGAAATGAGCTCAAGTTGCACCAGGGAAGGTTTAGACTGGATATTAGGAAAAATGTCTTTACTGCGAGTGGTGAAGCCCTGGCACAGGCTGCCCAGGAGTCGCCACCCCTGGCAAAAACCATGCAGGCGTGGCACTTTGGGACACGGTATAGTGGTGGTATTGCATTGACGGTTGGACTTGATGATCTTAGAGGTCTTTTCCAACCTCAATGATTCCGTGATACTTGGTTGGATTTGGGGAGGCACAGTGTCAAAGGCCTGATGAAAGCCCAGGTCTGTTCTGCTGCCCGCACCTCCCGCACCCCCCAGGGCTTCAGCTGCCCCCAGCAATAGCCACGCTCACCCCACACCGCTTCTGCTCCAAGGATCTTCAGTGCTAGTGGCCCCAGCTCTGTCGCATGACGGATGGGAGATGCTGCGGGCCCCGTTCTTGCAGGGGAAAGGCTGGTGCGTGCAGGCGGGAGGTGAAGCAGCGCGGAGCTGAGACCAGCAAGGCTGGGACGTGGAAGGCCGTGGCCGGAGCTGGGAGGCAGCAGGGATGTCCCATCCCATCCTGTCCCATCCCATCCCGTCCTGCAGGACCCTGCTGACGGGCCAGGAGAAGGCGCCGGGTCTGTCGAAGCGCATTTACCCTCTCAGCGAAAGAACAGATGTCTCCTGTCCGTGGCCTGCGGTCGGCTCCGGTTTCCACCTCCTGCCTGCGCACACGCACATTTGCAGCTGCCTTCAGGAGCTCCTCACAACACGGTCCTGCTGCCTGCGGGGCTGGCCGAGCCTCCCGCAGCCCTCACGCACATGCGATGCGCCCTGCGCACGCAGCGCCATGAGCAAAACAGGTCTTCATCCCAGGAGGCAGAGGAGGAGGGTGCTCCGAGCATCCCTGCAGCAGGAATCTCCGCCATGCCCGGTGCCCCCCGGGAGCACATGTCCCCCCGCTCAGCCGGGCTGCCCGTGACCGTCCCCGCAGCAGCCGTGGTGGCGGCCGGGGCTCAGGGCTCTGCCGCGCCTGACACTGCTTGGAGGAACCTCCGCGGGCCCGGCGTGTAAACAAGCTGTGAGTCAGCGGCCGGGCCGGCCGTGCGGTTTCCCCAGCGTAAACGCTTCCTCTGCCGTGGTGGAAGGAAGGACCAAACCGAGCCTCCAGGGAAGAGCTGGCAGCGCCGCGAAACGGAACAAAATCGCGTGGGGCTGAACCAGGTCCAGAGGAGTCGGGAGTCGGCAAAACCCCCCGGGGTGGTGACAGCCTGGCCGGCTCCTGGAGCGGCTGAGCAGCACCAGGACCCACAGCCACCGCTCCCGGAGCAACGCGGGTCACCGAGATGGGACAGCTGCCCCTGGCTGCCCTACTCCAGCACTGACCAGACAGAGGACGAGGGCTCCGCTGGCACCTGCACATGTTTCCTCCTGCCCCGGGGCCTTCTCCAGCCTCTCCTGCAGCCTCCCGGCACCACAGCCCCGCGCAGCATGGCCAGAGCTCGGCTCGGAAGGCTGGCAGCCTGGCCTCGTCCTCACCAGGGGGAGGAGGATTCCCAATGAGCCGTGATGACAAGAGCCACTGCAGCCAAGGCTGACCCGGGCTGGGCCATCCCGGTCCCGCCAGCCCAGGGCATCGTGGCCCCGCAGCCCCCCAGGACCGCAGTCCCCGGCTCGCAGCAAAGAGCAGAGCCCAAGGGGCACGTCTCCCCGCGGCCACCCCCCTGGCCCTCGTCAGGCGAGGAGCCTGATTGCTTACAGAGCCCAGGCTTGCAGTTAGCAGGAAAACAAAACATGTTTTTCACATTAAGTTTCCCTTGAAAAACAATGGTTTAAATCAGGCATAAGAAAAGCAAAGAATCCAGAAAAGAACAAGAAAAGGGAAATTTTTGGTGGAGCCCGACAGCAGTCCCCTGAGACTCTGAACTTCCCCTGAGCCTCCGTGCCACCGCTGCTCCCCGAGGCGGGCGGGCTCCCCGCAGCGGGCGACGCCGCGCAAGACACGGGCGCCATACGTGCCGCACACCACGGCTGCTGCCAACCCCTGCTGCTGGTGAGATCCCGGGTCCAGAGACCAGAGCCGTGCAGGGGACGGGGTGCCAGCATCCCCAAGACCACCCGTCCCGCGGTCACGCCGGCAGGGACGCTGCTGGTGGGGCTGCCGGTAAGTGCCAGGCGCGATCCGGACCCGCAGCCCGGAGGTGTGAGTCTCGGGGAGGCGAGATGGGGGGGTGTAAATCTCCTGGATCTGTCTGCGAGCGAATTCAAAGGGAAACCCGACTCAAATCTGCCGTGACACGACTTGGCTCGGGGAAGGGGGGGCGGGGGGGGGGGGCTGCTGGCAGACGATCCCTGCAGTGTTTGTAACAAATCTCGCCGCTTTCCTTTGAGTGGCCTCCAATTTATTAATTAAAATAAGCAATTATATATAATGTGGGGTGGAGGGGAGCGGGGATACCAGCTGCACCAGTTATTCTCACTTGGCAGGAACCGTGCCCAGAGCTGCCCGCGGGGCAACAAAGTCCATTGCGGGGCCGGGGCGGGGGGGCCGGGGGGCCCGGAGCTCCGATTCCGGAGCTCCGGGCCCCCGGCCCCCCCGCCCCGGCCCCATAAATTAAGCCGCGACCCCGTAAATCAAGCCTCAAGCCCCCCAATTAAGCCCAAACCCCCTAAATTTAGCCCCGCCCCCTCTTCGAACCCTCCCCGCCCCTTTTTTCCCGCGTTTCTCGGCCCCGCCCCTTTTCCCTCGCGGGTCGCGGCCCCGCCCTTTTCTCCTCGCGTTTCGCTGCCCCGCACCATTTTTGTCCCCGCTCGGCCGCCGTCCTCCCCCTGCCGGCCGCGCGTCGCTGGGCGGGGAAAAGGAGGAGGAAGGGGGGGGGGGGGTTGGAAGATGGCGGAGGCTTCGCCGCAGCCGGGACGGTTCTTCTGCCACTGCTGCTCGGCCGAGATCGCCCCTCGCCTGCCCGTGAGCGCGGGGGGGAGCGTCTCAGTGCGAGGGGGGGGGTGGGTTGGAGCCGGGGGAGGGGGTTCCGGGGGCGGCACGTGGGGGTGAGGCCTAAGGTGGGGGGGAGGGTGCCGGGCCCTGGGGGTGGGGAGGGAGGGGGGGGGGGTCGGGGCGGGGTGTGGGGGGGCGTTGGGGGGCCCGGGTGTGCGGGCGGCAGTTCGGGGGTGGGGGAGGCGGTTGGGCGTTAGGGGGTGGAGGTTGCGGGGGCCCGGCTGGGCCCCGTGCGGCCGGTGTGACCCCCCCCCCCGGGCCCGGGCGCCGCTGCCCCGCGGCTGTGCTGGAGCGGAGGTGGGTGACGGGGCGGGTTCTGGGCTTTCGTCTCTTTCAGCGGGATCTAAACGAGCTCGGGAGAAGCTTCGCGGGGGGACACACCCGGCGGGGCCCCCGCCCGGCGGGCGTTATCGGCCCGTCAGGCCCTGCCCGAGGGCAGCCGCCGTCCCGGGGCGGGGAGGAGGGAGCGGCAGCGTCGCGGGGGGTCGCGGCTGGTTCCTGCCCGGCGGCCTGAGGGGTTACGCTGGGTTTGGGTGACCCTGGCAGCCTCTGGCTGTGCCGAAACTTCTCACGGCGTCTTGCCGGAATAAGGCGCCGCTTCCCGTTAACGCTCTTTGGGTTTTAAAAGTCACCGGGTTGCGTGCGTGTGTCTCTGCCACGGCCCATTAGGCTTCGCCGGCGGTTCGGGTTTGTGACGCGCGCTTTGTCCTTTCGCTCTCCCCGGTGTTGCTGGTGAGGCGAGGGCAGGCCTTGCTGGCCAATCTCACAGCTTGCGTTTAAGTGTGAGGACAAAACTCTGGATAAAGCACCTGGGTGGGCTCGAGGAGGTGGCTCAGGAGCTGGAGTCGTAACCCAGAGACGTGGGTTTGCTCATTTTCTGTTTAAGCCCCCCGTGTTGGGCTCGTGCTGTCAGAGCACATCTGGCAGCGAGCGCGCTGGGCCGCGGTGGGGAGTGGACAAGTGCTTTTGTTGATTCAGGTCTGGCTAATTGCTCGGTAATGAACTCGTTTTGGGCGTCCAAGTTCGTTTGGTTTGACTTGCCGTTTGCAGAGTGAGCTCCTGCAGATCCTGCAGCACCCGCTGCAAAAGGAGCGATTCCAACAGCCTGAGAAACAACAAACTTTGACATTTGTGCTGTTCCAGCTGCAGAGGAATTTGCTGATCCCTGCGTTCAGAGTTGTCCGTAAGCTCACGTACAGAAAAGCCTCCCTTGAACAGGAGAGTCGAGAGGAGCAAGTTGCTCAGTGCTCGCCCGTGGCTGCTGTCTCCCCTCGCCCTGGTGGAACAGGCCCCCTTATCTGGCGGGGCCGGGCGGGCAGCGCTGCGCGGGTCGCCGGGCGCCTTATCGGGCTGCACTGCCGCGGTTGGTGGAGCGATCCCAGGTGTCTTATCGGAGCCAGCCTCGTGACTGGCATCTGCTCCTCTTTTTGGGGAATCCCTTGGCTTTCTTTGAGGGCCCGTGGCAATTCGCTCGTAGCAGCAGTGAGGGGAGGTAGCGTTGTTTTTAGAAGATCTGGCATTTCCCTCGTGCCGAGGCTGGCTTTGGTTTGGGGCGGTTGGTTTGCCCACCGTGGCTCTTCCGCCGCGGCTGTGGTTGGGGTTAGGTTTGGGCTCTGTCGCTTCCCCTTCTGACTCGGCGCCGCTGCTTCTCCAGCGCTGAGAAGTGAAGTAATTTCCTCTCGCGGGGTCTCGAGTGTTCTGTGTCGCTGCTGGCCGCGACAGCCTGGCTGTGGGGTCTAAACCGTTCGCTGACACCGGGAGTTGTGAGGAACGGTGCCTGTTGCAAACTCCCCAGGAGTCCCGCTCCTGCACACGTGGCTGCTGGCTCCGGTGTGTCCGGCCTCGGCGCTGACGCGACGCGGGTGGCTGCAGCTCCCTGTAACGAGCGTGGGAGTGTAAAACTCGGGCATTGTGTGCGACAGAATGACCCTCTTGTGTCTCCTTGACCTCCGCACAGTGCAGAGCCCAGACCACATTAGTAACAGCTTTGCGCTCAGCCCTTGCCGGGCAGTGGCCCTGCGATTAGCCCGCGCTGCAGTCCCCTCCCCGCTCCCCTGCTCGGGGCAGCGTGGCCCCTCGAGGAGGGCAGGGGGAGGCCCCCAGAGCACGCGGCCATCTGAAAACTGGGCTTTGAGCGTGGCTTTTCTGGGAAGGCCAGTGGTTTTGCTTTCACTTCACCCAGAACTACATCGACTGTTATCTAATGCTTTGTCTCTACTGGGGATTAGTTCGTGTTATCCAAATCTTTCCTAGAGCCGAGTTCCAAACAGGCTCAGGCTTAGCAGTGCGCCTCGCTGCGCCGCTGGAGGCAGATGTCGGTGGCTTGGGGTCCTTCGGGCTCTAAGCGGCGCGCGTTTGGGACCGGAGGTTGTGGGACTCTCCTGCCCCATCACGCTGAAGACACTCTTTGTAGCTTTTACACACTGCTTCTATTCTTACTAAGTGTGTCTTCTCCCGCAGGACTATATTTGCCCGCGCTGTGAATCTGGTTTTATTGAAGAACTTCCTGAAGAGCCAAGGTAATGCACCGCGCCAAGGGCTGTTGGTGGAATGAGCTTGGTCTGCTTTGCTCTCTTCCTTTTTCTAGTTAAGAGGCAGTGCTGGATACTGAATGCTCTGTTTTCACTACTTCTGCCCAGTATTTGGCTCACCTTTCCCACTCTGGGCAGAGTGCTTACTTTGTGTAGTTTACATCTGCAGGTGACTTGGCCGTGAGAGTGCTGGGTGTTCTACCTCGCTGGCAGAGGGCGGGGGAAGAATGGGTTGATATAAAACAAACAAAAAGAAGTGGTGGAGAGGCTTTCCCCGTGGCGTGATGTAGCTCTGAACGGGTTTGAATCATCAGGGCAGAGACAGCCCTCCAAGAGGAGTCTGCAGAGCGGAGAGCGCGTGTGCTTCAGCGCGGTCGCTCCGCTCAGAGCGCGAGCGGTGGGACGTTCTCATGGAGACTTTGGACTCTGCGCTGGCGCCGCCGGGCTCTGTGCTCACGTGCTTCCCCACTGGCTCAGTGGTGGGACAGCTCTGGCGGTGTCAGAACGGGCAAGACGAGGAGAAACATCTTGAAACGTTTCAGAGGCGTTTGCAGGACCTTGGCCACGGGCAGCTCCGGGGGGGCGCGTGCCGCCGCCTGCGCAGAGGGGCTCTGCACAGCGGGAGGGCTCTGTGCCGAGAGCGTGACGTTTGGTGTCCCCACACCAGCCCTAGAGGCTGAGAATCAATCCTGGCTAATCCTGACCGTGGGGGTGATTCGCTGTGACCTTGGGAGGGTCGTGTTGTAGCGGAACTTTAGTTTTTTGACGCTACCCGTGTCAAAGTGTAGACCTGGATACGGGGGAGTAAACGTTCCCGCATCTCTCCAAAGCAGAAGCCAAACAGCGTTAGGAGTTTTCCTAATAATCTGTCCTGTTTGGTCACGTGCCTCTGCAATAGAGAAGTTCCTTTGATTCAAGATTAGACTTAAGCATGTTTGGGTCGTAGTGACCAGGGCTTGTACCTAAAGTCTTCTCTCCTGGTGCCCCAGAGGATTTCCTGGTTTGTTCGAGGTGGGTCGTGCGGGGAGCCTTTGCCTGACATCGTGGTTCAGTCGCTTCTCTGTAGCTTCCTGAGCTCAGAACCTGTAGGGGTAGGGAGAGATGGGTGCAGATGTGGGAAAATGAAGGTTGCAGGGAGGGAGAAGTCACAGTTGATTTGGACAATTAGAAAATCAGTAGTTGAGGGTGGAGTCGGTCCTGTGCAGAGCTGACCCTGCCTGGGGCTGGGAGGGCAGGTGAGCAGAGCTCTGAGGGCCCTTCGAGCTCGGGCTCCGTGCGAAAGCACGTCGGCCACTTCCCCCATGCTGCGATGTCCGCTTTTGCTGTCGGGCTGGGTCCCTCGTTCCTCCCTGCCACGAGCATCTTGGCGTAGCACTTCTGTGAGGCTGACCTGTGCTCTTCGCTCTGCGCAGGAACGCTGACAATGAGACCAGCTCCGCTACGTCAGCCAGCGATCAGAGCCGGCATCCTTTTGAGGTGAGGAAGTCCTCTCTGTCTCTTCCAACGCTTTCTGCTTTGCCGTTGAAGTATTCCTCCGTTAGCACACTGCATAAACGTTGCCCAGATTATGACAGCAGTTGGGAACGGCAGTATTAATATCATCCCCACGCTGCTCCCAAAATCTCTACGTGTCGTATTTTTGCTGCGTGTTTTTCATAGGACCGTCACTTGTAGCTTATTCTTGTGGTGAGGGGGCTAAGCTGGGATTTAGCGAGCTGTCTGGGTGTGTTGCTATGCAGTAGCCTCAGCTGTGGTTATTTCTTACCTTCAGATGTAGTTTCAGCCCGTGTCTGTTCCTCACTAAACTGCTTCCGAGGGTGCACTGATCCACCTGCGCCAGCCGAGGCGTGCGAGCTGCCGGGGACCGGCAGCGCCGCGTCTTGGTCGCAAGGCTGGTGGGACACCAGGCGTGAAAGCCGGGAGCTGCTTCTCTCCTCGTTACAATCTGTTCTCCGAATTCTCTCCTTCGCAGAACGTGGATCAGCACTTATTCACCTTGCCGCAGGGCTACGGCCAGTTTGCCTTCGGGATCTTTGATGACAGCTTCGAGTTTCCGTTCGGGTCCAACGTGCAGTCGGAAGACAACCGGGACTCCGAGAACCGGAGGGAGCGAGAGCATCAGTCTCGGCACCGATACGGTGCGAGGCAGCCCCGAGCTCGTCTGGCCGCGCGCCGTGCCGCTGGCAGGCACGAGGGAGTGCCCACGCTCGAGGGGTGAGAGCACTGGCCGGGTTCTTTGGGAGGAAGCCCCTTAGTTCTCACTGATGAGAGCTGGCTGAAAACCAGCCTGAAAATCAGGAACAGTCTTCAGGAGACCGCTCCTGAGCGCGGCTGCCCAGCACGACTTCCCCGCTACAGGGAGTTTTCCCTTTTCCGCCCAACGATGTGACAGTATTTAGCATATTTAGCTCCTTCCGTGTCAGGTTTCTGGACTGGGAGCTAGCAGACATTTATTCTTGCGTAATCTGGGTTTTCTCGTCTTTCAGAATTATCCAGCAGCTGGTCAATGGAATTATTGCACCCACAACAATACCAAACCTGGGACTGGGTCCTTGGTGAGTGGGAAGATGTGCTGCCCTTTCTGACAGGGTTCTTGTTGGGAATCCCGGTCGGGTTTAATTGTTGTGCTTATTCTTAAAGGGGAGTCTTGCATTCAAATCCGATGGACTACGCGTGGGGTGCCAACGGCTTGGATGCAATTATTACGCAGGTAAAATTGGCTCTGTGACGGCGCCGCCGCTCCTCGCGGGCAGCCCTTGTGGTGCGGGGACAAACCGCCCAAGGTGTGACCGTGGGACATGGGGCCCACGGTGCCGGGTTTGAGGGCTCTGGGTCAGTAAATGAACAGAATCTCTGTGCTGCTGGGCTGACGTGCGCGTCTTCCCTCTGCGGCCGATTGTTTTTTCAGTTACTAAATCAGTTTGAAAACACTGGACCGCCGCCAGCGGACAAAGAAAAGATCCAGGCCCTCCCCACCGTACAAATCGCGCAGGAACACGTAGGTATGTATCTCTCCTCCAGGGAACTGCTCGCAGAGAGCTATGAAAGTTCAGTCGACATTTTCTTGGGGTTTTAATTTTGTCTGCTAGAACCTTCAAGGCCTAAAACATTTCAAAGAGGGAGGCAGCTGAAGCACAGCACAAAGAGCAGTGTAGAGGGGCTGGATTAGCCCTGGGGAGGCAAACTGTTGTGAAAAGTTCAGTGTGGATGGAGATGAAAAAGCAGGAGGGAAGGGAACAATGCAGCGAACCCACGGCGTCAAGCGGCGAGGCAGTTTTCCCCTGCAGGGAAGGAGCAGCGGGGGGGACGGGTCGAGGCGGTGGGATCCCCAGCCGGGCGCTTTGGGTGTCGCTCTCCGTCTCTCAGCTGTTTTGCTTCCCCTTCGTGATACAGATTCTGGGTTAGAGTGTCCCGTGTGTAAAGAAGACTACACAGTCGGTGAAAACGTCCGGCAGTTACCTTGCAATCACCTCTTCCACAACGGCTGCATAGTCCCCTGGCTGGAGCAGGTTAGTGTCCTCGGGGCGGTGACTTGGCGCTTTTTTTTTCTGGTGGTTCTGTTCTCTGAATATTTTCATACCTCTGTGATGAGGCCGAAGCGTGAGCAGCCTTTGATCAGAGGAAGGAGCGTCATCCTCCCCTGCTCCTTGAGCGCGGCTCCTCTATCGTGTTTCTAATCCTGTTTCCCCTATTTCTTGTTTTGTTTTTATCCGCTCTCCAAAGCACGACACGTGTCCCGTGTGCCGGAAAAGCTTAAGTGGACAAAACACTGCCACAAACCCCCCAGGACTGACGGGGATGAACTTCTCATCATCCTCCTCCTCCTCTTCCTCCAGCTCACCAAGTAACGAAAACTCATCGAACAACTCATGAATCTTAATCCACCCCCTGTCCCTGGGGCCCTCTCCATTGTCCCCCCTCCCTCCCCTGCCAACGTAAGCAGCGACCGGGGCTTCCAGAGCAGAGCGAGGGGAGGGTGGCGAGGGGGGAGCAGTGCCCCCAGGATTCCCTTTTGAGTTCTGAAGACACGGAGACTCCGGGTCCTTCAGAGATGAGAAGCCTCCAGTTCTGTGACGGGGGGAAGAGCTCTGTCTGTTAATAAAAACATCCATTTGCCGCGTGGACTTTTGACCATTGCAGTGAAAAGCTGCCGCGCCCACAGGTGGGAAACCCGAGGCGCTGAGCTAGCGGTTGCAATTCTGAATGGAAAGGTTGTTTGTATGGTTTGGATTTGAGATTCCTTTATTTCTTTTGCTCCTCCTCCTCCCCTGGGATACTTCTACTACTTTGGAGATTGAAGTCTCTTAAAACGAAAGCGTAAGGATAATACTGCCTCCCTCCCGGCACCTCCAGCTGGGGAGGGCCAATAGTCACTGAAGACATGAACTCTTGAAATAGACCCCTCCATCCCTCCCTCCCCCACCTCGAGTCCCGTTTGTTTTTCTTTGTAACCTCGCCCTTCCGATACTCAACACTGAAAGGGTTTTTATAAATTTAAATTATTACTGCTGTTAAATAAACAGACGTTTCAGCGCAATGAGACGTTATGCATGATTTGGGCAAAACTCTACAGGGTAAGCTCTCCGGAGGCTGCTGTGCTGAGCCGCCCCTGCTCGCCCCCAGGCAGGCTGGGCTGGCCCGAGCCCCAGGCACCAGCCCCTGCTGTCACCGGCCCGCAGGTGGTTGAGTGGTTGGCTGCAGGATTGCGACTGAAGCATCCTTGCCTGGTCTTTTGTATTTTTTACACCTTCTCCCCGTTGCAGTCCTGTCCTTCTCTCAGCCTGAGCCGACTTTTCCACTGTGTCGACATCAGGACTGGGCGTGCATCAGAGCAAGGACCAGCCAAGCATCATCGTGATCGAATAATATACGGGAAAAACACATTTTTGGAAAAAAATGTATTTCGAAGCTACTTAAAGTACAGCTGATTAAAAAAAGAAGAGAGAGACAAATATCCAGGTGTGTTTGTGACTCAGTTGCTGTGACAGAGCTTGGAGAATTAAAGGAATGTGACAAGAGCGGGCAGTGACCTACCTGCCACCTGTCTGGGCTCCTGGGGCTGCCAGAGGGACACCCCAGGGTTTGGGGGGTCCCCAGGGAAGCCGGGGCAGGAGCTCAGGGCCAGCCTGTGCAGAGATGGATGGAGGCTTGGGGGGCTGCATGCGTCTTGAGCTTTTGGGGTCCTGTGAGGGGGATGAGGGTGCTGAGGAAGGTGCTGAGCAGCCTCACCCGAGGACCTGGCCTGTGCTCCGGAGAGCTCTCTGGGAAGGGATGTGTCTCCCTGGGGAGGGGGAAGGCAGGTGCCTCTTTTGGCCTTTTCTGAGCCGTTTTGGAATGCAAGAGAAGGGTGGTTGGAAAAAATGTCCCCAGCGTGGATGGTGGCCGAGCCTGCTGGGGCCACGAGGCTGGCGCTGAGCAATGCTCCTGGAATGTTTTTCCTCCTTGGCTTTGCCAGCCGGCCAGGGCAGCCCAGCGACGCCTTTCATCTGGGCGGGCGGGTGCCTGTGGGACCGGGCTTTATCTCAGGACTGGTATATCAGGGTTAATGGCTCATCCTCCGCCAGGGGTTGAGCCAGAAGCTTCTGCCACCAGGATCCTGGGCTGGGGAGGTGGGTGGCAGCAGGAAGGTCCCTGGCTGAGCCTGCCTGCACCCATCAGCTGGGCTGGCGTGGAGGGAAGTCTTTGCTGTTTAGTCACTGAAATGCAGCTGGGAGACCTGGAAAAACCTTCCTTCTCCTGACAGCATGGGATTCCCAGCTCCCCTCGAGCTCAGACTTTTCAAATGTGAGCAGGGCTTGGGGTGAGTTTCGAGTGGGTGAAGGGAAGCTTGGGGTACTGGGTCTGCGTGGCCAAGTTGTGGTAGTGGAGGGGCTGCAGGGGTGGCTCCTGTGAGAAGCTGCTGGAAGCCCCCCCCGTGTCTCCCCAAGCTCCAAGGTGGTCCTGCCACCGGCCACGGCGGAGCCCAGCAGCAGCACCTCTGCGGTAACAGATTTAAGAAGGGGGGGAAAAAGTTACTGTGCAAGAGCAATTGCAGCAGGAGAGGAGTGAGACTGTGGGATAAACAGCCTGGCCAGCACCAAGGTCCATGGAGGGGGAGGAGATGCTCCAGGCGCAGCAGCAGCGATTCCCCGGCAGCTCCTGGTGAGGACTACGGCGAGGCAGGCTGTGCCCTGGCAGCCCCTGGAGATCCGTGGTGGAGCAGATGTCCACCTGCAGCCCCTGGAGGACCCCACGCTGGATGCCAGTGACTGTTCCTTCTCGCAGACTCGGTTGGAGCTGGTTGGGTAAGAAATGGAACGAGTTTGGTGGTTTTTCACTGGGGCTGTCGCTCACATCTGACGTGACAGTGACCAGGCTGCCGTGCCTCAGCGTGGAGGGCGGCGCAGGGACAAGCCCTGGCCGCGGGGCTGAGGCACGGGTGCTATTTCTGGCTGTGCACCCCTCTAGGAGAGAGGCTGGTCCTTGCCACCAGCCACTGGGGAGGATGGAGCAGAGCCAGGCTGAGCTGGGGTGACGTTGCCGGGGACCAACCCCTCCCAGCCCACGCCAAACCCACCACTGACACGCCAGCACTCACTCCCTGCTCTGTACCATGAACAACTTTAATCGCCACAGGTGCTTGGACACCAGACAAATTTTAGCCACTGGCACATCCCAGCCCTGGAGGTCAGCTGAGCACCAGCTGTGGCGTTGGCAGCCGGGGCACATGGTGGCCGCGCTCCCCAGGCTGTGCTGCTCCGGCTCTGCCTCGGCAGGATGGTGGGGAGAGCCGCGTCCCTGCGCGGCTGCTGGCCGTGCCTGGAGAATCTGCCATCCGTGTCCGTCCTCCTTCGTGCGATTAAAAGTAAAGCAATAAATAGCAAAAAAATAGATATGTACATAAATAAAATAACCCTTTTTTCCCTTTTTTTTTTTCTACAGAATGGTCCGTAGCTGCCCGTGGGGCTCAGCTGACGAGGATGGGGAGGAAGTGGGTGGAGGGGTGCTGCCGCCGCGTCTTGCCCCCTCGCTGCGGTCGGCCCTTGCTATTGAGGGAGACGAACATGGGGCGGCCCCGGTGCCGCCAGCGGAGTGACGCGTAGGTGTTGTAGCCGTTCTCCTCAATGCGCTCTGTGAACTTGCAGTTGAGGCTGAACTCCTTCTGGCAGGAGAGGGAAGGGGGTGAGGGTCGAACCTTGAGAGCAGGGCAGGACCCCAGCTCCTTCCCGCACCCTGGGGGGACAGAGGGGCTCTGTGGGCACAGACCCCCCACTGAGGAGCAGCTCAGGGCATGGGAAGCCAGGCTCCTGGGCACCAGTCCCAGTGGGTTTGGGACCCCCCATTCCAGCTCTGCCCTGTGCCTCTGACCCCGGTCCGGTCCCTCCCGGGAGGCAGTGTCCGACCTACCGACCCGTAGAGCCTCCCCTGCTTGTTCATGGCCAGGTAGAAGCCGGTGTGCACCGCCCGGATGGCCACAACGCCGACACGCACCGACCGTATCTCGACGATGCCTGCGGGACAGGGAAGCGCGGCGGTGAGCCGAGGCAGGTGCCTCCCCAGGGGACCCTGCCCCGACACCAGGTCTGCAGCTGCAAAATACCCCCTCAGGAGGGACGGAACCACTGACCCTTGTCCAGCGCTGGAGCAGCTGAGGGACAGCGGGAACAAGGGCCATGGCCTGAGCCAGGAGCAGGAACCTCTGATCCGGGGAGGATTTGATCTTTACTCCTCTCTGCCCAGTGCCCGGCTGCTTCCCCAGAGCCAGACTGCGCGGGAGCGATGCCAAGCACAGCCTCCGCTTGGCTGCAACGAACCTCTGCCCAGTGCCGACCTCGTGGTTTATCCTCCCCTCGCATCGCTCCCGGATGCACCCGCGGTGCCCCGGGGACCCGGCCCCTCCTCGTGCGGCCCTTGGAGGGACAAAGTGTGCCGAGGCCGGCAGCGGTGCTGCATGGCCACATCTTGGTGGATGGAGGCACCCGGGCAGAGGGCTGTGGGGCAGGTGAGTGGCTGGGATGGTGCCAGAACACAGCCCCGTGACCGGGAGGATGCACCAGTGCCGCAGGATGCTGGGATGAGCCCGGGGGGGCGGCTGCTGTGCAGCCACGGCGAGGCCGAGGCCCAGCCATGGCGGGGCTGGAGTGTGCCTGGCCGCTGAGCTCCCGGCGCAGCCGCTAATGAGAAAGGCATGTGGTCGGACCAGCAGCTCCGACAGCAGAAACACCCAGAGAATCGCTGGGACGCTGGATTCCTGCACCCGCACCAGCGTCCAGCGAGCCCCACCGCCACCGCGCACACGGGTAGGAGGAAGGAATCTTCGGCGGGCAGGGATGCAGGCAGGGTGTGAGCCACAGCCGGAGCTGCCCGGGGCTGGCGGCACACACGGCGCAGGGGGCTGCAGGCCCTGGGCAGGGGCTTTCACTGGGAATCGACCCCCCTGGCTGAGCCAGCATTGCCAGGGCATCGCTTGCCTGCAGCGGACGGGGCAGGCAGGGCACCGAGGCAGCATGAGGGCTCCCGAGCACTCAGCTCCTTGGGGCTGTGGTGTCAGAGGGGACTTTCCACCCAGCTGCCACTTGCGCCCACTGGCACCCCGCGGCCCAGCCCAGTGAAGCTGTGGGGAGGGGCTGAGCGAATGCCGGCAAATCCATCCCATTTGATTACCGTCTGGAGCTGCTGCTATTCATAAGAAAGGCCTTCTGCTCTTCTGAAAATAACCCCCATTGCTCTCCGCAGTGCCTGGCCGGCTCTGCTGTCCTCTGCTCGCAGGTGCCCGGCTGGGGCACCTGGCTCTGCCCAGGCAGCTCCCAGTGCTCCCAGACCAGGGAGACTGGGGCAGAGGTGGGGCTCAGGGTGGGGGAATCCCCGGGAGACCCCCTGCCCTGCTGCAGCCTCTAGCAGGGCCGGTCCGGCAGCTGCTGGGAGAGCCGGGGAGAGGAGCCCCAGCCCAGCTCGAGTACGATTATCTGCAGCCCCGATAACCAGAGCGAGCCCCGTGGGACAGCCCGGGGCCGCCCCACCTGCCGGGCCCCATCGCGGCCCGGCCGAGGGAACGTGTTGGGGCACTGGGTGCTGGCAGCGAGCCCGGTCGGGACTCCCAACAGCCTCCGACACCGCGAGAGAGTTGCCTGGGCTGGGCTGGGCTCCCTCGTCCTGCGGTCACCCGGGTGATGTCCTCCTGTGCTGGCGGGAGACAGGGGCAGCCCCCGCTGCCGCCGGGACAGGAGCTGGACACCTGCTCCCGCCCGCAGCATCCTTCCCCACCGAGCTCCAACGCCCCGACAGGGCCCCCCGGGGATGCTCCGTGTCCCCCTCCCAACAGGGCTGCTCCGCTCGCCCGCACCAGCCTCGTGGATGCTCAGTTCTGAGACCAGCATCGCCCCAAAGCTTCCTCCATCCCTCCCCTTCCTCAGCCTTTATCCTCCCCAGTGCGTTTACAGAGAACGGTTCAACTCCCCTCGTCAGCAAGGGATGAAGATAACCCAAAAGGCGGGGCAGGGGAGGCAGCCCCCCCGAGACCGGCCCAGGGACCCCTCAGGTCACCCCAAGCAAGGGGTAGAGTGACACCGGTACCCGCGCTCCTCCCGTCGCTCCCGCAGCGCGGGGGCAGCCGAGCCCCGGGGAAGGGGCTCCGGGGGCTGCGGCAGCGGGGCTTCTTCGCGACCCGTCGAGCTGCGCGTCCCGGGCAGCCGTCTGCGGGGCGGTGGGCCCCGTGGTTCCGCCTCTGGCGGAGGTTTCTACCGGGCGGGAGGAGCGGCGGGCGCTCCCCGGGGTCCCGCCGCCGTCCCGGACCGCTCCTGTCCAGCCTCCGCCACCCCCGGCCGTGTCCTCTGCCCCGTGCCCGGCCCCGGAGGCGCCCGCCTCCGCCCCGGTGGGACCGGGCTCTCGCCCCCGTGGCTGGGAGGGCGGTGGGACCCCGCGGGGGCGGCCCCGAGTCCCGGCTCGCCCCGGCCCCGGTCCCGGCCTCGGTCCCGGCCTCACTCACTGCCCGGCCGCTCCCTCCAGCGCGTCCCCTCCACGCCGCCGCCGCCGTCGATGCGCAGGAAGAAGCGGGTGGCGGAGAAGAGCCGCCGCCACCGCACGTCGCCTTCCAGGTGGCCGTAGCTGCGGGGGGGCCGCCGGCCGCTCCAGGAGGCGCTGCCCGCCCCCGGACCCGGACCCGCCAGCACGGCGAGCGCCCCGGCGAGGCAGGCGGCGAGTGCGGCGGGGCCCCCGCGCCTCATGGCGGCGGGCGGCGGGCGGGTGGCGGGGCGCGGCGGGGCGGCGGGCGGCGGGCCATGGCCGCGGCGGAGGTGACCGGCCCCGACGGCGCGGGCGTCCCGAGCGCGGGGCGAGCCGGCGGGAGGGGCGGGGGCGGTGGCGGCCGAGGGGAGGGGCAGGGCCGAGGGGCGGGGCCTCCCATTCATAAATCCGTGCCCCGACGGCCACCCCGGACCTGCGTCCCCGGTCACTCGCCTGAGCTCGCCAGGTTCGGGGGCCGCACGCTCCGGTTCCCACCGGCTCCCGCGGCGGGCGGGCGAGTGGGGTCGGGGTGTTTGGGCAGGCCGGGGGGTGAGGCGGGGCTGCCGCGCCTCTGCCGTGTCCGCGATCCCGGGGGTGGTGTCTGTCCGCGCCCGGAGCGGGGAGAGGCGCGGGACTGCGCCGCACGGCAGCGCCAGCCCCGCCGGACTCGGCTGCCGCCCCGTCGCGTCCCGTCCCGCCCCGTCGGGGCCGCCGTCTCCGCCAGGGGGCGCGGCGGGCGCGGCCGCGGTGCTCCCTGGGAGTTGTAGTCCGGCGGGGCGGGACTCGCGCTCCCGGCGTGCCCCGCGCGGCGCAGGCGCAGTGCGGGGGCGCGCGGGCGGCATGGCGGCCTAGCGCCGGGATGTCGCTGCTGCGGCTGCGGGCGGCGCTGGCGGGGCCGGCCCGGCTGCGGGGTGAGCGCGGGAGGACGGGACCTCCGGCACGGAGCGGGGGGCGCGGGGCGCCCTGGGGCCGCGGGACAGAGCGGGGAGGCCTGGAGTGACCTCCCCGCGCCGGGGCGGAGCCGGGGCCTGTGGCGCTTTTCCCCACCGGCAGCCCCGGGCGGGCGACCCGTGCCCCTCTGGGGGCGCAAGTGGGGGTCTGCGGGGTCCTGCCCCGCTGCGGGGAGGGGTCTGCCCGCTCGGGGGGTCGTCGAGGCCCGTCGCGCGGCGCTTCGGGTGCCCCCCGGGCCGGGGCGGGGGGGTGTCCCGGGGCAGAGCCGTGTCCTCCCGCCCCCCCGCGGGGCTGCCCGGACCCGCGACCGGGCCGAGAAACGCCGCTGTCCCCCCGCCCTGCGCCCCCGGGCCCAGGTGTGGGGCTCTGACCGCCGGCCCTCGGGCCTGTCACCCCGCAGGGGTCCCGTGGAGCGTTCTCAGGAGCTACTCCTCTGCCAGCGCCAAGGAGAAGGCAGCGAGAAATGCCGCCTGCGAGAGGACCGAGCTGCTGGAGGGTGAGTGCGGGAGCCACGGGGCATCCCCTGTTCAGCGCCCTGGGAGGCTTGTCAGGAGCCTTCCCATTCTTTGTAGCCGTGAAGGAGATACTTGGGACCAGAGCTGCATGTAGTTGGACAAGGGTGTGGGGCTTCCCGTAGTCTCACTGGCCTCCGTGAGCAAGTTCTGTCCTGTCTTAAGGACCTGGAGGCCCACCCTCCCCACAGGGTGCTCTGTAAAGCACCGGGTGGTCCCAAGGGACAGTGTAAGTGTCCCTCCAGGGTGTGCGAGAGCCCTGCAGACTGACCTGAAAGGCTCTCTGGCTCTGGGCCTTGTGCCTGGGTGAGTTGAGGGCACCGGGTCCTTGGAGAGAGGCCCGGTGAGGCAACCGGGCAGCAGGTGACACGAGCATGAGCTGGTGCTTTTTCCCTTGCAGTGACATTGTCAGGTTCCCCGTGTCGCTGGGGTGCGCCGCTGCGCAGGGGTGGATCCCAGAAGGGCAGTGGCGAAGCAGGTGGCTGCTGGCGGGAGGGCTGGCCGAGGAGGGAGGCAGCCCTTGTGCAGACCCTCTTTGCCTCAGTGTGTTCCTGGGCAGCCCCAGAGGAGAGACCCTGGGGTCGGGCACAACCTTCTGCCATGCTTTGCACCCCTTCACCCCGCTCTGCTCTGTGTTTCCCAGCAGTGCTGAAAGCTCGAGTGAAACAGCTCCAAGAAAGTCACGTCCCGGAGGCGACAGTCAACAAGGCGGAGCTGGCTCTGCTGGGCAATGACAAGCACCAGGACGCGCTGCGGCAGGCGGTGGCTCCCAGCCCCGCGGAGGAGCAGCCCGCTCCCGGGGGACGGGGTGAGAGCCCGGCCTGGGCCATCGAATGGACCGAGAAGATGAAGAAAGAGATGTACGTCCGGCAGCTGAAGGTGGAGCAGAGATTATCCGTTGCTGCCTCCCAGCTGGCTCTGGAGCACCAGGCCAAGGCCAAACCCAAAAAGAGCAAGGCCAAGGCCAAAGATAAAGCTAAAGCCAAAACCGAGAAGAAGTTGAAGAGCCCCGAGAGCCTGAAGAGCCCCGAGAGCCTGAAGAGCCCCGAGAGCCCAGAAGTGCCCAAGAGCCTGAAGGCTAAGATGGTTGCCGCCTGGCGCCAGAACCACGCTGGCTCCCACGGTGTCTATGCCCATGCCAAGCCCAAGGTGGCAGCAGTGAAGGAGGGTGTAAAGGCGGGGAGAGGTCCGGGAGTGCCGAGGGACAAGGACAGCAACCAGTACAAGATCCTGCAGCAGACCATGCAGTCCAGCCTCGAGTGCTACCTGTTCTTGCAGCAGCCAGAGGAGGCTGAGAGGTTCCTTTTCTTGTACCACAACTCACCTGCGAAGAGGAGGCTTTTGGATGTCAACGCGTACAACGTCGTGATACGTAGCTGGGCAAGAGCGGTACGGAGCTGCGGGCTGCTGCCCTGGCCTGGCTGTCAGGGTTTCCGGGTGGGAGAGGGGGCTGGCTCAGGAGGAAGAGCCTCAGGTTCGCAGAAGCAGTGATCGTGGGTTTCTCTGCGTTTGTCACGTCTGCCTTCAGCAAGTGTTGAAGGAGGGCTTGGCTCCTGCTGGCAGGAAGAGAGCTGGAACAAGGTCACTGCTGCCTGTGAGGTGGCACTGAGGGGAAGAAGGGGATGGGGCAGGGCAAACGTGGCTGAATTTGAACAAGAGCAGAGGGATGCGAAGCTGTGTTTTGGGGCTGCTGGTGTCGGTGCCCACAGCCCCTTGCCCTTCTTACCTGCAGGGCCGCTGGAAACACATCAACTGGCTGTTTTCCGTGATGGGGTCCGTCGGCCTCCGGCCCAACCTGGACTCGTACGCAGCGGCGCTGGAGTGCCTGGGCCGGATGGAGCCGTTCCCCAAGGCCGTGTGGAGGTACCTTCCCCCACCGCAGCCTGTGGCATCCCTGCAGCCTGCACTTCGCCGTGCTGGGAGCACCGGCAGCTCCTTCTGGTGGCTCCTGGCGCTCGACAGAGCCCCGCAGGCCGTGCTCCGTGCCCTGGCTCGGCACCCTTCCCTCCGAGCTGAGATAGGCCCCTGCTCCTCCCTCTGCTGCTGCAGGCTATGGGGCAGAGCAGGGTTATTTGAAGGAACCTGCATCTCTTTGCTCAGTCTTATGACAGCGGCAGAGCTTGGTCTCTCCACCAGAGTGTGAAGGTGAAAGCCGCTCAGCAGCAGTGCGGGCAGAGGGCGGGGAATTGATCGGGCAGAGGGGTGGGGAATTGATCCCGGTAACCTGAGGCGGGTCACCTTGTCCAGGCTGCGCTCCGGAGGCAGCTCCCACCCCTGCAGCTCCCGCAGCCCCGTGATCAGCTCTGAGCTGCGTGCGGAGGCAGAGAGTGCCCGCGTTCTCGCTGCCAAGCTGCCCCACAGCCACGCTCCTGGCGAACTGAGGCGTCTGCCTGCTGTGGTTAGCCCCATTTCTGCACCGTTCTTTCCCTGAGGTGAGGGTGGCACAGAGGAACCACCGGGCATGGGGAGACCCCACCAACCCTCCTGGAGCTGCACTTGAATCCCCGGCCCTGTGCTCAGGGCCAGTTCTTGGTGGGTGCCAGCCCCCCAGCCCTGCTTTGGGAGCAGGTTTTGCTTTTGTGGCTGCCAGGGGTTTGGGAGGGGCGGCTCTTGGTCCTGTGGTGTCTCGTGTGGGGCCGGGTGATGCCGTTGAGGACACAAGTGAGGAAGGAGGAGCGTGGTACACTCAGGGCTCTTGCGTCCTCGGAAAGGGTCACTTCCATCTGTCTCCTCCATGCTTGGTCTTTTGTTTGAAAATGTTTTTCCCTGCTTTACTGTGTGCTGATTTGATTGTGTACAACACGCACAGTTCCTCCTGAAAGATTAAGCCTGTCTTATCTGCTCTTCTTCAGATGTGTGGAGCAGCTGACGAGCGATGGCTTCCACGTGGATGAGCTCTTCCAGAAATGCCTGTTTGAGGAAGATGAGAAGGAGAAGGTGCTGAGGGCCATCAGACTTGTCCTGCCCAACTACCAGCTGCCCCCTCCACCCAACCCTGAGACCTGCAAGTCTTCTCTGCTCCAGGACTTCTACTCCAAAGTAAGCCAGAGAGCTCAGGGATGTCCCTGCAGCTTTGGGGGGTGTTGGAGCTGGTGTTCACAGCTGTTCCCAGGTCCAGCCCAGGACTGTAATATGGGAGGAACTTTTTAGCCCCACCTCTGCTCAGTAGCCCACACAAATTGTCACCTGAGTAGCCTTACCTACAGCCTTACAGAGGAACAAAGAAGCTGAGGGCTGATGGGGCTGGGGATGACCTTTGTGTGCTGGAGGGGGTGTTTGGGGGATGCTTGAGCGTGACACAGGAACAAAGCAGCCTCTGGGGAGGCCTGCTGCTCCAGACTCCCTGAGGTTTGCCGGCCAGAGACTTAGAGCTCTGGACTCAGAGGACCCAGAAAGATGCCTTCAGCTGGTCCTTGCACTGCGTGCCTCTGGCAGGGAAGATGGGACTGAGCATGTCTTCTCCTCCTCTGGCGTTTGGCGCTGACTGTCTGTCTCTCGTTGCAGGAGAAGGTCGTGTCGTACCCCAAGCTGGATTTCTCCATGCAGGAGTTGCAGGAGCGCTTTCAGCAGCAGCTGGAGATGGAGCTAGAGAACACTGTAACCATCAAGTCCGTGGAGTCAGCCAAACCTCTGACCCCACAAGCCATTAAAGCGGTAAAGCTCAGGGCACCGGGGGCTGTGAATCTGGAGGGAAGCGGGGGCACCGACTCGACACTGGTGGGAGAGGTGTGGGTGACACGCTCACCACAGCGTCACTGTCCTGCTTCCGTTCCCCTGCAGCGCAAGCTCCTGGCCACCCTCCGCTCCCAGTGGCACGACTCCATCCTCCAGGCCCTGCAGAAGTCAAAGCACAGCATGGCCAAGACAGTGTCGAGGGAGAACACCCTCTACCCCTACCTGTGCCTGCTGCCGGAGGAGGAGTATGTGAGCATCATGCTGCAGGTAGGACCCTGCCCTGCCCGGGCAGAGCTGCAGGAACGGGATGGCCATGGGGTGGCCACAAAGCGCTGATGTCCCGCTGGGGCCAGCAGAATCACAAAAGTTTCCCCAGGTTATTTGATGCTGGCTTTGTCTGCTCCCTGTGCTGAGCAGCCAGAGAAGCCCCCACTCTGTCGTGGCTGTGTTTCATTCCTCAGCATCTTGGGAATCAGCATCTTTCCGTGTTCTCCACACGGGGGCTTTAACTGCCGCTTTGTCTCTCTGCTCTGTCTTCCCGTTCCTCCCTCCTTAAGACCCTCTTTGCCTTCCCCTTCCTCAGATCCTCAACACCCTCTCTCCCCAAGGAGAGTCCCTGGCTCTCCTGGCCAGGGAGCTGGGCTCCAAAGTCTACAACCGATACGTCACCCAGAGAAAGCTGCACAGCCGCCAGCTGGAGAAGGTGCAGCAGGTCTACAAGGACTACATCCACCTGCTGGCGAAGGACGGCCAGGTAGGGCGGCCCAGGACGGTCCTGGGGGCTGCGGGTTGTGGAGCAGCAGAACGGGGACAGAGCGGTTTGTCTGTCCCCTCCTCGCAAGCACAAGGTCCCAGTGCTGGGGATCTCCCCCCTGCCCAGTGGCAGGTCGGTTCTGGCCCCTCCAGCTGACCTTGTTTTGTCCTCCCACCTCCCAGCCGGACGCGTATTTGCCCCGGGAGTACTGGGAGAAGCTGGTGGCAGAAGCAGGCTTCGGGCCGTCGCTGAACCTGAAGGACTGCACCTGGCCCTGCATGCTGCTCATGCGCCTGGGCATGCACCTGCTGGAGCTCCTGGTGCAGGCCGTCAAGGTGCCCAGGAACTTCCTCAATCCTCGCCTGGAGCCCAAGCTCATCCCTGTGCTCTACCACATCTACTCCTTCCGCAGCAGCGGGCAGGTGAGCCGAGTCCCGAGGGCCCCTCGTTGGAGCCAGGCCCTCGCAGGGCCCTTTTCCCTCCCTGCTGCCTTTCCTGCTCGGGGGCGCTTTGAGGAGCCTCTGGGTCTGTGCAGTGTCTGTAATTAGCGTGATTGTTACGTAGTGGCTGATTGACCATGTGCTCTTCTGGACTCCAGCTCTAATCCTCTGCTGCTGACCTTCTCTTCTCCAGATTGGGCTGGTAAAGCCCCATCCCATCTTCTCCCAGATCATGTCAGATGCTGCGGAGACCATGCTGACCTTCAACTCCTCTGCCATACCTATGCTGTGCCCGCCGGTGCCCTGGACCTCCCCCCATTTTGGTGCCTTTCTCCTGAACGACACGAAGCTGATGCGCTTCGTGGATGGGGCCATCCAGCACCAGGTGCTGCTGGAGCAGTGTCCCCCCGTGAACCTCCACCCCGTGCTGGACGCCCTCAACCAGCTGGGCAACTGCGCCTGGAAGATCAACCAGCCAGTGCTGGACATCATCATTTCCATCTTCAACGACAAAGGCAACGAGAAGCTGGACATCCCGCCGCCCCTCTCTGAGGCCCCCAAGCCTCCTGCTGTTCCCGGCAGCATCTCTGGCTGGACCAAGGCGCAGAAGCACGAGCTGTTGCTGTGCAGGAAGAAGGCGGCCGAAATGCACAGCCTGCGCATGGACGCGCTCTACAAGCTCTCCATTGCGAACTACATCCGGGACAAGGTGTTCTGGTTTCCTCACAACATGGACTTCCGAGGCAGGACTTACCCTTGCCCGCCGTACTTCAACCACCTGGGTAACGATGTCACCCGGGCCATCCTGCTGTTCGCAGAGGGACGGCCGCTGGGGCCCAAGGGCCTCGACTGGCTGAAGATCCACCTCGTTAACCTCACGGGACTGAAGAAGAAGAACTCCTTGCAGGAGCGGCTGGAGTACGCCAACGAACTCATGGAGGAGATCCTGGACTCGGCCGACCACCCGCTCACGGTACGTGGGGAAGGGCTGGCGGGGCTCTGCTCGCTCGTGGGACGGACTGTTTGGACCCTGAACCACGGGGCAGTCACCTGGGCCCAGCAGCTGGCAGGAGGTTCCTTCCGTGGCCCAACTGCAAAGCAGGGAAGCTCCTCTGTGTTGGAGTCCAAAGAGGAATTGTCCAAATACGCTAAGGAAAAAAGGGCTCAGTGTCCTCTTTTATTTCAGAGGAGACGTAACAGTTCCTCTTGTCTAGCATAGCTTCTAGAAAGTAAAAAAAAAACCAAACGCAGATATCGTGTCAATTCTAAAGCAAAAACATTTTGAAAGAGCACTTTGAGAGGAAAAAGGGAAGCAAAGCATTGCAGAGCTTCCTAAATAATGTATTTCTGTCTGAAAGCACAGTGAAATATTAGGTGAGGGGAGGCACGGGGAGGATGTGCCTTGTCCCCTGTGTCCCCGGAGCGCAGGGGCTCCTGCTCTTGCTTTGGGGCACCGCAGGCGCGCGGCCCGCGCCCGTCAGCGCGCTCTCCTCTTCCCAGGGCAGGAAGTGGTGGATGAACACCGACGAGCCCTGGCAGGCCTTGGCATGCTGCATGGAGATCGCTAAAGCCTCGAGGTCCCCGGACCCAGCAGCCTACATCTCTCACTTCCCGGTTCACCAGGTAGGAGCCCCGCGGATGCGCGTGGTCTGTGCGGCTGAGTGGGGTGAGGAAACGAGCAGGGCAGAAGCGTCCGGGTCTCCAGCGCTGCAGTTCCTGCGCCGTGTGGCCAGGCTGCTTAAGCGTAAGAGTGCTCTGGGCTGTGCTGGGCTCAGGGGCCTTTGCTCTGCTCCTGTCCTGAGGCTGGAGCCTCAGAGCTCTGCAGGAGCCACCAGAGAAGGGCAGGAGGACAGAGCTGATCTGTCCTCACATCCGGGGACGTGGCTGTCACCGTTGTGCCCTGTCCTGCCTACACTCTGAGGTGCTGCTTGGCTCCGGGGGCCTCTGTCCCCTCTAGGGTGAGAGCAGCCACTCCGGTCAGCCGGCGCTCGGCCCCTTCTCCCCGCTGCGTCCCGGCAGATCTGCAGCTCTGCGACCGGTGCCCTGACAGCTCTGTCTGCGCTGATAAATCCCCTCGCTGTGTGCGAGACAGTGATTAATTGTTTTCCTGGTGAGAGGGGTTTGCTCATTTATCTCGCGGGGAGATCGGATGGCCATAAGGAAGGGCGAGGGGAGAGCCGGGGTGTGTTCTGCCAGGAGCAGTGGTCTGGAACGTGTAGGAGACAGTCTGCACCGAGAGCGTTATGACAACAAAAGATCAAGAGAGCAGTCGGGGGTGTGTGGAGGGTGCCGTTAATGAAATTCGAGCAAGGACTTCTTCTGGAGGGCACTCGAGTCTCTGCCTGAGTCATCAGCGCCGGGTTAACAGAGGCGGCTCTTGCGGCGGCAGCGGAGCCCGTCAACCCTCGCTCCGCTCCGCGTCAGCCCTCGCTGCGGCACTGCGGGGAGCGGGAGGAGGGGAGCGGAGCGGCGCGGGGGCTGATCCTGCCGGCAGCTGCAGCTCCCCGTGACCAGGCAGAGCCCGCGCGGGAGCGGGGACGGGCCGAAGCGGCAGCACGTCCTCCGTGAGGAGCGTCTCCGCTGGTGCTGCTCGGGGAACGGCAGGACCTTCCCACGCCGTTGTCCAGCCCCTGCTGGTCTCGTCCGGGCTGGTGCTGCGCCCAGGAGGGCTGTCGGGGCAGCTGCTGGGCTGGAGCTGGTCCCTGTCAGAAGGATGTTTCCATCAGCCACGCAGCGAGCCGGAGCCCCAGAGTCGGCCGTGGCTTGCAGGGTGATCCTCGGCCTCTTCCTCCCTCTGATCCCCCTCCTGGGTTTTCTGAGGTTGTTTTGACTGACGGCTCTTGGGGCTGCTTTTAGCATCCCAGACAGATCTGTTGTTTTCCAAATTTTGTGATTTTCAGTGCTTCCAGAGAGCTCTGATGTCTTTGAAAACTCATAGAGGGCAGAGTGCGATGTGAAGTTGTGGGTTTTTGGTTTTCTGTGTTTTTTTTAAAACCTCATAGGCAGCACTAGTTAGTGGTGAGACCTAGAGAGGAACACTGGCCAGAAGGAAAGTGGAAACTGGTGTGGCCCTGGCTGCTGCTGGGGGATGAGCTGCAAACCTGCCTGTTGGGCAGGGATGATGAGCCGGCTCCATCTACACATTGACACCTTATTTCCACCCCCTTCTCTTCCCACACTCAGGACGGCTCTTGCAACGGTCTGCAGCACTACGCAGCTCTTGGCCGGGACCTTATTGGTGCCACCTCCGTCAATCTGATGCCTTGCGATGTGCCCCAGGACGTCTACAGCGCAGTGGCCCAGCAGGTGAGGCACGGCGGGGACACGGGGAGGTGTCCTCTTGGACCTGCCTCCACCTCTCTCCTGTGTGTCTCACAGGGTCACTCCAGCTCCCAAGGAGAAATGTCGAGATAAGACCAATGTGCAGAGGGCTGGGGAAGCCTGGGCTGGTCCGAGGCAGACTTTGTCCCTCCCTGAGCCCTGCAGCAGGGGTCAGGCTGGAGATCTGTCCTGACCGAGGCAGCTCTGAGAAATCCACCGCGATTTCAGCTGCTCTCACTTCTGAATGAAGTGCGGGAGAAGTAGGGTGGAGAGGTGGAAGAGAGCAGAGAGTGTTCCTCGTCTCTTGGTCACAGCTGGCTGGCCTGCAGGTTATGGGATTTTCTTCGTTTGAGCTGGATGGGAGAGGGGAGAGAGTCTGCCCTTGGCTCTGCTGCCAAGTCTTCAGTTCTCTTGGCGAGACGTGATGTGAAATGAGCCGCTGGGAAGTGTTCTGAGACCTGCCAGGCTCGCTGGGCTGGCGCTGAACCCCTGGCTCTCCCCTCGAGGTCTCAGCACGCTTTACACGGGCAGCACTGCGCCAGAGGGCGCAGGGTTTGCTCAGCAGCGTTATTGTTGAGGGAGGCAGGAGTGGGAGGACCTGAGCCACAGTCCTAGAGCCATGTCCTTGTGACTCCCAGCACCACCCCGCTGCTGAGCGACGCCGCTCTGCTGAGGCAGGAGCGGAAAGCTCTGGTCCCCACAGCAGGGTTACCCATGAGGTGCCAGCGCCTCTTGATTCCTTCAGCGGGTGATCTCTGTTAACCAGAGCTGGGGCAGGTGGGCTGCAGGGTTTCTGGTGGGAGTGCAGGCGGGGCAGGGCACAGCTGGGAGGGTCTCGGTGGCTGCCCCGGCCATGGAGGGGACTTGGGCCAGCAGGGCTGGCGGTGGAACTGACCTACCGGGCGCTCTCCTCCTCAGGTGGAGGAGTTTCGGAAGAAGGACGCCGAGCAGGGCGTGAGGATCGCGCGGGTGCTGCAAGGCTTCATCAGCCGCAAGGTGGTGAAGCAGACGGTGATGACGGTGGTGTACGGTGTCACCCGCTACGGCGGACGCCTGCAGATGGAGAAGCGTCTCAAGGAGATCGACGACTTCCCTGAGGTAGCGTGTCTGCCCTGGCCTGCCCCAGCAGTGTTCTGCTCAGCTCTGGGTCCCCGCAGGGAGAGGAGCCCTTCCCATGGCTTTCCTTCCTGCTTTGCTCTCCTTACTCCCAAATATCAGCTGGCAGAGGGACGGGCCCACCTGAGCCCCCAGTCCGTGCCAGGCTTGTCCAGCCTGCAGGACAGCTGTCTGCCAGCACCTGTGGGTGGGGAGGGAGTCTGGTGGAGGCAGTTTTGAGGCACCAGGGGAAAGGGAGATGCTCTCTTAGCTTACCCTGGTTTCCATCACTTGGCTCCACATCTTTGGCTGCCCCTTGGCCTGATCCCTCGCTCTGCCTCTGGTCTCTGCAGGAGTACTTGTGGGAAGCCTCTCACTACCTGGTAAAGCAGGTGTTCAACGGCATCAAGGAGATGTTCTCAGCAACTCGAGATATCCAGGTAAGGTGCCTCTTGCCTCTTATCTCTCTCTACCTTTTCTTCTTCCCTGGCCCACCCATACATAGACCAGGGGATGCTCTGTGGGCAAAGATGGTTCTTCTGGGTCCAGAGAGGACCCTCCTGTCCCAGCCCAGGTTACAGGGCCAGGCTCCCCTGTAAGCTCTGCAGTGTCACAGGAGACGGGGTCACCTGTGCTGGGAGGGGATGAGGCCTCCTGGCTGCCCACACTAACACGAACCGCTTTCTTCCCCGCTTCCCTCTGCGAAAGAACTGGCTGACGGAGAGCGCCAAGCTCATTGCCCAGTCGGGGCAGACAGTGGAGTGGGTCACGCCGCTGGGTCTCCCCATCGTGCAGCCCTACTATCGGTCCAGACCCGTCGTGGTGAGTATCTGGCGTGCAGGACTCATCTGCCCCTGCCTCTGCTGTGCTGGGGGACAGGTATAGGACAACCAGGCTTCGAGGCAGCGGGCTGAACCCCGGCAGGTTGGCATCACCTGCGGGTGAGCCTGCAGAGCAGGTAGGATTCGTGTGTGCAGGCACATCCTCCAGCCTCGTCGCTCCCTGCAGAGACCGGAGTGCGTAGGTGGGCTGGTGCGGAAGCTCTGCTGCTCCCGTCCCACTCAGGCAGCTGGGGCACGGGCCCGCTCCCCGTGCCGAGGAGCCTTCCTCAAGGCTCGCGTGATTCAGTCGCGCTGCTCTCGTTTCCCACGCGCTCTGTGCTGACTCACATCTCCCCGGCCTGTCTCGTCCTCGCAGCCGCTCACCCCCTAGAGCCCTCGCAGAGGGGATCAGTGTGTCTCTGGGAAGGGGTGAAGGATGCCTGTCCGCATCCTTGGGAAGGGGCGCGGGTGAGATGTCACTGTGGAGCGAGATGCCTGGAGAGGGCCCTGCCCAGGCCCCATGTTGCAGCCAGGGAGGTTTCCTGCAGAGCAGAAGAGCTCTAGGTTGGCACGATCTCCTCCAGCGCTGCCCGGGCAGTGCGGTGTGACGGCTGATCCCCTTGCTCTCTCCCTGCAGCTGAACTGTGGCATGCAGCACTTGACCGTGAAGAGCTCCATCAACAACCAGTAAGTATGAAACCGATAAGTATGAAACCACTGAGCCCCTGCTGTCCTTGACCTGTGCTTTGGGGACAAAGCCTTCCTGCCACTGGGCACCAAAGCTCCTGGTACCCACCCTGAGCTGCAGAAAGCCAGAGGAGGAGAGAGGCCCTGGGCTACAGCGAGGCCTTGGGGCCCTCCAGGGCTGCCCCGTCCAGCCTGGGTCTATGCCAGGAGTCTCGTCTCTGGCCCTGGGAGCGCCCCAGCTCCTCCCGTCTCCACTCTGTGCTGCAGGAAGCCTGACACAGTGAAGCAGAAGAACGCCTTCCCACCCAACTTCATCCACTCCCTGGACTCCACACACATGATGCTCACGGCTCTGCACTGCCTCAGGTAGGGCGCGGGCACTCGGGCCCTTCCCCAGCGCCAGAGCTCCCTGGGCAAGGTGGGAAGGGGTTTCCCTGGTGTGTCGGGGGTCTCTGGCAGAGAAGAGCTGAGAGGAGGCAGCAGGGCGGCGAGGGGGGTTTAGGTGTCTCCCCCTGAAGATCTACAGGCACTGAACCCCCTCCTCATGTGGTCCCTGCCCGTGTTCCGGCGGGAGGATGTGTCTGGGGTAGAGGCTGTCACAGAGAAGGGGCCCTCGGCACCACTTCATGGCACCTTCTACCGCCTCCCAGGCAGGGACTGACCTTCGTCTCGGTTCACGATTGCTACTGGACTCATGCGCTCACCGTGGACGTCATGAACCAGGTAAAAGTGTCCTCGTGGGTCCCTTGTGAGTGAGGATCTTGCTGATCTGTACTCTGGGTGCTTGCCAGCCTTTCCCTCCCCTGGGCTTTGCTCCATGGGCTGATTGATTTACCCAGGCGAGGTGAACCCGGGGTGCTTGCTGGCGGTTGCGGCTGATTTCCTGGTGCCGTAGCCCCGTCTCCTCCTGCCCTGCGGGGAGTGTGTGGGGGCCAATGTGTGCCTGTACATCAGGGCCTCTTTCCCCCGGGGTGCTGTGAGGGCTGTTGTGCAGTCGATGGATGAACGGGGGTCAGCCTCTGCTCCCCACCTTCCCAGGCTGATTCCCATCACCCTTGTCCCTTCCCACCCTTGCCCTCTGCTTTCCCTCCCCTCTGACCTCTCCTGGCTGAGAAGCACTGAGGGGAAGGAGGGGAAACAGCTCCTAACTTGCGGCTTACTGTTGCTCCCTGGATCAGATCTGTCGGCAGCAGTTTGTGGCTCTGCACAGCGAGCGGATCCTGCAGGATCTGTCCGAGTTCATGCTGGAGAAGTACTGCAGGTATTCCTCACCGCGCCCCTCCCTCCCCACACGGGTACCCTCTCTGGGGGTGCTCGTGCCCAGCCGCTCAGGCTGTGACGCCTGCCCGAGGGTGGCTCTGGAGTGACGTTGTGCTTCCTTCCTGACCGATGCCCAAACTGCCTTAAACCTCAGCATCAAAACCAAGGCGGGTGCATCCTTGTGCTGCAAAGCTGAAGCAGGATTTGGTGCTCGGGGTGGCTGTGGGGTGTGTGCTGTGGTTTGGAAGAGCTGAATCTCGTTGTGAGGGGCTTGCACTGGGGAGCAGAGGAGGGTGAGAGGAGGCACCTTCTCCCAGAGCTCTCATGTTCATTTGGTTTCCTTCTGGCTCATCCAGCCCTGGCAAGGAGACAAGAGCCCTCTGGCAGAAGAAGCTGATGGAGCAGCTGTCAAGTGTCCCCAAGACAGGTAGGAGCCCAGGACAGGAACTGCAAACTGCAGTGCTCGGGAGTGGTTTGGAAACAAGGGGGCTGAGGTGGGGAGTGGCCTCCAAAACCGCTGAGCTCAGTGGTGTCTGAAGTTGGACTAGCGAGGGCCTGGCTGGCTTGTGCCAGAGCTGTCCCCTGGGGTCAGGTTCTCCTGCCTGCGCTGGACTCGGAGCCACAGGGCAGCACCTGAGACACTCCCCTGTAGCCTCCCTGTGAGCCTGTTCCCCTGTAGCCTCCCCATGAGCGGTCCCTGCCCTTGGGAGCTGAGCCCGGGATTTTCCCCAGGTTGACCCAGCTCACCCCGACGTCTCTGTCCTGTTGTTCCTCCCATCTGTTTCCAGCCACGAGGCATTATCGGGAGATGGGAGCAGGCACTCAGCTCGGTAATTGCCGGGATCTGCATGATATACATGCAATGGGATTAAGGCAATTAGTTTAACTCCTTCTAATCCCTCGGCCCTGCCTCTGCCAGACCATCTGGCCCAGGAACAGGCCAGGGAGAGGCCAGCGCTGTTGCCTGTGTCAGCCCCAGGGGCAGCACAACCCAGCAGGGGTAGGTTCATGGCCTGGGGCCGTGTGTTCCTCTCTTCCCTCCGTGCCTTGTTATGTTCAGTTCCTGGAAGACTCTAAGACCCCTGCTCTCTTAACCCACCGTGCTCTGGGGGCTGAGTTGAAGCTCTGCAGGGAGCTGAAGCAGGGCTTGAGGCAGCTTCTCTCCCCGTTGCCCCATCTCCACCCTGACCCGGCCCCGGTCTCCTCTGACCTCTCCTGCCCTCGCTTCCCCCAGGCGAGTTCAATCTGAAGAGTGTGATGGATTCCACCTATTTCTTCAGCTGAGCCCTGGCACCCAGCGACGCCCTGCACTACCTCTGGACTCTCGGCTGCCTCGAAGGCTGCAGCAGGGCCGGGCCCATGGGGCTCCTCTGTCCCACATCACGGGGGAAAAGCAAGTCTGGCTGCCAGCCCAGCACCAGCTCCTGCCCGCCTCGACAGCGGGGAGGCTGGGACGCAGGGAGGAGCTGCCGACCGTGCTCGGGGCCGTGGGGTGGGCACTGCTCTCCCTGCCCCGTGCCAGCGGACGGACACCATCGCTGCTCTCCCGTAGCACAGGCTCGGCAGCTCGTCACTTGGGTTTCCAGGGATCGGTTTCACCTCTGCTCACTCAGTCTCCGGCAGGGAAAACCATTAACAGGCGTGGAGGTGTACGGTACTGTATATAAAATGGTTTTTGAAATACTAGATTAGAACCGTGTCATTCCTGGTGTCTTTGTCCAAGTCTGGGGGGTGCCTGAGCTCCCACCTTGTCTCTCTGGGCATCCCAGGGAAGTGGGACTGATGTCTCCCCAGAAGGCTGCTGTTTTGCTGACGGGTCGGGCTTCAGTTATTCATGGAGGTGTCACATTCTGGAAATGCTTTTGAAGCAGAAATGGAGACAAAACTTCGCTGCAGCACAGCCTGAACACGAGCCTCCTCGCTCCCTGTGACCGTGGCCTTCCAGCCCTCCTCTCCCCAGCGCTGCAGGGTCGGGGATCTTGCTGACGTTTGGCATGGCTGACCCCTCTACCCCCCAGCTCCAGCTCGCAGCCTGCTCCCAGCTCGGTCCTCGCCGATGCTGGAGCAGGGATGTGGTGCTGCCAACAAGGGGAAAGGTTCTGGGAGGACTTTTCACCGTCATTTTTCTGGCAGGGAAGCAGCTCTTCAGAGGACAGAGCTGCCTCCTGCAGCCCTGACTGGGGCTGTGCCCGGTGGCAGAGCCAGGCAAGTGCCGTGGCAGCAGCCGGAGCCGCCACAGGGAGGACGGTGGCGAAGAAGCAGTCGGAGGCGTGCGTAGCTCTGTCAGTTGCTGACGTTTATTGCACAGGATGGGCTGGATGGAAAGGTGGACGCTTGGAGCTGGGCCCCGTCCCGCCGGCTGCGCGGGCTGGCGTGGGGCCCCTCGCTCGCGGTCACTGCGTACATTCAACGTGGAAGGCTCCGGAGTGCCGGGCAGGGGCGTACGTGCGCACCCCCCCGCCATGCCCCTACACCCCCCCCGCCTTCCCTGTCCATGGGGCAGCCCCACAGCTCGGGGCTCCGGCCTCTGCCACTGCCCTAATGCTGCCTACGGGGAGGTCGGGCTGTGTGTGCCCCCAGCCCCGGGTGGGGTGGGGGCAGTGTGTGAGCGGGGGTGCTGGCAAGCCTTAGGGCGACTGCACCCCAGACCTCCCTCCCCCCCCAACTTACCTCCAGTCCTGGTGTCACCCCTCGCCTCGGGGCTGCGGGGGGTGGCAGGGACACGCAGGTGCTGGGGCTGGTCCGGAGCCCCCGGGGTGTCCTGCGGATGCACACGTAGGGGGTGGGGGGTGTCAGGTCATTGATATCATACACAGAGCTGGTCACGGGGATGATGCAGCTGTGGCTTCTATGGGGCAGCGGAGGCGGCGGGGGTCTGCCGCGGGGAGCGGGACGCGCAGCCGGGGGTCAGCCCGGCCCCCGCCGTCCCCCTGCGGTGGGTGGGGGGCACAGGGGCCCCGTGCCCACCCCTGGCAGTTGCCTGGTGTGGCGGGAGGAGGCCGGGGAGTGGGGCCGGCACCGCGGTGGGGAGAGGCAGCTGGTGGGGCGACCGTGGCCCTCACCGGGGCGGCGCAGGGTGGGCACGTGGCGAAGCGGCGCTCCCGGCCACAGCCCCCCCCGCTCTGCTGCGCTCGTCCCGGCGTGGCGCGGAGGTCACAAGTTGGAAGACAGCCTGGACTTGGCCGGGTCCGTGTCGGGCGTGCTGGCCGCCGAATCCTTGCGGGCCGAGTCCTGCGGCAGGGCGGGTGGCCCCCCGTGCGCCGCGCCCGCTGGCGCCGGGTGGGCCGGAGCCCCCCGCGAGGGCGCCTGCACCCGCAGCCCGGCAGGGGGGCCGGGGCCCGGCGAGGCGGCGGCCGTGCCCCCACTGATGGAGCTGCAGGACTCGCGGGCAGAGGCCGGGGGGCTCTGGGTGCTGCCGGCCGCCAGCCCGTGGGGCAGGGAGGGCTGCGAGGCGGAGAGGGGCCGTGAATCCTGGCTGAGGCTGCTGGTGGGCAGCGCCTGCGTGCTTTTGTGGGCGGCCAGGCGCTGGGGCGAGCCGGGGGCCTGCTGCTGGCCGAGGGAGAGCTGCGAGCCCAGCTGGCCCGGGGCGGCTCCGTAGGCGAACGTCCGGCTGGCCAGGGGGCTTTGGGACGGCGGGCTGGCCGCGGCCGCGGCGAAGGCGCTGGTGGAGGCGGGCAGGGACGCGGGCTGCGCCTGGTCCTGCGAGGGCGAGGGGTTGGCGTGGGGCACCGGGGGCTGTGGCTGCTGCGGGGGGCTCTGCTGCAGCAGGACGGGGGAGACGGCGAAGGGGCTGGGCACGGCCTGGGCGTACTGCAAGCGGCGCATCATGCGGGGCGAGCCCAGCGCCATGGAGCCCACCAGCGGGCTGGCCATCTGCGGGCAGAAGCTCATGGCGACGGCTTGCTGGAGGGTGGCGATGGCGGAGGTGACCTGGGGCTGGACGGGGCTGTACATGGCCGTGTGCTGCTGCAGCTCCGCCTGCTGCACCATCTCCCGGTCGTACTTGACGATCTCCTGGATGATCTCGTTCTCCTGGTTGTTGAAGACGCCAGAGTTGAGGTCGTGCTGCACTTTGTGGAGCAGAATCGAGTTCTTCTTCCCTGTGGGGAGGGGACGAGGAGCACCGTGAGAACCTTTGCTGGGGCTGCCATCCCAGCCAGGGCTGTCCCACGCTGCCAGGACAGCCCCCTCCCCACCCCGCGCACCCTGTGCCTTACCGATGCGGTCGAGGCGGTCGATGGCCACAGTCTCGAAGGCCCGTCTCATCATGGGGTACTCCTCCAGCACCTCATTGAAGTTGTCCACCGAGAGCGAGTAGAGGCGGCAGTAGGTGTCAGCCCGGACGCTGGCCGTGCGCCGGCCGCGGGTCAGCAGGCAGATTTCTGGGAGTAAAACAACCACACCAAGGTCAAAACACCACTAGCGAGGACGGGAAAAGGGAGCAGCCTGCGAGCAAGGGGTGAGAACCACGGCGTGGTGCGTGCCCCGGGACAGGGCGGGCGTCCCTGTGCCTCTCGCAGACCCTGGGAGGGGCCCCGGGCTCAGCCCCACCAACACTCACCTCCGAAGTAGGAGCCGTCAGAGAGTTTCATCTCCTTGTTGCCCTTGGTGAGGATGCTGACCACCCCGTGCTGGATGAAGTACATCTTCTTGCCGATGGTGCCCTCGCGGATAATGTAGTCGCCTGGCTGAAACACCTCAAACTTCAGCTTGGTGAGCATCGCTGTGACGAAGTTGGGGTCGGCGTTGGCAAACAGCGGCATCGAGGCCACCAGCTTGCGGCAGTTGAAGTTCACAATTTCCTGCAAGGACGGGAGGTGAGCAACTGGGAAGCAGGGACGTGGATCTCCCAGGGCAGGCGGGAGCACACAGACACCCCAGCGCAGCTGGCGCAGGAACACGCTCACACTTGGAGCTGCGAAGCCGGAGCAAGAGGTGCTCAACCCCAAGCACACGCATCGCAGGGGCTGGGGGCTCTCACTGCGGGCAGGGCTCAGAGTTGGGGGGGTCCTACCCTCACCGCAGCATCCCACAGGCAGCCCTCCAGCCTCCGGGGCCCTCACCTCGCGCAGGGGCTCGTTGAGCTCCCCCAAGATGCTGTCCTCATCAAACATCTTGCCCTGGTAGCGATGCTCATAGTAGTCGTGGATCTTCTGGCGGAAGTCAGCCGGCAGCTTGTGGAAGGACATGTACTGCTCCACCTGCTTGTACTGTGGGGAGAGATGGGGTCAGCATCCACCTGTGCCCTCCACTATGCGCCGAGTCCTGCTCAGTCGTCCCGTCCCCGTTCCCACCTCGCGGAGGGTAGCGATTCAGAGCGCTCGTCCTGCCCAGCTGCACCCACCCGCACCGCTGTGGCTCTGGGGGGGATACAGTGGCCGAGCGGTCTCTGTCCAGCCCAGTCCTACCTTCTCCTGGTACTGGCGCCGGGAGGAGTCCAGCGACTGGATGAGGGCGGTGGCGTGGCCGATGAACATGGCGTAGCAGGTGGCCCCCACAATCATGCTCAGCATCGTCAGCCAGATGTCCGTCATGCTCTCAGGCGCCTGCTTCCCGTAGCCGATGCAGAGCATGTGGCTCATCGACTTGAAGAGGGCGAAGGAGTACAGCTCGCTCCAGGAGTCGTTCTGCAGCGACAGGGAGGGCGGCGGCGCCGCTCAGTCACGGCCACTCGCACTTGCACGTCTGCGTGTCCATCTGCCTGTCTGCACCCTGCCCCGGGCACCTCTGCCTGCAGCTCCCAACAGCACTTGTGCCCCCAGGTAGGGAGAAGGGTGAGATGGGAAGGGGAGGAAGGCAGGAGGGGAACAGGGCAGAGACGGAAACACTGGCAGAACGGGACGAGACGGACGGAGGGAGAAAAGCCATTTGCAGCAGGCTGCACGGCTGAGAGGAAGCAATTAGAAACGTGGCCCATTATTTATTAATGGCAGCGTTGTCGCTAATGAGCAGGGGAAAGCAGCAGGGAGGGGGCAGAGAGCCGTGTCAGCATCTTCCTCCCGCCCGCATCGATCCGCTGTCCCCGGCTCCTGCGAGACCTCGCCAGGGAGACCACCTGCAGTGGGCGCGGGGCCGGCACCTCCCAGGGCCTGCGGGGCAAGGCCGGACGCCACGGGGCCAGCACTCACCACCATCCCGTTGATGGAGACCCAGCAGTTCTGGGGGAAGTCCTGCAGCATGGGCACCAGGAACTGGAGGCAGCCGTCCCAGTGGCAGAGCAGCAGCATCATCCCGATGAGGTTGATGATCCTCATCACCGCGCTGGCCAGGTCGTAGGTCATGTGGAAGATCTGCAGGTGCAGGGGCCGGGGCAGGATGGCAGAGAGTGAGCGCAGGGACCGACCCACGCATTCCCAGCCCCCCCCACCCAGCCAGCTGCGCCCACCTGCCTATTTACAGCCACGAGATGCTGCCCCAGCCAGCTCCAGAGAGGATAAGCCCATCGTGAGGACAGGAGCAGGCAGGACCACCCCAGCCCCATCTCAGCCTCGGACACATTCCTTCCCCAGTGGCAATCACCCCCTGGGGCAGCCCCTCACTGCCCCTCGCTTGGCTGCTGCCGAGGCTGCGGGGGCAGAACCGGGCAGATGTGGGGATGCTCCCATGGCACCCGCCAGCCCCGACCATGGAGCCCCCAAGATCCGCAGGGGATTGGGGCCGTGCTCCCCTCCCGTGCCCTGCGAGTAGAGGCGATTACCGGGATAATCCGCGCAGCCACACGCAGGTTCAACTCATCCCGGGGCTCTCTTTGATAAGCCCCATCGGAAAGTGAAAAGGGCGCAGAGCCGGAGCCCTGGTGGGGGGAACTGGGGAGCACAGACACACTTTGGGATGGAGGGGTTGCAGGAGGGCCAGGGTGCTCCTGCAGGAGAGCCCAGGGCAGAGCAGGATGAGGGTCGGGTGAGATGAGGGTGAGATGAGGGTGGGGCAGGATGAGGGCACTCACTGGAGCTGTAGGTGTCCCCCCTGACTCTCCACGCCAGGAACGGGGAGGACCCCTGCAGCACAGTGAGGCTCCGGTTCTGCCTGGCACCAGGTGGGACAGTCGAGCTCAGTGCCCCCACTTCAGCAGAGGTGGGAAGGCTGAGCCCCCCGGAGCTGCGGGAGCAGCCATGTGCCAGGGACAGGGGATCCCCCCACCGCAGGGTCAGGCCAGGACAGAGTCAGGTGCCAACACGATAGGGCCAGGCCGTGGGGGGCTGCCAGGCACAAGCCCGCATCGCCCACCCCAGTTTGCAGTGCTGCCCTGGCTCTGCGGGGTGGAGGTGCAGGAGGGACCAATGTTGTCCCTGTGGCCGCTGGAGCTGCTGTCACGGAGCACAGGTGGCACCGCGGGGCCCTGCTGCGCGACCAGACACCGGCCAAGAGCCACACGTGCCCTCTCTGGGCACGGGGACAGGCGGTGCTGGAGAAGGAGGAAGCACCCTCCATCCCGCCGGGTGCGGCAGCGAGTCCCTGCGCAGCCCCAGCCAGTGGAGCCGCCGGCAGCCGCCTGCCCACGCAGCAGAGCCATGCGGCGAAGCCGAGCACACCACGTCCCCGCACAAAGGGACATTCCCTTGCAGCCCCCGGATCGCCCAGCCCAGGCAGCACCCCACCTCCTGCCCTGGGGACCCTGGGGTCCCCCCAATCCAGGGTCAGGGCTTCTGCAGCCTTCCCCAGCGCTCCCCAGGCTCCTGGCGGAGCAGCACGTCTGCTTGTGCCTGCCACGCTGTCACCACGTGCCACACCACGGCACCGGGACCAGCTGTGCCAGCACCCAGGCGCACACACACGTGCACACGCGTGCACACACACACACACACGCACACACGCAGGGCTCAGCTGCAGCCCAGCAGCCCCAGGAGCCCAGGCGCCACCTCTGCGCTGACAGAGCCCATGAGCGCTGTCATGTCCCAGCTGTCCCCTGGGGACAGAGCAAATGGGGACACCCAGGGACGCTCAGAACCTTGCCCCACCTAGGAGTGGGTCAGAGCCCTCCGCCAGCCCCACACACAGACCCCGTCCAAGTCGCCGGCTCCTCAGGCAGCCCCGAGCCCTCGCACAGTCCCTCCAGACCCCGATCCTCTCCGGCAGGACCCTCACCTCCTCCCACTGGTGGATGTAGCGGATGAGTCGGGAGAGGCGCAGGAGCCGCAGGAGGCTGAGGATCTTGGTGAAGCGAACGATGCGGAGGGCGCGGGCTGTCTTATACACCTCCGAGTCTATGCCCTTCTCCACAATGAGGAAGACGTAGTCCACAGGGATGGAAGAGACAAAGTCCACCACAAACCAGGTCTTGAGGTATTTCTTCTTGATCCTCTCAGGGTCCAGGATGATTTCGGTGTTGTCCTCAATGACAATCCCAGTCCGGAAGTTCAGCACCAGGTCCATCAGGAAGAAGGTGTCGGAGACCACGTTGAACACGATCCAGGGCGCCGTGGTCTCCTCCTTGAAGAAGGTGATGCCCACAGGAATGATGATCAGGTTGCCCACCATGAAAAGCAGCATTGTGAAGTCCCAGTAAAACCTGGGGAGCGAGAGGACAGAGGAGGGTGTCACCAGTAGCCCCAAAGCCACTCCCATGTGAAGGGGACCTGGTCATTGTACCCCATGCTACCGGGGTGCTGTCACTCTGATGCCGTGTCAGCCCCAAGCACCCCCTCTCCTTTCCCCAGGGACCACATCTTGCCCTCCCACCCTCCACACTGCCCCAGACCCAATCCTGCAGCCCGGCGCAGCCCCTGGCTGAGGCAGGCTGGGTGCAGGATGAGCCGGGGGCTGTGGCTGCTGCAGGGGCTCTTCCTCCGGTGCTGAGTTGTCTGAGGTCTGCCCCGAGCACTCACACCCAGGCAGGTCCCAGGGTGAGGCAGGGGGACAATGTGGCAGGCACTGATGGGGGAGACCCTCCCACCGCCCCCCCCATGGGCAACGACCCCCTTTGTCCCCCACCCACCGGTCGCTCCCTGTGGGCAGCGCTCGAGGTTGCAGGTGGAGGCAGGACGGGAGAGCCCAGCCTACAGGGACACAGTCCTGGGGACAGCCAGGACGACCCTTCTAGCGCCTCCCAGGCCAGGCTGTGGTCCCGGTTGCGGGGGGCACAGGGCAGGGGCTGCACATCGGAGGCCACTGGCGCGGCTGTGGTGGAAGGAGCCGCCGCGCTGCCGGTGCAGCGGATCACGTACGGCTGCAGCTGGAGCCGGCATCGCGCAGCGGCTGCCCCTCCACCCTCCCTGCACGCCCCCTCCTCTCCTCCTCCTCGGGCCCCTCACCCGGGACACCGGTGACCTCCCCAAGCATCTGCAAGGTCACGGCAGCCCGTGTGGAGGTGACCTGGCCCCTCGCTCCCCCTGCCTGGCACTAGCCTGGTGGGGCCGGAGGGGCGGCTGCCCCCCAGCACCAGGCACCGGGACCCCTGCCCACGCGTCGCTGCTCAGTCCACACTGCCCACACCGTGCAGGAGCCCCCAAGGAGCCGCCTGACGGGCAGGGCTGCTCCCCCCACGCTGAGCCCCCCGCCATACTGCCGCGGTGAGGGGGGAGCTCCCCACACAGGAATGGGGGACTGGCCGGATCCCCCCCTCCCGCGCGGATTAGCACAGGACCAGAAGGAGCCGAGCATCCCAGCTCCTGACCTTTCTCCAATGACACCTTCCCCATGTGAGACGTTGCCGTGGCAACCATGAGTGATGTCACCGCTGCACAACGATGACTTCACACCCAGGGCAGTCTCCAGGGTACCCTCACCAGCTGCCAGCCCGGCTGTGCTTCCCCCACGCCCCCAGCTCTGGCCGCCGACGCTGAGCAGCTCCAGCGCCACGGCTGAGCGGGCCCTGCCGGACTCCCCAGTTCCAGTTGCATGCTCGACCCTCCCAGGGCCACCAGTGTGGACAGAGGCACTGGTGGGGCCGGATCGGCCCCACAAACCCTCGGCAGCTCTGGCTGCAGCTGACCCACAGCACCGAGCGAGTCCCACGGCGGCATCAGCCACGCAGCGCTGAGCAGAACAACGACATAACTGCGCCAGCTGGGCAAAACTCGCCACCGGCTCAAATCCCTTTGCAATCTGGCTGAGCCGGGGCAGAATTCAGCTGGCTGAGGAAGATGAACCTCTCCTGGTCCCCCCAACACACACGACTGACTCCACACGGTCTCTTTGGGGACCCGGGGGCGATGCCTTCCTTGGAGGGCAGCATGTGCACAGAAGAAAAGATCCAATCCAGACTACTAAAAATATCTGAAAACAAATTAATTAGGATCCTCGGCACCCCCTCCCTTGTTTCTGACCCAGTTGAACAACAGTGATGGTGACAGAAGATGCCGAAAGCCTCCGCGCGCGGGGGCTGCTGCGTTCCAGCTCCACCGGCTGCACCAAGCGGTGCCGCCCCGCACGTGCTGGGCAGGAGCCAACTTGGGGCCAAGCTCCCCCCCAGGTCCCGGGGACCCATCACCCTCCTGCCCTGAGACCCTGAAGCACATCCCTCTGCAGAGTTGCTGCTCCCCAGCACCTCAAAACCCCGACAGAGACCCCGAGGCCAGGGAGGCACGGGGCAGTCCCAACGGCCACACCAGCAAAGCCTCCCCACCCACGACTGGTGCCACCGGGGAGGGGGTCAGGATGGGTGCGGGATCGGCACTTTGCAAACTCACACTAAATACTCATATTCTAAAAATGAGGTCGCTCTTAGAAGTGGGTTAAGAAGCCAAGGGAGAAGCTGGCTCAAGCCAAGCGAGGCGTGGTGCCCACTGCCCCGCTCACAGCCTTGCATCCCAGTACAGCCAGTTGTCATGGATGGTGCTACTCTCCCCTGGGAAAGCTTTTTACCCTGGGGTTCCAGGGGAGGGGGGGATAAAGGCTTTGCAAACTGCTCAAGGACCCAAACCTTCACAGTCCCCCAATTTGGCCACAGCCGTTCTTCCTCAACGAGGGAGTGGTGGCCTTTGGCACCCCCAGGTCTGTCCGCCCCACAGGGACACTGCAGAGGGGGAGAACAGCTCCCCGACACCCTCCCCAGTGGGACGGTAACACCGGGACCAGCAGCAGCGCTGGCACGAGCATCAGGAGCGACAGCGGTGGGTGAGCCCAGTCCCTCCTCCGCTCAGGAGCCCTGACGGTGGCACCCCCAGGCTGGTGGCACCATCCAGGCAGCAGCAAAGCCATTGACAAAAAAACCACTTTAGGCCCGGAAGAGGAAGTCTCCAGCTGAGCAGTACCGGGGACATGTGCTCTGGATGTGGCTTTGCCCCCAAGCCAGGTGCAGGATGGGCTCTGGCAACAGCGAAAACCGTTGGCTCGGCCCCGGCCCCGTGGGGCTGCGAGAGCCGCGCTGGCGGGAGGGGATGCCAGCACAGCTGATCCGACACAGCCGATCCGGCGTCCCCGCGGTGCTCACAGGGACAGGCACCGCCACTGAATCACCGCCTGCGCAGCTCCGCAGTACTGATGCATCCAGCACGGCACCGGGCCTGAATCCTCCTCCCGGGCTTGCGCAGCCTCTCGCCGTGGAGCAGGGGCAGGGATCGGCTGCGGAGCCGGAGCACCCGCGCCCCAGGAAAGCCACCAGCCTCCTCCTCCTCGGCCCTGGCCCCGTGCATGCCTCTGCCCCTGAGGCCCCCACGTCCCGCTGTAACGATGGGGCCAGACCAGCAACGAGCCCCAGGACACCACGAAACAAGCACGGGATTGCGGTTCCCTGGCCCCCAGTCCCGCTCGAAGAGCAATACCCCAGTCACAGAAACACCGCCAGAAATAACAAGAAAGTTGATGACAGCCAGGTTTTCTCCTCCCATCAATAAAGACCAGAAGCAGCAAAGACAGAGAAGGCAGCTGAGCAAGCACCTGAAAGGAGGTGGCTCTGCTCGGCATCATCCACCTCAGTGCACAATTCCCAAGGTCTCTCCTATCAGATTTGCAGCTCTGTATCTCAACCAGCCACGCAGGCTGCTCCCTAACAATTCAATATTCACGTAAACAGCAGCTTTTACTCCTGGAGCAAGCCTGCCCCTGAATTTTGCAGGAATAATCGCAGCGCTGTGTCCATGAGAGGATCTCCAAACGACTCTGATTATGAAACGATGTCACGTATGCAGATGGATCATGATTTTATCTTAAGATGGGAAAATGGGTTTTGCAGGGCAAACATGGCTGGGTTCATGCTCCATTATCATTACTAGATTAACATAATCATTGTTTTTTTTAAGGCAGGACAATGTGGAATGGATGGGCACGTGTCCTCAAAAGGCACAAGCGGAGCGGGCTCCCCACGACTGGGCTTCCAGCCCCGTTGACGTGCAGGTTTGTGGACCCAGACGATGGCAGGCTCTGCCCGCAGCTCCTCCCCGCTGGGCAGGGAACTCTCCTACGACACTTCCAGCATCAAAACACAGGCAGCGGCTCTTCCCCAATGGGTTTCAAGTCTCCATATCGACTCCAGGAGGGATGGAGCCAGTGCGGGGCCGGCTGGCCAGGGTGACTCCCCAAGGTCACCTCGGCACAGACCGGCGCCTGCCCGCTGCAAGCGCCAGCCTGAGGAGCGACGCTGCTCCGCTCCAGGGAAGTCTCCAAGGCCTCGGAGCTGCTCTGGCGGCACTGCAGGCTCTGCCGGCCCAGAGGAGCTCTGGCCCAGTGCAGTCACGGCAGGGCCAGGCTGTCACCCCGCTCCCAGCCTGTCCCGACAGCTCGCTGCTGCCAGGGGTGAAGCAAAGCAAGGGTGTTGGGGGTAGAGTCCTCGGGTGCCAGGGACCCACCCGGCCCACACCATAAGCCCAGTCACGGCGGGGATCTCCCACCGTGGCATTGGCAGGGCCACACATCCCTCCCTGCAGCCTCCACCCGACCTGGGAAGCATTTCCCACTTCCGAGCATCCCCAGGGCTCCGGAGGTGGAAAGGAGATGGAGCTGCAGGGCTGTGTCCCCGGCGTTCGCCATTGCTCGGCTGCAAGCCACTCAGGCTGGATCCTGGGGCCTCTGCTCCTCTCAGAAGCAGGATGAGCCCCTCCGCAAACTCCCGGCACCTCAGGGACAGGATCGGGCCTCCCTGGGGGAGGGGAGCCCTCCTCACTCTGCCTGGCAGTGCGGAGAGCAGCCCATCCTCCAGCCCAGACCCCCGGCCCTGCCAGGGCAGGTGACACCTCCTCGGGGGCAGAGCCAAAGCCCAGTGAGGCTGCAGAGGACCGGCGCCGGGCCGACCCGCCCGGAGAAGGACGAGGGGATGCCCTTGCCCGGACCCCCCGGCCAAAGCAGGATGCTCCCTGCATCCGCGCATCGACGCTGCTCGGCCGGGGAGGGGGATGCCGGCCGCCAGCCCCTCCCCGCACGCAGCAGCGTCCGCGCTGCCACCTCCGGCACAGCTCAAGGTGCCCTCTCCCCGGGCACGGCTCGGCCCCCTCCCGCTCGCTCCTCGCCTGCCCGTGCCCGCCCGCGGTGGCGGGGCTGGACGCACCGGCCCGTCCGACGCCCGTTCCCCGCGGGGCCGGGCTGATGCCTCCCGCGGGCGGCAACGGCGCCGCCTCCCCCCCCTCCCCGGCCGGGCGCGCACCTGAAGTCGCTGTAGGGGTGGATGATCCAGGCCCCCGCCGACTTGACGCGCTCCTGCTCCCTCTCCACCGCCTTCTGCGAGCCGAACATCCGCAGCGAGAACTTGTTGACGCCGGGCTGGAGCATCGCCCCGAACTGCCGCTGCATGAAGCTGGCCTGGCTCCCGCGGGCCTCCTCGCCCGCATCGTCGCCCGCGCCCTCCTCGGCCGCCTTGGCTCCGCCGGGGGAGCCGCCGCCGCCGCCGCCGCCGCCGCCGCCGCCGCACGAGAAGGAGACCTTGGGCTCCCGGGGCGGCTCCGGGCCGGGGCTGCGCGGCGGCTCCCCCCGCCGGCACTCGCCGTTCGGGGACCCCTTCCCGCCGCGGCCCCGCGCCCGCCCCGCCGCCCCGCCGCGCTTCGCCGCCTCGGCCGCCTCCTCCTCGGCCGCCGCCGCCGCCTCGCCGCCCGCCGCGCCCCGGCCCGCCCGCATCCCGCCGCTGCCGCCGCCGAGGCCACCGGCGGCCGAGTGGCGCCCGCCGCCGCGGCGGGGGCGGGCCGGGGGCGGGCGGTGGGGCCGGGCCGGGGGCGGGCGGCGGGGCCGGGCACCGGGGCGGCTCCGCAGCTCCCCCCGCCGGCGCCGTCCTCCCCGCGGGACCGGCCGCCCCACTCCGCCCGACGGCTCCGGCCCGGCCCGCCCCTCCGGGCGGGGACCGCTGCCCCGCGAAGCGCCCGGTCGCGTCCCCACCCGGGTCGGACCCCGCAGCCCCGCCGGCGGGGGGATGCGTCCTTCTGGGGCCCCTCCGAGCCCGCCCGTCCCCGGGCCCCCGGTGCCGAGCGCCCCGCACCGAGCCCGTGCCGGGAGGAACAGCCGGGGAAGCATAGGGATGGAGAGCTGGGGACCGTCACCCCGGGACAAGGTGGCTCCTGTCCCAGAAATAACCGGGGCCGGGGCCAGGACCTGCAGCCAGACCCCCCCGAGGCGGACGTCTGCACTTGCACCAGGGACAGCCGGTCCGGGGCTCCGGGCGCTGCTGGGCAGGGCCGGTGCCTCCTGCGCCCACCCCAGAAACGGGCTCTTCCCTGGGGGCGAGGTGTCAGGACGCACCTGAGCGAGGTGAGCCCCGCAAAGGGCTGGACAGGGATCAGAGCGTCCCACAGCCCCGGCTCTGCGGGCTCAAGGCAGGGCAAGACCCGTGCGGGGTCACGGTGTCACACGGGCGCCGCAGCCACGGCCGGTGGCACCATCTGCTGCCCGCGGCACGGGAAGGCAGCCGGGCAGCACCCGTGTCCGGCTCCCACCCCGGCCACAGCCACAGCCAGACCTGCTCCCCGCTCGGGCTGGGAACAGGCAGCCACAGCCCCTCTGCCGAGCCCCCTGGGGACAGGACACGAGCCCCCTGGGGACAGGACACCTCGAGAGTTGTGCTCCAGGACGCTGTTGCCCACGCGCCCTGGCCTGTTCCTCCAAAGGGCCACCAGCTGCCCCACATCCAGCGAGGAGCCGACGCTACGGCTCAGCCCGAGCCTGGAGCTGCCGCAGGGAACAGGCGCAGCGGAAGCTCCAGGCTGGCCCCAAGGCATCAGGAGGATGAGGTCGAGCAGGGTCCCTGCCAGCAGCAGCACCCAGCGTGCCTGGGACGGAGCAGGGACGGCGGCAGAGCCCTGCTCACGCCATCCCCGCGCAGCGGCAGCGCCTCGGGCCCGGCAGAGAGCAGCACGAGGCCACTTCGTCCCCCCCGGCTCGTTTCCCCCTCGCACCAGCCCGGCCAAACAAAAGGCACAAGCAGCGCTTTGTGCCGCGGCCCGACAGCCGGGTCAGACAGGACCCATAATCCTCATCAAGGAAATTAAGCCACGCATTGATTTTTCACCAGGATGGCACCCGCAAGCACGAGGCCGGCGGCGAAAGGCTTGCATAACCCACTTACGTGCCGCAGAGCCACGCTGCCCAGTCAGCCGTGGGGCCGGCCTGGCTGACAACACACCAAGGCAGCAGAAACGCTGTGGGGAGGGATGGGGCCACGGCCACTGCCAGCCCTGCCTGTGCCCACACTGCCCCACCAGCAGAGCCACGCTCCCCAGTTACCCCTTGGCGGGCAGGTGAAGTGTTTGGCTACAGGGCGAGGTCACAAGGCCTCTCAGTTGCCCACTGGGACCAGTCAGGCAGGGCTGGGGCCAGACAGGAGCACAGGGTGGCTCCTCTCCAGCCCGTGGCCACTGCAGCCTCGCTCCAGGGGCAAGAGTGCCAGCAGAAGCCCCCCAAGCTCAGCAAAGGGACTCCTGCCCCATCCTCTGTTCTCTCCACAGACGCTGCCCACCCGGGAAAGAGCAGGGAGGAGGAAATCCCTGCGTAGAGAAGCACCAGCCCTGGCAGCAGGTCTGGCAAGGGCTGCTGTAGCTGGGGCAATCCCTGACCTCACGACCATGAGACACCGAGGAACCGCACAGCCAAAGCGATGCCTGCCCCAGTGACCAGCGCTCCTGCGGGCTCCTCTCCCCTCACCAAGGCTCCAGCACCTCGAGCTGCCAACACTTGGTGATTAGAGCTTGGTTGGGGCTGGCACCAAGTGGTGACACAGCATCGTGTGGTTCTACAGCCAGAAACGAGGCAGCACGTCGAGCAAGCCCAGGGCCCAGCCAGCAGGAAGAGACCAGAGTCCAAACAAGGATGGAAAAAAAAAGAGAGAGGAATCATCTTTATTTGAAGCGTGTTAACAGACGGAACAGTTCAACGCTACCCAGCAATAAAGGTATTAGACTCCACTGAGCACTTGTCTGCTCTCAGGCTCCTGTCACGCGAACAAGCACAAGAACAGCCGCCGCTCGACTGCCCCCAGCCCCACAGCCCCGTCACCCTGCCCCTACCCCACCACAGCAACACGAGAATACCGAAAACAAGCCACGAAATAAGTTATCAGCAATCCTGCTTATGCAGTGCCCAGCTCTAATGCTGCCTCCCCGTTGTCTGCTGAAGAGCGGCCAAGAACAGCTCTGGAGGAGCTGGCCGGGAATGGGCGCAGCACGGCACGTGCCGGGGAAGGAGCCCTTTGCCGCTCACCGGACGAGCCTGGTGGCCCTGCCCAAGTGTCACCCGGGACAGGTGCGGCCTTGCTCATGGGAAAGACACGGCACCACCCTCCCAAACCTTCCGGTCAGCTTGGGCCACCTCTGGGCGGTTTCTCCCTGACCTGGGCGATCGGAGCTGCCGGGAGCACAGATCCCACCGGCCGCCTCCGGCGGAACCACACACGTCACTGCGTGCTCAGGTCTCGGCTCCTCGAGCCGCCTCGGACACTGAGGTGGGGCAAGGAGGGCACTTGGGAACAGCCCCACCCGACACAGCCGCTTCTTCCCAGAGGCAGGAAGAAATAAGTCATGCTCTCACCCACCCCCCTCCACACCAACACGAAGAGACCTAGGACAGAGACAGCCAGTGATCTAGACTACCAGAAACAAGGGACTTACATTTACAGGTAGAAAAACCCTCCCACAACTCTTAAAAAAAAAAAAAAAAAAGAAGTGTATTTTAGATTCTACAACTTAAGTTTCTTTAGAAAGTGAAGTAACTGAATCGCAAGGACACACTAGAATATCTCATGGTGCTATTTGACCAAAAAAAATCAGAATAAAACAAAGTTGTCCAGACAAGTTCTTCCTCTACGCATCACCTGGAAGGAGAGAAAGAAAAGGCAGTGAGCCGACCCAGTTGTACCAGTAAGGCTGCAAGGAGCTATGGGGGGGTGACGGTGTGGTACAAGATAACGTCGTGGAGCTCGGGCTCATCTCCTGCTCGGGCCCCGGGCAGTTCCCAGGCAGACCCAACTCACCCAGCAGCTCGGGATGGTTCCTACCGCCAGCCCACGCCTCAGCTCGGCAGCCCCCACGCCCACCCGCGGGTCCCACTGCCCGCGTGGGGCCGGAGGAGCCACCCCCGCAGGGACGCTGCTCTCGGCCACGGCTCTCACCTGCGCCTGCTCTTAGTTTGCGTTTCTCTGGCGAACGTTCTTGTCCTTGTGGTTTGTGGCATTGCTTTTCCTGGAAAGAGAAGGGGCTCAGCAAGGAAGGGAAAAGCGCAGAGCCCCTCCCCAGCCACCGGAGCAACCCGGGCCCGAACGCTCGGACGAGACAAGGTGCGATCAGCCACCGGAACAGCGCCGGGTTTTCAGACGCTGGTGCCACCCCAGTCACGTGGGCGATTCCCACACCAGCTAGCTTTACATTTGGAGCAGATTCCCCGGATGAACGTGATCGGCCAGTACAAGCCTGGCTGAAGAAGCAAAAGCAAGGTACTCACAGTGGTGCAGAACCTCCATCGTCATCTTCACGTTCAGGACAGCACGGGAAGGAAGAAAGAACAGTGTCAGGGAAGAGCACGCCAAGAAGCAATCTCTGCTGCTGCTCCAGACCCCGGGGGCCCGCTCTCCGGACAGGTCACCCACACGCTCCACACCTCTGCCCACGCAGGAATGAACCCAGATGGTCACGTCGCCCCCAGGGCTCCGGTTCCACCAGGGCCTGGCAGAGCGAGGGCCACTTCTCGCCAGACCAGCCCCTGCTCCTCCCCGCGTGAGGTTTAAGCTGCTTCTTGTCTAAGCTTAGACATGGCACAAACTTAGACGTAAGCTCCTGTTATGCAGCAGCTTCTGCTGGCACAGGGCAGGCTTGGCTGGCAGGACAGCCCAGCCCCCCTCCCCGCCGGTGCCACGCAGGGGCACCTCCTTAAACCTGAGACCACCCCAGGAGGCCACAGAGGAGGGGAGCTCCCGGGCAGCCTCCGCAGCAGCATTGCTGACCGGTAACGCCTGCCTGGCATTTGCACCTGAGCCAAGCTTCCCATCACCCGCACTGCACGCCTGGAGAGCCGTGGCTCTGCCGGTGGGACACGGCTCCGCCACCCACCCACCCGCCGCTCGCGCCCTCCGGAGCCGATGGCTCAGCAGCGGGTAAAGGGGAACCCCCACAGGGTGTCTCAGGAATGAGGCTTTAAGCACCAGCAGCAGAACCCTCCTCACCACATGTTTTGTGACACCAAAATAAGCACACCACACACCACGTTCTTGCTACACCGAGAAGCACAGCTAAGAACATCTCTGACAACACGTGCCAAGTCCTGGGGCCTTTCACCAGCTCCCTGCGATCTGCCACTGCCCAACAGAAGGCTCCCCGGCATCTGCTCCACCGTCCAGGCTCCCCTCGGGCAGCCCCGGGGCCCAGGACAGCCGTGGGCACCGAGATCTGCCTGCAGCTGGTGAGAGGACGGACACAGAAACGCGGCTGGAACTATCTTCTACTTACCATCGAGGTGGCACCCAGCAGCAGAGGAGGGAAGAGTGGAAAGATAACACCAGCAAGGACATCACACACACCCAAGCCATCCCCAGTGACAGGGAGTGGCCAATACACAACCTCCTCCGAGGAGAGGCAAAGCCACAAAGGCTTTTGGGGAGAGACAACCACTTCACGCCAGCAAAGCATAAAGCCGTGGATGTCTGTCAAGCAGGCGCTGCACTGCATCCTCACCCAAAGCACCTGGGAACCCGAGAGCACGGGGCTGCGGCCAAGGAGCGTTCGGGCGCTTCAGTAACCGCCCCGCGCGTCTCTGACGGGTCGGCACCCGACGTGACCCGGACCGGGCTGGTGTCCTGGGAAGCCCGACTGCTCCACACACGCTGGCCATAGTTTGTTTTGCTGGAAAGTGCAGCTTCAACATCCTTAAGACAACACCTGCCTTCCAGCCAAGTGTCAGAGGGCAAAACATCTCCTGGTAAAACTGCCTTGAGCAGAATTCCCCGAGGGCTGCAGCCAGGGGAGGGACACTCAGTCTGAGCCTGGCGGAGCAGGGGGCCAGGGCAGGAAGGATCCCAGCGTTTGCACCTCATTGTTAACGGGATCAGATAAGGGAGGGGCGGCGGGGCTAACACAATGCGGATTCCTGCCGATAAGGAAGGGGAGGAGACGATATTTCCAGAACAGATTAAAGATAGCACTAGGCTTTGAGGAAATCTCCCGGAGTCAGGATGTGTGGATCTGAGGACACAAAACAGATCCGTGAACCGAACCTGAATTAAGCTAAGCCTGATCTTATGGAGCCACTGACACACGTCCCCAGCACCAGAGAAGCTCTACTGCCAATTAAAAAATTGGCTTCTCTCAGCTGCCAAAGAAAACCCAGTCCTGGAGACACTCACGTGAAGCACTTGAGCAAAGTGCAGAGGAACTGGTGAGACAAAGGGTCGGGCTGACCCGTACTAAACCTTATCTCTCTCCAGATCCCACGCACAGCTTGCTGAAAGACTGTCACAGCACACTTACTTGCAACTTTGTGGCTTAAAGCAGCCTGGTAAAGACTACCATGGTTTTACAAGAAGTGTCCTCAGAAGCAGCCCTCAAATTAAGGCCCATCTGACAAAGGGAACTCCAAGTTCTCTGCGAGAATGTTCGCTCTGCGCCGTTCATGTTACTTGGTCTCCCCAGAAAGACTGAACCCCAGGCACCTCTTACCATCAAGAACCTCATCCGGCTTCCTCCTCTTCTCATAGATGAAGATGATGGTGACAAGAACGAGCACTTCTGCCACAATGCCCAGGAAGGGCCAGAGAGCTGCCAGGCGGCTGCGCACACGCAGGTTCACCACCGCACCGCCAGAGCCAATCGAGTTGGTGCCGTTGCAGTGGTAGTCACCCGTATCCTCCTCGATGTTCAGCTTAAGAATGCGGAGCTCTGTCTTGTTGCCACTGGACTTCAAGATGTATCGACCAGAGCCATTGATGATGGGCTGGAGGGAGGGAGGGAGGGAGAAAGACAGACAGCTCTCAGGGCAGTGGCTCACTGAGCACGCGCAGTCCCACCACCACAGAAATCCGTCTTGCACTGAGGAGGCTACGTGGAATCAGCTAACTCTGATGGGACGAGGCCCTCTGCCTTTTTGCTGGGGTGGGGCTGGCAGAAGGGCAGAAAGAGCAAACCACAGCGCTCACCTCTCCACTGTTTTTGTACCAGTTCCAAGTGACGACAGGGGGGAAAGAGGGATTCTTGCAGGTCAGCACGCCAGTGTCCCCCTCATTCCCGTGCTCAGACTTCTTGTACGCTACCACCTGGGGTAAAACTATGGCAAGAAAAACAGAAAACCGGGCACCTCGTTGGAGAAAACACATAGATTTGGACTCCCTGCAGTCCACCCAGCCAGAATCAAAGTTACCCGTAAGAAATAGTCAGTGGATCTGTTCCTCTCACTTGCCAATCGTTTGGCATTTTCGGAGAGGGAAGGATGTCAAGCTGCTTCCAGAAAGGCTCAGACAGATTTGTCCACAAGGTACAGGCCCTCTCCCGTTACCCTTGTGGGAACGTGCCCACAGCAGAATCTGACACAACAGGACCAAAGCAGAGCCGACCCTACAGACACTTCAGCTGCCTGATAGAATGGAGCTGCCTCACAGAGCAAGTTTGGCAGCAGTCGTGTAGAGTCCTGCAGCCTTATTATTACTACTAAGGGCTAGAAGCAGCTTTTCAAGAAGCTGAGAAGAAACAAAAGCAGCATGTTCAGGAGGTCACAGCTCCCCCACGCCCCTCCTCAGACCCAGAAACAAATATATGAAGTTACCTTCAACATGCACTTCGCCTTTTATCTCTGGGATTGTTTTGTAGACACACTCGTAGATGCCAGAGTGCTCTTCCTTCTTCCCCTCGATCCTGCCAAAACAGGGGATTTCAGACAGGCATTCAGCACAACTGACTGACCCACAAACAGACACCAAACTCCAGACCCATGCAGACAGACACCTGCAAGCATCAGCAACCTCCTCCACAGCCAAATTCTCCCACACTCGTATCCGTGCCACCCCAGGTACCTACAGCAACCCAGTTCTGCACCCTTCTGTCCCCACACACCAAGGGTGGCCGAGAAGGACAACACGGTGCCACACTTCAGAAGTGGCCAACTCCGGGCTCCTCCCTCTTCCATACAGACCCCAGGCTCATTAAAAAAATTACAACCACGCCCTACTGAGCAAAGTCAACAGAATCCAGAGCACAGTGAGAGTCCTTTAGCGAGCACGAGCCAGCACACGGCCACACACCTCAGGTACGGCACGAGCCCCGCGGCTCTCCTCTAAAGGAACCGGCTGAGGAGCCTGGGACAAGAGATTGGGAGGAAGGCTGCTCTTCCCACGCAGGGAAGCCCACCGGCAAAGCAGCGGCAAAGAAGCGCCCAGGCCGGGTTACCGTGGACTGATCCAAGTGCTGGGAGAACTTCCCCATTTTCCTTTGTGCAAAGCTGCCGCAATGAGATTTAGCGGATTACGCCGGACTGCAACAAACATCTCATTCCGCAGCTTAGCAGTACCCACTCGAGGGAAGGGGCAGGCGAAGTTTCAGTCCCGTGGCTGCCCCGGGACAACAGGCTGTTTGTTAGTTCTGCTGTGCACGGCGCTTCCCACTTCCAAAAACCACTCGGCTAAGGAATTGAGGTCACGCGAGGGAGGCTGGGTTATAAATACTTTAATCCTTGTTCAGCTCCCTGTTGCTATGGGGAGACAGGCACGTCGGCACTGCCATACAAAGGGACATGATGCCGCTACAGCTGCTGGGTCGGTGCCAGCCGGGCCTGACTGTAATCAAAAAGGAAAGCTCACTGCACTTGCACAATACGGCTGGTACCCCCGCTCCCGCTCAGCTGCGCCCTGCAAACCGCTCCCGAGCGCTGGCCATAACCCGCGGGCAGCCTCCCAGCTCGTCCCGAGCAGTTGGACTTTGGAAAGGTACATAAAACCCAAAGGCAGGGACAACACCCTGGAGCCTCTCGTTCCACCCGTGGCCTCTGGGGAGCAGAGAGCTGCCATCCCACCTGCAGCAGGGTCCCATCGGAGCTCTGTCATCGGTCCGAGCACACCGATGTCCACCGGCGCGGACCGGCCAGCCCGACAAACCAACCGGACTCGGCTGGACCCTGGCAGCAAACCCCGGAGCAGCAGAATCCGCTTACTAAGAGGATGTTTGTGGCACGTAACTTCCCCTCCCTCCTCCTTTTTGCCCCCTCCACCCCCACAAAGGAGAAAACGTTGGGCCTTACACAGCTTTGTTTAGCTCATCTTACGTTCTGAAGTTTAAAGTCCACATTTTCCGCGAGACTGCAAACGCTTGGCTTTGGGTTCAGCTGACAGGAAACATTAACTGTCTCTGGTAAAAGTACCTGTGCCCCGTGTTCAGATTCTTACCCGACCTCGCCCCCCAACACTTACGTGTAATTGGTGAAAGTGCTCGGCTCCTTGTCCTCCAGAAGTACCTTGTCCCCCTGCATCCACTTGTGACCCCCGATGGCGGTGTCAGCCCTAGTCACGTTGCAGCTGAGCATCAGCCTGCCATCAGCACTGGTGGCCTGAGTTTTGATGTCGGGACCTGCGGGTGTAAATAGTTCCAGTGAAGTCAGCCGGCGGTACCCCAGAGGTCACGAGCCCGCCCAAGAACCTTTAATGCAAACGGCCACCAAACCCCGCAGCTCCTCGTCTCTACCACAGCCCTCACTTACCTTTGCAACCAGCTTCCTACCAGAACTGATGATACGAGCGCAGGAGAGACCCAAAGCCCATCCGACCGGGGCTCGACCGCACCAGGAACGACCGGTGCTGAGCCTGCGGCTGCCCCCTGCTCCGGACCCCTCCTGCTGTCCCTACAGCAGCTGCAGCTCCAGCAGAGCCAAGTGCTCAATAAGCAATGGAAAAGGTCGTCCTGCGAAGGACAGAGCAGGGCTCTCTGCTCTTCCGAGCCACTGCAGCGCTCGCTGTGCCAGCACCCCCCAGAACCCGGGCAGATGCAGGCAGCTCTGGGCAAGTGCACGGGCGGCAGTCGCAGCCCTCTTCTGTCACACAAGGCCGCGTGCGAGTGGCACACGTATCGTTCGATACGGCCCAAGAGATTATAGTTAGATCTACTCCAGGGAGAACACACAGAACCGTGACTCCAGAGGGTCCTGGGCCTCCGTATGCCAAGCAGCAGCAAATTACATAAGATGACTCAGGCATTTCTACCTGTAGGAGGGAGTCCAGAGGAAGCAGCTGCCACAAGCAGCACCTTTACGCGGCCCGGGTGGCACCACGGCTCCTGCCCTTCCTACCAAGCTCAGTCTCTTGGAAGGAACGATTTCTGCACAGGCCTGACAGGCATTTTGCTTTTCCTCCCACCCAACTCCCACCCGAAGAAGGTTCTGCTGGAGCTCTGTACGCCCCAGCACGTCTACGCTGAGAAGGTTGCTACGCTGCTCTGCCTCGGGATTCACAGCAAGACCTTGGCGGGACCTTAAACTCCCTCACGCTGGCCCAGGGTTCTGCTACCGAGAGCAGCTCTGGAGCTGGGCAGCAGCTCCGCAAGCAGAGGGAACTCGGTCACGTCCACGGCACAAGTGACTACACCACACTCAGTGTCGCACACAGACACGGCCACTTCAAAAACGGTTGCATCTCGGGAAACTCAAAGCAGTTTTTGTTCCCCACAGCTTGTACCACTAGCAAGAAAGCGAGCTTCAAGCAAGACTGACGGCAGGAGCAGAAGCTGTACGAGCTGCAGGGAAGGGCCGGTTTGTCAGCGGTGGTTAGGGCAGAGCCTACCGCAGAAGCAAGACTCTCGGCTCTGCAAGCCAGCGCCGGGGCTCGGAGGCACTCGGGAACGAGCAGAACGTTGCAGGTCTTGGGCTCCGGAAAAGGCGCGGGACTGCCGGAGGGCGTTTTGGTTGGGAAGCCACAACCCTTTTTGAGCAGGGCCATTTCGGGTCAAGTCACGGGTGGTGCGGGAGATGACAGAGGGTGGGAGTCTCTCGGTTCTACAGCCGGGGTGGGAGGGTGAGGGGAGCTGTCGGGAGCCATGGGACACGGGTGCAGGGGTGAGCACGGCAGGAGACTCAAGACACCGGTGTCCGAGCAAGTGCCAAGGCCTCGGCGTGGCCACTCACGTTCGATGACAAAAATGTTCGCCTGGGAACGGATCCACTTGACTTTGGGGCTCTTCGACAAGTGGTTGCGGTCGGGGTCGTTGCTCGCCCGGCACTCGTACGTGCCCGAGTCGTCGCTCGTGAGGTTTGCGATGGAGATGGTGCTGGTGGAGTGCAGGTTGTAGGTGGCGTTGATTTTGACACGGTCCTGCCGTGCGCCATCCCAGAGCTGAGCATAGGTCTCATTTGGGTCATTTCCCTCAAACCACCACTGGATCTCAGGGATGGGATTGCCAATCGCCTCGCAGTACAACTCGACGCTGTCCTGAGTCAGTCTCTTTTGAGACAGCGGTGACTTTATAAAACCAGCTATATGAGTTGAAGAGGTATTAGTGCAAAGTGTTAGTGCAAAGCAAGAATATACCCTCTACAAGCAAAATTAAAAAAAAAATAAAAAATCAGCCATTGAGAAGAGGCTACAGGCAATCTTCAGATCAGCACGCTCTCCCCTCCCTCCCCTCCATGCTCCGAACTCCGCCCGGCTCGGACAGGGCTGTTATTTTTAATTGTCGCATCTGCAGCCGATAACGCTTCCTGCGCCTCCGCTGCAAAACCAGAACCTACAAACCAGGGGGTAGAATTTGCTGCTACTCAAAGAAGAAAGCCAGGGCAGCTGCGGCATCCCTCCTCCTGCGAGGGACGGCGTCGCAGCACGAGGCTCGCCAACAGCGCCCAGAGCAGACCCGGCTTTGTGATAGCGACTCTGACGGGAAAAGGGCTTTGCCACTCTCTTCTTTCTCCGAGAACGTGCCCCTTCCTCCTCGCCGTGCTGTGGGCAGAGGATGCGGAGCATCACGACACGGACCCTTGCCCGCCAGCCCTGGCTGCGGGGGCTGCTCCTGGCCCTGCACCCTCGTTTCAACACTCTGCTCCTTCAGATGCCCGGTAGATACTTTTAAACACACTATTAAGATAACTTTTTTGGGGGGGGGGGGAGCAGAAAGAATGTCTTGCAGCCTGCGAGATGTCGCAAGCTTGGTGAGGAAACGTGCAACATTGGTCGTGATACAAACAGTGAAATCAGACTTTTGGTCTCAGGCGAGATAATGCTGCCGAGCTAAATTAGGAATAAACAGATTAAAAGTGAAAGAAGCAGCTGCGGGCTGGAACCGCGGGATTCTTCAAATCGCCCCTGCAGCGAGAGGCCGGGGGTTCAGCTCTCCAGCACAGACGGTCCAAAGGTCGGTCCGGGAGGCAGCGGGGGAGCCGCGATGCCAAAACCCTCGTGCCGCCAGCCCGGCCCCACGGGTGCACACCGGGAGCCGCAGGAAGGGAGGCTCCGGCAGCGGCGCTCCAGGAAAAGGCATCACTGGTGGGTCAAGGGCGCTTACGTGACTCAACCTCGGCCAGACCTCGGAGGAGCGGGCGCCGCGTGCGACACGTCCTCCCCGCGCAGCAACCAGCGGGGTGTCCCACGCCGCTTCCAGGGAACCGCTTGCCTAATTGCCAAGTGCTTAAAAGTTTTTTCGTTCCCTACAGCCCCCATAACAGCACCAGACCACGCGTAAGGGCACAAAGAGGTGGGTTTGGGAGCGAATCTTTTGTTTGTTTTTCCGAGTGCCTGAAGACATTTTAATGAGGAGCCCTACGGCTATTTTTTGTGAGCGTAAACCGACACGAGTACTGTAAAACCTCGCTTGCTCAACCTCAAAAAGAGTAGTAAGTCTGTGAGGTAAGCTGCAGAGTTCACAGGAAAAACGAGCTTTTAGTACTAAGGCTTTAAAACTCTGCAAGAACAAACATGCTTGGTCAAGGAAGGAGAGATCTGGCCCTCAGCCGAGAGCAAGGCGCTTTTGGGAGGAGGCTGATGCTGATTCTAAAGGAGGGGTGACGGGTGTCCCAAAAGACCTTTGGGGGTATCGCTGTGGGCAACTCTCTCGCACACCGAGTTTCACTTCTAGAACCACTGACCTGTGCGCCAGATGGGTGTTTTTACACCACAGGCCAGTGATTAAGCACTCCCAACCACCCCGGTTTTCAAAAGAACAGAACTGACTCCAGCACTTGTAGGAGCCTGTCCCACTTTAACTACAGCTCCATTTAAAATGGAAGCTCGTAAAGATCCGAGGTGGGTTTGTTTTTCTTTACAAGGTGATTACTGTACGCTGACAAAATAAGCTGCTGCAAGGTTATGTGCTCCGAGTTGGAGGTCACGTCATGCAGTTCAGAGGCTAAAAAGCTTCAGCAAGCAGAAACAGCAGCAAGTGCCATTTGCATTCACACGGGATTAATATCCCCTCTCCTCCCCGGGCCCAGCCCAGTCGAGCCAGGAATCAAATCCCAGCGCTCCGGGCTAGGGAAAGCGCCTGCGAGGCCGGGGCACGGCACGTGGCCAGCACCCACCCGCTGGCACTGACCAGGGCTGCGAGCTGAAACGGGCCCACAAAACCAGCATCCCCCCCCAAGACAGCTCACAAAACCAGCACCCCCCCCAAAGCCAGCTCACAAAACCAGCACCCCCCCCAAAGCCAGCTCACAAAACCAGCACCCCCCCCCAAAGCCAGCTCACAAAACCAGCATCCCCCCCAAAGCCAGCTCACAAAACCAGCACCCCCCCCCAAAGCCAGCGGGGCTCTGCCCCGGGGCGCAGGCGGGATCTGGTCAAGCCTGACGGTGGGGAGGGCAGGCGAGCAGATAATGTTCCCCGAGTAACCTTAAAACGAAAAACAAGCTCTCGCCCCGGGCGGAGGGAGGAGTCCAGGTCCAAACCCGATCCCCCCCCCTGGCGCGACCTTTGTGTCTCGGCCACTCCGCGACACTGGAGGCTCCGACACTTCTCCCCGCAGCCCCGAAACCCTCCCCTGGGCTTCCAGTCCCGGGGGCCAGAGGCAAGTGCCGGGAAACCCCCCCAAAGGAGCAGCCCCCGCGGGCTCGCAGGGACCCTCCACAAAGCCAACCCCCAGCCCTGCCGGGAGCTCAGCCCCCCCCGAGGAACCAGCGTCCTCGCACACGGACCCGCGGCCGGGGCACGACACGCGCGACACGACGAGCGGCTCCTCCACACGGGGATTTTCACGCCAAGGAGACTTTTTCACGCCCCTCCGAGGGGCGATCGCCCGGCCAAGGGGGGAGCGGAGGAGGTTCGTGAAGCTCAGGTTGTGCCCCGAGGGGAAGGTGTCCCCCCCCCCCCGCCCTCGTGGCGAGGCACCGGCACCGGCTGCCCAGGGAAACGTCCAAAAAACCACCCCCGGGAGCTTCGAAAAACCGTGAGGTGGCACTTGGGGACACGGCTCAGCGCTCGCGGTGGCGCTGGGTTGGTCGGGATGATCTTTTCCAACCTTTCCGATTCCACAATTCTTCCACAGGCTGAAAAAGCAACTTCTCTGCTGCGAGAAGCCGACATTTCCATCGCTACCTCTGGGTGGGTTTTGGTGGGTTTTTTTTTTAATTATTATTTTTCAGAATCCTCCCACTCTCACGCCTTCGATCTCCGGGTTTGCCTTTACCGGAACGCTTTTAGGTCGCAAAAGACCTTTTGAAACCCACCTACTCCAACCCCTAAATCTACCCCAGCAACACCCGGGGGGGGAGTGGAAAAAAACATAAGGAAAAAAAAGAAAAAGAAAAAAAAACTAAAAACAACAAAGCTTTTACCATCAGCACCAGGTCTGAATCAGAGCCCTCCGGGCAAACGAAACCCGCCGAGGCGGCCTCACGAGGGGGATTAAATCTACTTAAATCCATCTCCCGCCGCGCCGAGGGGACGGCGAGCACCCGCCGGTGACCGGGGACCGCAGAAGCGGTCCCCGGTCACCGGCGGGTGCTCGCCGTCCCCTCGGCGCGGCCCCCCACCTCCCCACGGCCCCGCCCGCCGTGCGACGTGCCTCGCCGCAGGTCTCCCGGTCCGCTCCCCCCCCCCAGCGCCACCACCGAGCCGCCTCCCGGTTTAACGCCGCCCCCTCCCCGGCCCCCGCCTGCCGTACTTGTCGCCGCCACGCCGGCGAGCATGCCGGTGAAGAGGAGCAGAGCCATGATGCCGCCCGGTGCCGCCGCCATCGCCGCCCGCACCCCGCGGCCCCGCGCCCCCCCGCTATAAGCGCCGCGCCGGGTCACGGAGGAGGGCGGGGAGGACACGCCCAGTCGGAGCCTCACCGCAGCCAATCGGGAGGCGCTCCACGGAGGTGGTCCCGCCCAGCCGGCGCGCCGCGGCCAATCGGAAGGGGAGAGCGGGCGGGCGCGCCCCGCCTCCTCCCGCCCGGCCCCGCGGGAAGAGCCGGTTCGCGCCGGCCCCGCCGCAGCGGGGGGGGGGGCGGTCCCGGGGAGCGGCGGGGGCAGGGGGAGGAGGGGAGCGCTACGGGACTCCCCGCGGGGTCTGTGCGGCCCTGCGGGCGCGGGTACCGCGTCGCCGCCGCCACGGCTGTTCCCGAGGGCACCGGCGCACAGCGGGACACGTGGGAAGGGAACCGGGTGGCGCTTCCGCGGCGCGGGGAGGGGGCGGCCGAGACAATGGCTCCCGCGAGCAACGGCGGGGCCCGTGCCAAGACAAACCGGCCGCCCCGCGCGCCGGGACCCGCTCCCGCCGCCGCCGCCGCCCGTGTCGGGGCACAGCGCGGGGGAAAGCGCCCGGCCCCGGCGGCGCCTTCGGCCTCGAGTCCCGCCCCCGCGCGGCTGGAGGCGCCCGATAGGGCCGAGGGGCTGGGACGGGCGATAACGGCGGCGAAGGGGCCCCATGGGGCGGCGGGTCCTGCCCCGCGCCTCCCGCCCGAGTCCCGAACGCGGCCTGGCGGAGGCCTGGCGGCACCAGCCCCCGCCACGCTCTCCGCGGGGCTCCAGAGCGACCGGAGGCTGCGTCCCCCCGGGCACGTCCGGCTCGGCTGCTGCGCTCCCCCCGCACCGGAGGGACCGGGCAGGCGCGGTGCGGGAACGGGGCAGGGTCCGGCAGCCTCCGCACCCTCCGCCCCAGGAGCTCCCGCCATCCCCCAGCACCTCACACCTCCGTGGCCTTTGCCACTGGGACTTCTCTGTCACCCGGTCTGTGCCATGGGGGACCCCAGCACCTCCCTGCTGGTGGGACAGCAAATGGAGGGGACCCCCCCTCCACGAGCTGCCCAGTTCTGCAGGGCCGAGGCCGGGGCGCTCCCGGACACCCTCCAGCCCGGGGGGCAGCTCACAGAGCGAGACCCCCCCACCTGCGGCAGGAGGTGACTATGGCTGCGAGGAGCCAGCAGAGGCCGGGGGGTTCCCTCATGCCCTCAAGAGCAGGGTGGGGGAAGCTGCTGGGGCTGCACAGAGCAGCCCCCCAGGAGAAGGAGGGGGAGCTGGCTTTGAACCAGCAGTGCGGGCTGGGTGACCTTGGAAGCCATTTGCCATCCCTGAATAAAGTGACAATAATCCTATTCACCTTTTAGCCTCATTCCCTAAGGCAACAAAGCACATGCACTCGCCGCGTGCATCGCGGGCAGCACTCAAACCCTGACCCCACCCGCGGGGCTCCGGGCAGGGAGAAGTTCTGCTCTTACCCCCCTGATGAGTTCTGCCCAGGGTGTGGGGGCCCGGGGTCGCAGAGCCCCAGGCCAGGGTTTGCCAGGGCACGTCCCTGCCACAGCCCCGGGAGCTGGTGGCGGAGCCAACACCGCCGGCCAGGAACAGGAGGCGCTGGGGAAGTCCCTCACGGGTCTCGCCGCAGCCCCGGGAGCCGGCAGGCCCCGGCGGGTCCCATCCCGCGGGCTGGGGTGCACCCAGCCGCGCCCCGATCCCGGCAGCCACGAGGGCCCCGGGCACCGCTGGCCAGGGCTCTGCCCGGGCAGGTGCGCTGCACGCAGAGCTGCTGCTGCCACACGGCCGGCCTCTGAGGAGCAAGAGGGGAAAAACACGTTCCCAGTGCCATGCTGGAGGGCTGCGAGGGCTTGGGCGAACCCGTCCTCCTGCCCAGGCAGAGACCGAGCTCGGCCGCGGCTCTGGGACAGAGGCGGGAACGCTGCGCCCTCCCCAGGGATCCTCTCCGGGCCAAAGGCAACTCTGCCCCGACACTCTCGCCTGCTCTGCGAGTTTGGGGCAGGAGGGAAAAAGGCCGCTGCGAGACCCAAGGCCGCCCCGCAGCCCCCAACCCTGGGAGAGCAGCGAGCCTGCTCTCGGCCGGGGCTGCGGGGCAGGAGCTGGCATGCGGCTGACACCGAGCCTCACTCACACACCACACTGCCATTCCCTCGAAGTCCTTTATTAAATAGTTTCCAAAAAAACAGAAGCATAAAGACTTAGAACTACCCCATCCCTCCCAGCTAATTAAAAACTACAAACAGCCCATCCCCGTGCCCGCGGCTGCCAGGCACGTCCTGGCCCCTGCCCAGCCACCCTTGGCAAACACGGCTCCAGCACCGCGGGAAGGGGCAGCTGGAGGGTCTCACCAGAGGGCTCACCCTGCTCAAGGGCTGCAGAAAGCTGCACAACGCTCACACGCTTCCCACCCAAAGCGACCACGCACCAGCTCACCAGCCCCCCAAACACTCCTCCCATGCAGGGCTGAGGAGGACTTGGATGTGCCCAGAGGACGGGCAGCCAAGATCAGGCTCTGCAGGCACTCCTCATCCAGCCAGAGCCTCCAGCTCCCCGGTTTCTGTGGTTTTGTGGACGTCCCAACGCGACTTTCCCCTCCCCACCCGCCTAGGAAGTTTATAAAATAGGGTTTGTTTTTTGCTTTTTCTACAAAGACAGTGGCGGGGCTTCCTTTGCAAGAGCAGAACAGTCTCCCTGCGAGGTAGAGAGTTAATTCAGGGCTGACAGATCCTAAATTCAAACCAGTTTGTCCTAGTTGAGGTAAAATTCAGTAGTTTATGGTAAGTTTTGCAGTCCCAGAGGGCCATCAAGATTCCTCATTGCCAGAGTCATCCTCATCACCGTAACAGCTGTCTGCTTCCTCCTCCATCTCATCATCCTCGTAATAGTCATCATAGAAGAGGTCTGAGCCCTCATCTGGGGCTGGAGTCTTGGTCTTCACGCAGTACTCTGCCAGCGTGGTGGGGACCTTCACGCCGTCCCGCTCAGCATCCACCTTCGTGCCCAAGACTTGCTTCCTGGAGGGCGAGACGTGGAGGGTGAGGACGGAGCTTTGCTTGGCCCCCGTGGGGCTCCCCCCGTGACACCGCCCACGTGCCGGTCCCCTGGGACAGCCCGGCCATGCTGGCACCACGCCTGCCTCGAACCCAGACCCTCAGCTCTGGAGCTGAAAAGGGCCAGGCCGAGAGTAAAGGAGGCCTGTAACCCGGCCAAGCTTCTCCTGAAAGCCACACTCGGAGCCAGAATCCTGCCCTCCTGCCAGCCTGCAGACGGGACTCAACAAGGTGTGACGCACCCCCAAGATCCTCTGCGTCCCAGCAGGTCAGAGCTCAGCTGGGGCCGGGTTCAGCTCAGCACGCACCTGATGATGTCCGTGTACTCGCGGTCCTTCCCTTTGCTCTCCTTCCACTTGCGGTACATCACGGAGGCATCCACATTGGCTGGAGAAAACGTGTTGGGTTCATTCAGCAGCGAGATCACGCTCAGGAGGATGGTCCTGGCCATCAGAACATGAACAGGTAAGAGCCAAGGCAGGCGAGCAGCTGCCCACAGGCCAGCGATGCCAGCAACCTCTGCCACAGCACCGCCGTGTCCCACAGGTCACGGCCCACCAACAAAGGGGTGTGTATGGAAATCGAACAGGCCAGGCATCGCAGGACAGTTTGGGTGGGAAGAGACCTTAAAGAACATCTCGCTCCATGCCCGGCCACAGGCAGGGACACCTCCCACCAACCAGGCTCCTCACAGCCCCGTCCAGCCTGGCCTTGGGCACTTCCAGGGAGACAACGCCTTCCCACAACCTGGCACCTCCCGCAGGCTTTGAGAGCGGAAGGCAGTCCCAGCTTCTCGCCCTCACACAAGCCTCCCACCCGCAGCTCCCTCCGTGCGCAGCCCGTACCGCACGTTCTGGGTGGGGTTCCACCGCTCCGACGGCAGCTCCCCGCTCTGCGGGTCATCCACCGGCGGGTGAAGGATGGAGATGCAGACATCGCCAGTCTGAAAGCACAAGTGAAACGGAGTCCTTAGGAGCTGCTGCCTCACATGCCCCCCGGCAGCAGCTCGGTCCTCTGCTCGGCACCTGCTGGCTCTTCACTTGGGCTTAAGCCAGGTGAGACGACCTCGGCCCGTTCTTTCGGGAGGGGTGGCAGAAGGGACGCCCCCACTACGCTGCCTGCAGGCTCGGGCCTTGGATATCACCCAGCGACACCAGCACAGCACAGGCGAGGCTGCCCGGCCACACTCTGCGCCACCTGCACGGCCCTCCAGGCGCCCACTGCAGCCCAACCCCTCGCACCCCCCCGACCACCACCCACTGTGAGCACGCGGCTGCGGGGCCGCGCACGTTACTCGCGCCGTGTCCGCTCCTGGCGCAAGTGCGATGTCCCCACCAGCCAAGGGAAAGTCTGGCTGACCTGGAACCAGCTCCAGGACAGGAGACCGGCTGTCGTAAGCTCATTAGCTGCCTTTCCAGTGCCAGGCACTAAACGCCAAAGGCACTGAGTTTTCAGAGCCAGACAAAGGCTGGCGTTTTCAGCCAGTACCGTCCCAGCAGATGGACACACGACCCCCCCGCCTGCCCAAGGAGCCCGGTGCTGTCCCAGCCGACCTACCTCGTAGATATTGGGGTGCCACATTTTGGTTAAGAACCTGAAGGCAGGAGGAGAATATGGGTAGTCGATGGGAAACCGGAGACGAGCCTGTAAGGAAACAATACGGAGAAGTGAGCATCAGCCTATGAGAAGTAAACCACAGATCTCCAGACACCATCAGGAAAAAGGAACCTCTGCCAAATCCAGCTGTGCCCACGCCAAGATCCAGCCCCCACACCGGGCAGCTCCACGGGCAGGATGGCAGCACAAACCTGAAGGAACCAAGTGGCACCAGAGTGAGGCCATGAGCCTGGGGCCACTCCCAGCCCAGCCGCAGGGACACACGGTGCCCGCGCCACCGGGGAACAGGCTGTTCACCCTTCAGAGCTCACAGGGGAGGAAGCACCAGGTGCTCGGTGCTCCGATTAACGCACTGAGCCTCTAAAAATAGCCCGTCACCAAGTCAAAACTGGCCGCAGTGTGTAGCTCAGGTGCTAAAAATAAAAGCACATGAAGATCACGCTGCAGTCCACACCTCCAGCGCCAGCAGAGACACCGGCACACCACCAGCTTCTCCTGCGGGCCAGGGCCACAAAACCCCAGGGATTAAGGCAGGTCAAAACCACAGGCCCAGTGTCAGCCTCCAAGCAAGAAGGTGAAGCCTGAACTGGCACGGAGACATTCGGCAACACCCCTGCCCTCCCCGAGAGCTGCCGCCTCAGCCCACCGGCGTCCCACAAGGACGGGGCAGCTGCTCCCCTGTCACAACCTGCGGGGACCGTTACAGCTTTTGGGTGTTTCCAGGCTCTGGAAGCAAGCTTGCAGATCGAGTTTCAAACAAATAGGTGAAGATTTAAAACATGTAACAACTCCCAGAGCTTCCTTGCTCCCCCAGCGCGTGCACACGAGGGCCAAGAGGTTGGATCTGTGAAGCTGCGGCACAACCTACCCCAGCTCTGCCCGACAGCGACCCAGAATCGCTGGAATAAACCCAGCGCGAGCCCCATTCAGGAGGGCAACTGCAAACGAGGCTTCAGATGCTTCTGGAATTAGAGCCTCGACAACAGGCGATGCCGCCAAACCCAGCCGTCAGCTAACAGCCATTAACAGGTCCCTGTCAGAGGCACAGAGACATCTGTCCTCCCGCAGCACAACCAACCCCGGCTCCATCCCAGGTCCTGGCCCCTCTGCTCTCCCACCCTACCGGGGTCTGTCCTCAGCACGAGTCGACCTCGCGGCGCAATCGAGGAGCCCCCAACTGCAGCAGGTCCGTGCCCGTTACCACAGCATCCCCCAGCCAGCCCTTTGTCTGACTGCCCCGCGGTGCTGGACGAGGCAGGGACAGAAGGAAAACCGAGGCGGCGGCTGGGGCCGGACGGGTTTCGTGTGTGCGTGTGCGGAGCTTCAGGCAGCCCAGGGCAGCGCACGCACCCAGAGCGACACGCGGCCCCGTGCTGGGCTCCGGCCAAACAGCTGAACTTCACAGAATAATCCCCTTTGTTGTGTCGGAGGGAATCAGAACAAAACCAGCCAGAGGCAAAGCGATCCCGAAGGTGGCTCGGAAAGCAACCCCGCTTCGCTGTACACAAACAGGTCGACGTTACCGCGAGCTGGAAGAGGACTTGGGCCCTTCATTCTCCTCTTACACAGAAAGCCTCATCCACCGCCGCCCAGCAGCGTGGAACCTGGACGCTCCCAGGCACAAAATAGGCGTGTGAGTGGCCGAAAGGGCGAGGGTTCAAAGGGCCTCATGCCAAAAGGGGCTACAGAAAAAGACTCCATTTCAGTGAAGAGATAAAACCTGGCTGAAGCATCAGACCTGCCTGCCACGGGAAAAACAAACCACGCAGCTTCTGGGGCACAGGTGACCCTCGGGCTGACTCACCCCGGGAGCATCCCCACCCTGACGGCAACAGGATGCCGGCAGAAGAGCCGTAGTGGAGGAGGGAGGATGAGAAAGAGGAAGAAAACAGCTACACAGGTTGCACAACACCCACGAAGAGCAGATACACATCCTCCCGGCAGGGCCGGCAGCCAGGCTGCACACACCATCCGCCCCCTCAGCCCCCCAAAAGGACCACAACACTCGTCCCCGCCCGGCCCACGCCGTGGCTCCCTCGGCCCGAGCTGCCGGTGCCTGCGTTGTCCCGTCCCTCTGGTTTGGTGGCGATGCCCTGGATCCCCTCCAGAAGGAACACCAGCTCGGAGCTCGCTCTCCCGCACCTGCGGACCCAGGGGAAGGAGAAAAAGCCCTCGGAGCAGCCACCTGCTTGCGGGCTCCCCGCTTGCCCCCAGCTCCTCCCTGCAGCCCCCCGGGACACCCGGCTCATGAAGCCTCTGAGGTTCTCACCTGCAGACCCAGGTCCCCCGACCCTCCCCGCCCCCTCCAGCCCAGGAGCCCCTCACCCTGACCCCCACCTGCCTCCTGCCCCACAGCCTCTCCCGGGGTCTCCCCGCTCTTCTGCGGGCTCTTCTCCTTCCAGAACCGCTTCCCCAGGCGTCCTCCCCACAGCGGGGCCCCCAGCACCACCGACCCGCCCCACGGCCCGTCTCCCACCGGCCCCGGCCCCTCCGCCAAGCGCCCCCCCCGCTGCCCCAGCCCCTCACCTTGAAGTACCCGCCCTCATAGTAGGTGTTCGGGGGGCCGAAGATGGCCACTTCCCAGTTGTAGAGGTCCCCCTCGTCCACCAGGTTGACCCGGAACCCTTCCACGGGCTCCTCCTGCAGCCCTTTCAGCTCCAGCAGCAGCGCCTTCTGCGAGCTGGGCACCGGGGGCCGCGCCATGCCGAGGGGCCGCGGTAGGCCGCGAGCGAAGCCGGGGGCTGGTGTGGGCGCGGCGGCCGCGGCGGGGAGGGGGGTGCCGGGGACGGGACCTGCTGCTGCTCCGCCGCCGCCAGCGCCGCCGCGCGGGGCACGCCGGGAGACGTAGTCCGTCCGCGCGGGGCGGGGCCGCCGCAGGCCCCACCCACTCTGGCGCCGCTCGCCTATCAGAGCGCGCCGCCGGCTCGCTGGGGCGGGGCAGAGATAGGGCTCCCCCTCCTGGCGATGTCCACCAATCAGAGCTCCTCATCAGCGCGGGGGGCGGGGGTATAGAGCAGGCTCCTCCCACACGGGCTTCGCCAGCCTATCAGAGCGCGGCGGCGGCGCTGGGGGCGGGGCTCCGGTGCGTGCGCGGCCCCGGCCCGGAGGGTCCGCCCGGTGCCCCCCGCCCCGCTCAGCGGCCGCCGCCCGAGCGGCTCCGGCAGGGACCCCCCGACCCGCGGGACCCCCGCGGCCGCCCGGCGCAGCAGGAACCGCCCCCGGCGCGGGAGGGACCCCCCGGTGCTTCGGCAGGGACGACACGTGCTGGTGCCCCCGCCCCCTCGCCCGAACCGGCCCCGGGACACAGGGGCTGCCCCAAGGCTCCGGGCGCCGCCAGACGCTGATGAAAGTGGCCGCTAAGAAAGTACCAAAAAGCTTTAATGTCTCCCGGTAAACCAGGAGTCGCGCGGTATAAACAACGAACACAGACAGCACCGAACACGCGCCTCTCGGCACAGCAAACCGGGACCTCGGGGAACGGGGCTTGTCTCCTCCCGACCCCGTGCTCCGCAGCAGCCTCCTGCGAGGCGTCACCGCCGCGGGACGAGCTGTCACCGCCGGGGGCGGGGGGCAAGCACCGGGGGAGCAGCAGCAGGGACAGCTCGGCAGAGGAGCAGCCCTTCGGTGAGGTTTGCTGCCCAGCCGGCCGGTCCTCGCCTGCTGCGTGCTCAAAACATTCTGCGTAATAACACGGCGCTTTCTCTCACGCTTCCGATCATCCCCGCGTTTCCCAGTGACTCCTCACAGCGAGGCAGATTAGCGTCTCCCCCCACTTCACGGACAGGCGTGAAACAAACCCAAAAGCAGAAACGTTCTCCTCTGAAGCTGCAAAACACACCGCTGCAAGGGCCAGGAAAAAACTGCAGAACATCCGGAGGTCCAGCCCCACATTTACTTCATTCTGGAGCATTTTTAATGACTAGCGGCCTACAGGCCTCCTTGCAAGTCTCCACGTTAACACCTAAAATGATTTACTGATGTCAGCTGCATCGGAGGAGATGCGGGCGGGAGAGGCGCAGCGGGCAGGGACACATCCTGCGCCGAGACGCTGGGCACACGTCGCGCTCGGAACGAGGAAGGGAGCACGGGAGCCGGGAATCGCTCGTCGGGCAGAGCCGGGCTCTGCAGGCAACACCCGCGCAGCCCCCGTGCTCGCTGCGCAGCTCGGCACTGGCGTCCGGAGCCTCCTTCGCAGAACAGCGGAGGTCCAAGGGCACGCGGTCACCTTCGCTCCCCGTTACTCCACGGGCTTCACTTTCGCCACGAACAAGGCGGTGGCTTTCTTCAGGAACTCGTCCCTGCTCATGGAGGTGCGCAGCTTCCTCTCCTGCAGCGCCCGGTCCATGGCCAGGGCCAGCCCATCCGGGCCCAGCTTGGACCCGGCCTCCAGGTACCGGCCGGGGAGGGGGACGTGCCCGGCGCCCAGCGCCTCCTCCAGCGCCCGCAGCACGGCCTGGCACACCCGCCCGTCGGCGGCGCCGGAGCCGTCGTCCAGCACGCCGAAGAGGGCGTCCGCCTTGCCCGCGAACTCCAGCAGCACGAAGCAGCTGAGGACGCCGTAGCGGAAGACGTCGAACGGGACGGCCTCGTGGTCGCGGCAGCGGATCCGCCCCAGCAGCGACGCCGACGCCTCCGCCGGCGCTCCCCCGTGCTGGCAGATGCGACGCAGCAGCTCGCTGTAGAGACGCCCGTCCACGCCCGCTTTCCGCCGCCGCCCGCCGGCGCCCAGCACCTCGTAGGCAGCGCCGGCGTTGCTGTCGAAGGCCGTCCTGTCGCGACATGAGACAGTAAAAGAGGCGGACTCGCCCACGCCCGCTCAGAACTACAACTCCCGGCATGCCCCGCGGCTGCGGCCGCCCCGCACGGGGCGGCCGCAGCCGCGGGGCATGCCGGGAGTTGTAGTCCGCCCCCGCCCCGCCGCCCCCGCCTCACCTGTGGGAATGGTGAGCCAGGCGCACGTACCACAGCGCCCGCGCCAGGCGCTGCGGCGGCCCCGGGAGCTCCGCCGCGGCCTCCCCCGCCGCCCCGGGTCCGCCCAGCACCAGGCGCTCGAAGTAGTCGGCCAGGAAGGAGACGGGCTCCTCGGGCCGCGCCTCCAGCACCTTCAGCAGCGCCTCCCGCACCATGGCGGTGACGCCGGCGCGCAGCAGGAACTCGGCCTCGCTCTCCAGCCCGCTGTCCGCCGGCGGGGCCGCCGCCCGCCGCTTCTCGTGGGCCGCCATCTTAGCTGCGCGCGGAGAAGGCCGGTTCCGGCCATCTTGGACGGCGGTTCCGCCGGGGCGGGAAGCAGCCAATCGGCAGGCGGGAAGGAGGGAGGGCGCGCTGCCATTGGGCGAGGCCGCGCGTCGCCATGGCAACGGCGGGCAGCGGCCCCGCCCTTAGCAACGGCGCTATGGCGGCCGTCCCTGCGGACGCTGCCCGGTGACCCGGGCCGGTGAGGGCGCGCGGGGCCGCCCCGGGACGCTTAATCGGAGTTTAAACGAAAAAAAAACTTTATTGGAGCGTCTCCTCCCGCCGCCGGGGCCCCTCTCTGCTCCCCCCCGCGCAGGGCACGGCCGCACACAGCCGCCCCCCCGCGCTGCCCGTGACCCTCTGTCGCGACAGGCGACCCCGAGGGCCAGACCCGTCCCCGCAGCCCTGCTCCGCTCCCCCGGGGGTCTGCTCCGAGCCCCCCGGAGCCTTCCTGCTCACAGCGGCAGCCTCGGGTACAGCTCCCCGAGAGGTCTCTGGTCCCGCAGTGTCTGTCCCGGGGCACGGCGCCGTCCCACAGCCCCAGTCCCCGCTGCGCCTCTGCGGCTGCCTCTTGTCCCCGGGGACCCAGCGAGGCCGGCGGCAGGGCCTGGTCCCAGGGGCTGTGGCAGCTCCTAGGGCAGCTCGCAGCCAGGCCTGAGTTGCCTCCGCAGGCGTTGGGACACGATGCCGGCCACGATCAGTCCCAACAGCGAGAACGTCGTCCCCGCGGCGATGGCCGGGCCGGCGCTGTGCGAACCTGCAAAGGCACGAGAAGGTTCTAGGGCTGCAGGCAGAGCGAGCGGCCCCGCCAAGCGGTGGCAGGTGTGGGGGGTGTGCAGACCGCCACTCACCATCCAAGACTGTCAGCAGCAGAGAGACGGCCCGGGAGCGGTGGCCGAGCAGGACGCACTGGTAGCGGCCCTGGTGCCGGGGCTCGGCGTGGTCCAGCCACAGCGCAGAGCTGCTGCCCGCCACCTCCTCGCGGTACTGCGAGAGGGCCACGGGGGTCTGCACCCAGCGCACGGTGGCGTTCCCAGAGCAGCGTGCGTGGCACTCGATGCGCAGGGCCCTGCCCCGCGTACCCTGGGGAGGCAGCGACCAGATCCGCAGGCTACAGGGGGGCCCTGTCCCCTCTATCACCTCGGGGGAGCCCGAGCTGATGGTGTCCACAGCTGTACCCTGTGCCTCAGCCAGGGCGCTCGTGGTGCCAGAGCTGGGGAGGGCAGTGGTGGCCGGACGTGCTGTGGGACGGCCCGTGGTGAGGTCCCAGGGCTCAGGGCACCGTGTGGAGCGGGGTTTGGCAGCAGCAGCTGGCTCCAGGATGGTCTCGCTGTCAGGCTCTGGCGGGGCGGTGGTCCGGGCTGTGGTGGGATCATGTGTGGGGACTCTGGGCTCTGAGGTTGGTGCTGTGGTGGTCATGGGCCCGGCTGTGCTGGGGTTCTCTGTTGTAGCCGCCGCTGTCGGGAGGGTCCCTGTGGAGGTGGCCATGGTCACCGGCTGCTCCATCACAGCTGCGAACACAGTGGGTCACGGCGGCCTCGCCACAGCTCAGAGCTGGAACAGGGCCTCTCTGGCACACGTTATCCCACGGGGTGACAGCCCCCTCTGTCCCATCCCCTCCTCAGCCCATGAACACACTTGTCCTGGGCAGGGAGCAAGAGTAAATCAGCACTGCCGGCACAGCAGCAGAGACGGGGACAGGGATGGGGACAGGAGATTTGCAGAGATGGGGCTGCTTCTATCCCAGCAAAGCTCTTTCAAGCAGCGCAGGGCAATGGGGGCAGCTCCAGCGGACGGGTCATCGCATGAATCCAGGTCCCCAGCTCCCAGCCCAGCACTCACCCCCAGCACTCACGGCCACCGAAGCCACCCGGGTGAAGATCTCCTGCCCGATGCTCAGCGTCACCTCACACCTGAACTCCACCCCTTCTCCCACCTCCTTCCCAGACACAGACAGCGTGGACACGACGTCAAACAGCTGCTCATCAGTCTCCGTTTCATCGAAGCCTGCCTCCTCCAGACGCTGCTGCCCCCGGTACCAGCTGAGCACCAGCCCGCTCAGGGGGTACACCCCCCGGGCCGAGCAGCGCAGTCTGGCCGGCTGCCCCGGCTCCAGGGCACGGGGCGCTGCCTCCAGCTGCAGCGTGTCTGGGAGGGCTGAGAGAGGAATTGCAACGTTGAGTGGGGATTTTTGGCACCACAGCAGAGGAGGGAGAAAGCTGCCCCGGGGACCCAGGACTCTGCCGGGGAGGCAGCGAGGGTTGGGCTGGGGAACGTTTACCGTAGACTTTCAGGACAACAGAGCGCAGGTAGTGCTGCCCACGGCAGGTGCCCTGGCAGATCTTGGTGCCCTCCGTGGCAACCTCGGCGCTGCTGATGTGCAGGATGCTGTGAGTAGAGGAGGAGGTGATGCTGCCCAGGTTGGTGTCCAGCCCCTTCCACTGCACTGTGCCCCCGGTGCAGGCCAGGGAGCAGTTCAGCTGCACCGAGCTCCCGTACCGCACCACTGGCTCCCGCGGTGTCACCGCCAGCCTGTTGTCAGGCTGCCCTGCACAGAAGAAAGAGGAGAGAGCAGGGTTCAGGGACGGGGACAGAGCCCACTCATTTACAAGTTTCCTGCTTCGCTGAGAAGTGGACGATCCTGCTCAGGCACCACAGAAGTTGCGTCCCCATCACCACAAGGGGGTCACTGCTCATTAGCAACAGCTCGTTAGGGGTGGCTGAGGCTTCCCCCACGGTGCTGCTGTCCCAGAGCAGCCACTCACTGCCACCAGGCACTGGTGGTGCTGCAGAGCCGACACGCCTGTAGCCCCTTCGCAGGCATTGCTGCTTGATCCATCTCGGTTTACCAGTGTGATTTTCCAGCCATGTCTTGGGAAAATGAGTCCGAATGCCCCTTCCCCTCAGTTCTCCAGCATTGCTGCTGCTCTGGCGGCAGGACGGTGGACCCAAGCCAGGTGCATGTGGCTGCTCACACAGCGGCACGCTCCGCAGCTGCAGCACCGGGACAAGGAGCACACGGGGGACACGGCAGCTGCCAGAGCTCAGCACCGGGGAGAACCCGGGGCCACGCTGGCTTGTCGTGCCAAGCGGCAGAGCAAGAGAGCCGTGGTTGGACCCGGCAGCACAGCAGGTCAAGGGATCGGGATGGGTCTTGGCCCTCACAGCACTCACCGCTGCAGCCCCACAGCAAGCCAAGGAGGAGGAGGAGGAGGAGAGGAGCCGACTCCATCACCTGCAGAGCCAGTGGCAGGACAAGGCAGCAGCAAGGGCTGGTTTTCCTTCCTTTCCTCCTTCCAGGGAGCAAACGTGCTGGCCGGGGCTGTCTCCTTCTGCCCGCCAGCCCCGTCCTCAGCCCTTCTTAAGTTCTGCAGGAACCGCCCCTGTGAGCACCGACCGAGGGGCCTCCGCAACTTTCCAGTCTGAGGGGTATTTCCAGAGGGAGGCTTCTGATTTTCTTCCAACTTCAACTCTTGTGCAACACCCAGCTCTGCAGGGGAGGGCTGCACCAGCAGCCCCAAACCCAGAGGGTCCCCGGCTGGCTGCGGGGGCCCCCATCACCCCACCTGGCAGCCCTCTTGTGACGGCACTTGCACCCAAGACGTGGCTGAGATCCCGTTTCTTCCCTGGTTCCCACCAGGCTCCAGTTTTCCCACCTGGAGCATGCAGCAAACCAGCCCTTTTCATGCCTCAAGCTCCAAGAGCTGAAACATGGGGCCAGCTGGGGGTGTCTGTCTATGGAAGGGGCTGTCTCAGACCTCCTGCCCCAAAAGTGAGGCCAGGGTGGGTATGGGAGGAACCAGCCCTGAGCCCAAAACACGGGGCTGGGAAAGAAGCATCCCCAGGGCAGAGGAGGAGGTGTCCAGACCCGGGCTCGGGTGCTGCTCAGCACGGCTGCAAACAGCATTTATTCCCAGAACAGGGTGTTTTCAAGGGTGTAAGCAGGTGTTGCTGGGAGGGACAGGTTTATGCTATAGATGGAGTATGTGTAACCACACTGGTTACCCACACCGTGTAGCACCGAGGCCCTGGCACGGCCACAGCACCTGTCCTGGCATCCTTGCCCCGCTCCCCAGGAGGAGACAGACCCAGGTCTGCCCCAGCCCAAGGACGTGCCCAGCCCCACAGCTCCTATTGCAGAAGGTGGAAAGTTGTCACAGGACGTGGCCGTTTCCCATCTGGGAACCCTCTGGAGAGGCAGCTCCGGGCACTGGGCGCGTCGCACGTCCTTTCGGGAGGCCGGGTCATTAATCGTAGCAAAGGAAGTGTTCTGTAAACAGCTGCCATCAAATATGCGCATTCAGCCGAAGTGGGGTGATTAATGGCTCTGGGATTTTTGTTCCTTCCATCCTGTGTTAACAGAAACCCTTCCTGGAGTTCCCAGCAGTGAGCCCTGGGACAGGTCTGGAGCCACTTTCTGCTGGGGCTTCTGCAACCAGGGGCCAACGGCGACAGGTACCGGGGCAGGGGGTCTGTGATAGAGCCAGGGAGAGCCCAGGGGACTCCCCCAAGTGCAGAGCAAGGTGGCAGCAGACACCCGAGGTCTGGCCCCAAGCCCTCCCCAGCCTCCCCTCACTGACCCACCGCAGCTCCCGCTCGGGGTCTCTCCTTTGACAGATGCGGAGGAGCTTCCTCCATCCCAGCGGCACCCCCCCTGCCACAAACATCACAAAGAGATCAAGAGGCTGCAGGCCCAGGGCGGAAAGAACAAGCTTAGGCACCGGGACAGTTTTCCACCCAACAGGAAACCTTTCGGGTCAGAGCAAAGGGAAAGACGGTTTTCAAGCATCAGAGGCCCGGGCAGTTTTCCTGGAAGCTGATTGTGCTTCCTCCTGAGGGGCAGGAGCAGAAGCTCTTGCCGGGCAACACTCGGTCCAGAGGCGTTTCTCAGGAAACAGAACAGTTCATCAGGGAGAGAAAATCCACAGCAGGACGAGCGTGGCCCCACACAGGATACCCCCACGCCACCACAGCCTCTGGGGCCAGGGCGTAGCCCAGGGCTGTCGTCACCCACACTTGCTAATGCCCAGTCCCAGAAGTGCCAGGGCTGGGGCAGGTGCTAATGAGGATGAAAGGAGCAAGATTAAGGTTTTTTGCACGGCACAGAACACTGGAATCTCAGCGCGTGGAGGCTTGACCCTCAGTGTCCCCAGGGCAGCAATGTCGAGCCACGCATCGAGGGGAGGACAGCCAGCACCACGCTGTATTGAAATACCTCCCCTTTTTCCCCAAAGAGATGCAAAATGAGACAAGCTGAGGGCTCTTTCTCCAATAAAATGACAAAAATAAAAATGAGCTCAAGTCCAGAGGAAGTAAATACAGACGGCAACACGTTGTATGATAGATGGCTTCTGTTTCCAGCCCATCACAGCACACTGCCCCTCGAACACCAGATCCCATCCAAGAGTTGACTTGGACGTGTTTATACTTCTTGTAATTATACTGTCCGCTTAGTGCCCTCCTCAATCACCAGAAGTGTTTAAATAAGATAACATCTAAATTAACCCTGGCTGGAAGACAACAGACTCTGGGCTGCTAAAACCAGCCTGGGGAAGCGGCTCCAGTGGGGCAGGAGCCAGGGACCCGGCAGGGGGATTTCCTGTCCCAGCTCCCACAAACCCTCCAGCCAGTCCTCGCAGCTACGGCGCTGCCGCCGCTCACCACAACTCGCAGCAGCCTCTGCAGCTCAGCTCACGGGGTTGAGACGCGCGGGACAGGCTGGAACGGCGTGCCGTAACGCCGGCGGTGGAGAAGGATGAGAACAGAGAACTTCAACACAACAGGAGCGCAGCAGTTTAATAAATAATCCATCGGAGGGAGAGACTAGCCAGTTCTGAACATGACCTGAACCAAAATAAATACATTTCATCGTTAGCTTAAAAAAGAGAGATACAGAAATGCACGCAATAGTAAACTTTGAGAGTGCAGAGATGCTGCTGCTCTTCAGCAAACGCAGGCTCGCCACACACCCACACTTTCCAAAGATAATCAAAGATGTCAGCAGCCATTCAAGGGCAGAGAAAAGAATAAAAATCGGTGAAGTAAAAAGTTACTGTTTTGCAAAATTAATGGCAAAAGAGAAAGCAACGGTTTAATGCAGGTTTTTTAATGCAACAAGATCAGTTTGAACTCACTTCAGTTGCTGCCATTAATACTGAAATTTCAGAATATGGACAATTAAACTGATTTTTGCCTTATGTTTGGGGCACTGCTGTTGCTGACCTGAATTACAAGTCACTGCAGACAAATTCTGGGAATATCGATGTTCAACAGCCAGGCGCAGGCACCGCACAGCAGAGCAAAGGGACTTTAAGAAAAAGCTTTTTTTAAAAAAGCTGTATTTTCATATAAAGTAACGAAAATTGGCAAAACTAGCTGAATGCTCCGTACAGATTTTCCAGTCTCCAAGAGGGACGCTGCAGAATTACCAGCCCTTCAGAACAAGACATTCTTCATTCAGGTCTGGTAATTTCAACTCCATCAACGCTTGGCCCAAGTCCTCCTGTCACTTAAAGGCAGATTGGTGGGTGGGTCACATCCCTACGCTGATGGGGAGGGGGTTACCTGGGGCTAAGACCCCCCAAGCCAGTGGAGAGGATCTCCAGGACTGCGCAAGTGAAAACTCGATGGCTCAGGAGGGGCTCACAGCCCTGCCCCACCCGAGCCCCCGGTCCCAGGGCAGGTCCCTGCGCCAGCACAGCGAGGGACCGATGGACAGGACAGCGCGCCTGCTCCCGGCACGGCTGCCCAACGGCCACCCCTGGCAGCCGGAGGCTCCGCTGTGGTTCTCCCAAAGCCCAGCGCCCAGCTCAGGGGCTGACGAAGTGACCAGCTCATGGGCGGTCCAGCTGCTCCCGAGGAGCTGGGGGTGTCGGCATCGCTGGGAACCGGGGAATCGCAGCGTGGGGGGCGGAGGCCGAGGGGAAGCTCAGGCAGAGGGGTCTGCTGTCTGACGGGAAGGAGGAGCCGAGACCCACAGGCGGCGGCGAGAGGGAACGGGATGAGAAACACATCGGTTTCAGTAAACTATTCAATAAAGGAAAGGACTTTTAAAAATATATCTCTATATACTTTCTATCATATAAATTACACTTTTCTTTTTTGTAACGTTCCGCTATTTTCTACCCGTGAAGCTCCGAGTGCCCCAGTGTGAACGAGGTAACGATTCGGTGTTTCGTTTCACTTCATCTGCAGGTGAGGTACAAAGCTACTTCATTTTAATACAGTGTAAATAACTGAATCGCCAGACGTACTCGGTAAAGTTCCAGTCTAGAAGAGAGGTTTTTGTGAGCAATACAGAGTTGGGATTGCTGCCTGGATCTCCTTTGGGAAAGCAGCTCGCTGTGCACACACAGCACACACCGTCCAAACAGCCTTGGGGAATTTGGAGCACTCCAGGCTCATTGTTGGTGAAAACCAGAGTCACTGCAGGTCACCCAGACTTTCTGCTAGCTCTCTCCTCCAGCCCTGCAGCTGGACCCACAGCAGCAAACCCTCAGGTCTGCAGAGCTGCCCTCCACATGGAAAATAATCTACTCAAATGGTTCTGATTACGGGATCTGGGTACTAGGCTGGATTAATGCAAAACAAAAACTCTGAATTATTTCACTTAGATGCCCACCTCCAATAACTAACTGGTCCACAACACTGGTAAGCAGACATGGCGTCATTAGTTCAGCACGATCTAGTCAGGCAGCGGCTCCAAGCTGTTAACACCTGACAGGAGCGTAAGAGACCCACGCGAAGTCGCAGCTCTGGATGTGTCCAACATGACCAGCCCTTGCGCTGAGCACTGACAGGCACACAGAGGAGGTGGGAGGCTGGAGCTCACGTTCTCCCGTGCTCCCGGGGCGAGGTGAGCCAGGAGGGACAGTGGCCTCCCTGACTTGTGCCAGTTGTGGCCAGGGACCGAGCTCTGAGGGGTTGTCTGGCTGGTGTCCTCCATCAGACCCGGACACGAACAGCATCCGCGGTCGCTGCCGCGCAGGCACGGCGTCAGCCGCCGTTACCCATCTGCAAAGACCCAAGACACTGGGTGCCAGCGCTCCCTCCCCGTTGGCTCTTGTCCCCGGGGTGACCTGTCCCAACCCTGTGGAGAAGGAATCCCGGCTAGAGAGCGACAGCAGTTGCCTGTACCCCACTCTGAGACAGGACTGTCCCTGGCCACTGCATCCTCAGTTCCTCTAATGACCCATTCCTGAGCTGTTCCCCGTTTGGTCCTTGCTTCCCCAGGGACACCTTAATGCCACGATTCCCGACCTTACTCCAACGAGAACAACTGATTCCTGCCCTCTGCCATCTCTATGTACATAAAACCAGCCAAGGGTTCCCTATACGCTTGTCTGAGCTTCTTTCACAGCACTCCAGTTCAAGCAGCTGCTGCTCTTTGTGAACAGAGCTGAATCCTGCAGCAGAGGGTGCAATTTTCAACAAAACAAAAAGCCTTCACAGCAGGCTCAGAAATGCTACTTGGAATCCAAACCTGTAAGTTCAAACCAGTTGCAATCACCACCATCAGGTTCTTTTGCACTGCAGGGAAAAAAAAAGCTACAGCTGTTATCTGGTTTTAATATCAGATGGCAAGAGCCTGGGGAAAAGTCAACATGCTTTATAAAAGTGCTCAAGATAAACAACTGTTTCTTAGACCCTTCTCTCAGGAAGCCATGCTTTTTCAAAGTGCTCAACAGAGTTTAGTTGTTCCTCCAGCCTCTCAGAGAACTGTATCTTCCAAACAACCCTTACAGTTCTAGAAGAGGATTTACGAAAAATCCTTCTAGCTGCTACCTGCAGAGGTAGCAACAGACAAACCTTACATCAGTGTAACAGAAAAAGAAAAAAACAAACAAACGTTGTTGACCAACATTCGTACATTCCTGTAGTTGCCCTTCTCTCCTCTGCCCATTCTCCCTTGTGTCAGTTGCAACTTCACTTCTTAATTTTTCTCATCTTCACTGAACATTAAGTCAGTAGATTTTGGTTTTTCACTCAGGCCAGAAGGGGTAAATTCCTCAGATCCTCGGGCAGCGAGGATCCGTTCACAGCTGACCACACTCCCTGTCCTTCGCACGCGCACACGCTTTACCCGGAGCGTCGTCAGGGCACGGGCTGCCCCCACGGCCGCGGCTCTCCCGGGCCCGTGTCAGCTGGCGCGCGGTGACGGGGCAGCAGCAGGTACCGGTTACGGATGGGGACGGGGCACGTAACAGACGCCTCAGTTGATTCTGGCTGGCAGCTCAGTTAGTTCACATCAGAACACAGACAGCGCTAGCTCCTGAATTCATCACTGGCGAGGTGAGTGTTTGGCAGGTCACACCACGAAGTTCAGCATCCACGAACAAGGGCAGGTTTGCTTTAGAGAACCATCCCTTCGCATGGAGCAGGTCAGGATCACTCCTCTTCCTCACCAGCCATGTGTATTTGGCTCGAAGGGAACCCCGTCCTGCTCAGCGGCTGTCGGTGGGGCAGCCCGTCTCCTCGCTCGACTCTCCCCCCACCCTCTCTCCCCAAACTCCACCAGCCAGGGCCGTGCTGGGTCTGGAGCCGAGACGCGAGCCGGGTCCTTCTCTCCCCACCTCACACGCTGCTGTCCTCCAGCAGGGGCTCCTTGCCCTCCGCGCCACCGGCCTGTGGGCTGTGAGCGTGGCTCTGGGCTCCGTTGCTGTGCTTCTTGTGGCTGCCGGACCGCAGCGCGAGGTTGTGCTCGGGGATGAACAAGGCCACCAAGAGCGACAGCAGGACGGAGCAGGCCCCGAACAGGAACGGGGGCCCGGGGATAATGCTGCTCTGTAGGGCGAAACGGAGAACGATCAACGCCCGAGCGCGAGGACGGCAGCGGCCCAGCACACGGAACGGCAAAGCTGAAGAGGTTACCTCGTCCGTCGGGTTGGCCATGTTGGGCTTGGAGGCCTTACCCAGAGTTTCCACCTCAGCCATTTCATTCAACTCCACGTGGAAGAGATAGAAGACGAAGCCGTAGAGCGCGGGCCCCAGGCCGTTACACAGACCCCGAATCCCAGTGATCATCCCCTGCACCACACCTGGGGACAGAGCGAGGGGAGGAAGGCACGCTCCAGCTTTCTGAAGAAACTCGTTTTAGCCAAGGATGTTACATACTTAAAGACAGGTTCAAACAACCAGATCCGGACTGACGCGCCCTCTACAGACAAAGAGGTTAGCTGGTGATTGGCTTTGCTCAGCATCAAGTTTTACAAAAATCGGTAATGCTGGGCTTGCCATTTCAGAGAATACAACAAGCACAGGCACATCAAGCAACACCAGTGCCCAGCTGGCACCGACGCTCCTGCCGCCACCCCAGCACCCACCCAGGACGGGGACCTGCACTGGCTCCAGCACCCCCAGACTTATCCCTCGGGGACTCACCTTGCTGGTCGGGGTCCGCGTTTCTGGACACCATGGCACTGATGGCTGGGAAGGTGATGCTGGACATAGCAGCCACGGCTCCTGCTGCCCACATCATCCTGGGAGAGAAGAGGCCGCTGTTGCGAGGCCAGTGCCAAGGGCCAGCACCGACCAGCACCGCGGCCTGGTGGCATTGTCCTCAGCCAGTGGACGAAGCCACCGCAGAGACAAACGTGGGCAAACTCTTACCAAGGCTGTGACCCGAAGCCGTACCAGGCGAGCTGCAGGATCTGGAAGCCCAGTCCCAACAGGATGGTGTTTTTGTTTCCTATCGAACGCATGAGAATCCCCAGCACCACTGTCTGGAAAGACAAACAGGTGCTTTCAAAGTAAGTGCCAAGAGAGGTGGCAGCACCAGCAGACACGAGGCCGGGGGTCTGAGGGAGCTCGTGCTGCCATGAGAACGGCCACTGTGCACACACGCTCCTCTGCTCCCATCACAGTGTTAGAAACCGGCACGTCCCCGGCCCTGACATGGGTCCAATGACATCCGTGTGGCTACAGGGATTATGACAAATCACCATCCCGACTATCAGAAGTTGTCTGTAACCAGGCTGCTACAGCCAAGACAGAAATTGCTTCTCACCTGAGCCAGTATAGAGAGAATTCCAACCACACCAATAAAGGCTGCCACAGTCTCTGAGGAAAAACCAATGACCTGTGAAAACACCAAAGAGGAACTTTCCAGCAGGAGATTCCTACAGAACAAGAAAAGCCGCTCTTTCAGCATCACCAACGTTTACTGACACTGCTCATCAGGGACTTAAACACCAACCAGCCGTGCCTTCTACGGCTTCCTGCTGCCACAGGAATAAAAGGGAATGTTTTCCTCTGGCTCAAGAAACAGCTTTAAGTCAGGACACGCAACTACAACAGTATTTGTAGGCTGGGGTTTCCTGCATCCAGACCCTTCCCTCATCGCAGGAGACTCACCTGCCGCAGGTACAGGAAGAAGCTGGAGTACTGGCCGGCCTCGGGCAGGTAGGAGAGAAAGACGGTGATACAGATGAGCAGCACTGTGGAATCCTGACCCACTTTCCGCAAGGACTGGGGAATGAAAATTTTGGTTTTTTAAAAAGGAGATAATATCCTTAACTGCTCTCCAGGTACACAGACAGCAAACCCAAGTGCTTAGGTCACCATTTCAGATGTAAGAAGCGAGTGCTTGTGCAAAACCAGAGCAGCATTTCAGAGGAAGCTGTGAACACAGCCACAACACACCCGACCCGGCGCACCTACAGGAAACAGGTCAGCAGCTGCCGGACCACCCGAGGTGCATGCGGTCTGCTGGTGGTTACACACGGCCCTCTCCACCGGGTTAATCTGAGCCTCGCATCCTTCACCTCTTGTGGACCCCATCTTCCTTGTGAGAGGAACTAAAGCAAACAGAAGCATCGCCAGCACGCGGGGAAACGGCAGCAAGGTCACTTACAGCAAACGGGTCTGCCTGTTCCCAAGAGATCGGGGCGCCCCAGGAGACCGGGCGCATCTCTTCTGGCAGAGACTCTGGCACAGCCAGCAGGATGAAACCAATGTCCAGCAAAGCGACCCCTGAAGCCAGCACGACCACCAGCGTGTCACCGTAGGCCTGGGAAAGGTACGCGCCGATGGCTGGGCTTGTGACCAGACTAGCAGCAAACGTGGCTGAGACCTGGAAGCAGAAAACATTAATACAGCCTCTTCTAGAGGCCATTTTCTCCTCCAGAGTAACCCGAGGGTACTAGTTTTGCCATCTTTGATGGAGATAATCCAAGTGAACAGGGACTCCTGCAGACAGAAAGGTGACGTGGTCTCTGAGTGCAACCTGGGCTAAGTTCTAGCAGAGGGAAATTAAAGCTGTCCTAACAATTCCTGTATGATACAGTCGGTCACCCCACAGAATGAGCCGATCACAGGCTGGTGGCACGCGTGCCAGCACCGCAGCCTGCCCCCACACCGGGGGCAAAGGACCTCGCACACCCAGCTCATTTAAAGGGTAAGCAACAACACGGCCGGCTGGCAGGTCACAGAGAAATTAGCCCTCTCCCTCGGTGCGAAACCACAATCAGAAGAACAGGGCTTACCGGCGTAGCACGTATCATCTTTTCATTGATACTGCCCTCACGCTTGCCAGTAAATCTCCCACCCTAATTTCACACCTGTCCTGCCTGCAAAGCCCCAAACAGTCCTTTCAAGGGACAAGACGGTTGCTGAGCTCCTTACCAAGCCATACGCCGTGCTGCGCTCGTGCTCCTGCGTGATATCGGCAACGTACGCAAAAATCACAGAGAAGGTGACAGCGAAGACTCCGGACATGGAGATGACAGCAAAATACCACCTGAAACAGGCATTGCCAGAGGCAGCGTCAGAGAGGAACCACACAACAGTCCCCAGCGGCTGAATTAGAACCTCTCCCTTACTCTTCCCTCAGTCCATCCTATGCCACTGCACCAGAAAGCGCTCAGGAACACCGAGCTCCAGTCTGGGGGCCCAAGGAGTTTTATCTCTTCTTTTCCCCACACAGGAAGGAAATGTCAACATGCCCTAATTGCGATACCGCACTCGTTCCTCGCCTCAGAACCCCTCGGTTACAGCAAGACTAAACTCACCAGGGACTGATCTTCATGAGGGGAATTGGCGCACACGTGAAGAAGACAGTGAGGAGGAGGAAGGATTTCCTGCCCCAGACATCAGAGAGAGCACCAATCAGTGGGGCACTTAGAAAAGAAAGCAGACCCTAAGGAAGACAGACAGGATGACAGAGAAAAATCCCTCAGTCGAACTCTGATTGTCGATAGCAAGAGCTTCTGCAACGTCACCTAGAGACAAAAATACGAGGACACGATCCATTCCTAATGTCCACAAGCAGGCAATGTTACCAAAACAGAACAGTTTGCTCATCTGCTCACATCCTTTCAGGGAGGGGGGGAAAAAAAAAAAAATAAATCTTTGACGCACTGCTCAACGCTCCAATCGCTTCCCGTCCCCTGCGAGTGCTCAGCCTGCAGCCCTGGCCCTCCCAGGCACAGGAGGTGCCCTGTCAGTACCTAAAAAGATGCTGGCACAGCTCCACCACGGTAACATCTGCTGTAGTTCTAGAGAAAGCTTTCTCTTTTAAATGGAGACAAGACAGATGCGATGAGATGCCAAGGCCATTAAGCACAAATAAAACTGTTCAAAGTCTTTCAGGCCCCAGACAGGCAAGGAAGAGCCCTTAAGTGTATACGAGAGTGCGCGACTCACGTGGGAGCACACCTCCCCAGTGATTCTGAGATCCTCCTGCCAGAGCCAGGGCCCGACGATCTATTTTGCCATGTTCCCGAGTCCAAACACACAGTTACTGCTTGTTCACTATGGCTGTCTCCAGCTCTGCCCTGGGAATTCCGGGCTGACCCAAACCTGCAGCCCCAGCACGCTCCCCACCTCCTGCCTGGGGAGGGCCCACCGAGGGCCGCTTAGTCTCAACTTCTGCTGCTGCTAAGTTCAGGTGTCACTGACTTTTCATTTTGTTATGCTCCAGAATACAGACACGGGGCTGATCTCATACTGATTAGAGTATTTTCAGCTGAAACACACAGCTGTCATAGCCCCCAACCCACACTGCCAAGCAGCACGTTGCTAATACTGCCCAGTAAAACCAACTACAAAAGCCACACGAGGTCTACGCTCTGTTCTTCCTTCTGCATTAGGTTTGCCAGTAGCATCCCCGACTGAAATACGAACATTTGTCTCTCAAATACCATTTGACATCAGCAAATAACACAGATTATAACAGCCTGCCGCTGCTTGCGCTGATCGCAGATTCATGCGAAAGCCTGGGAGAAAAACTCCTTACCTTGACCCCATGAATCAGGCCATTCATCAAGAAGGTATGCTGAGGAAAAGTCTGGTGTAACACCTAGGGAAAAGAAAACAATACAAAACAAAACAGAGCTAATGACTTTTGCAAAATTTCCATGAGCGCTTGACAGCCTGAAGAGCATAAAACGGGGAAAATGGGAATACACTACCGACAATGCCACCGCTGTCCCTGGCTGAGGAGCTCTGCCTCCCCTCTCCAACACAGGCAGCCACTTTCTTTAGAATTTCCCGGGTCTTTAAATCCTTCCAGCACACTTGGGCAAGATCATCTCAACGTGCCTCTCTCCACGCCTGCGCCATCGGACTGCCCTCTGGTTTTACTCCACGTGACCGCACAACCTTTCTGTTGTTCTCCCCCTTTTGTGCTGCCTATAGGTTCAATCTGCATTTTATACTACTAAGCTAATGCCACATTTCTAAACGCTTTTGCATAAACAAAGGCTCCTTTCCACCGTTACCTAGATAACTTCGACATCCCAGACAACAGTGCCGGTAGTTCAACTCCCTGAAGGAGCCAGTGTAGGGTAAAAGGCGCGGTCTTTGGATAAAAATTACTACAACTCCAGCTTTTTGGGCTACAAACCATTACACCTTGGTTTCTACTTCCAATACTCCACAGGCCTATGTGAAAGTCTTCACCCCTGCCAGCCCAGCACAGGCTCCAGTCCCTCCAGATCCCCAGTGAGACTCACTCACCGTCAGCATCGGCGTGGTCAGCAGCCCCCAGGCGAAGAACTCCAGGAAAATCACCACCACGGCGTGGTACACGCTGGGCTCCCCGATCCCCTGTCGCTGCAAAACAGCCCCGTGAGTAAGAGAACACGTGCTCCGAGCCGCGAAGCGCCGAAACGTCAGCTCTGACCTCAGCCACTCCCGAGCGACTCGGTGCTGCCCAGTGCCAGCGAGCTCATGTGCCAGCGCCTCGCCAGCCAGCGCCTACCAAGTGCCTCTCCACAAAGCTGATTGTTTTCCTTTTTTTTTTTTTTTTTTTCCTTCCAGCAACTGACGTTTCTGATGCCATCATGCTTTCTCTAAACTCAACGAAACTTATCATCCTTTCAGCCCTTGGCGCTCACGGAGCAGCAGTTGTTCCATCACTTCTCTAAGTGCCAAACCTCAGCTCTGGACTGGGAGGTTTCCTCCTGCCACGCAGGACACGCTGCAAAGTCTCGAGCTCACCAGGGACGGGAGGAAAGCACACAAGTTCCAGCTGAACTGCACCAGGGAACCACCGAGCAGCGCGCTGAGCTCTTCCACAGGAACCCATCCCTCACACCAGCAAACCTGAACGCACCAAGAAGTGTACACAGCCCAGCCCTGACACGTTATTAATAAAACCACCTGAAATGTCTGCAACCCCAGCAACTGAGACTGCTTCCAGCAGCACGAAGAGTGCCCAGAAGTTCAAAAATCTTCCATCAGCTGCACAATTCTCACATCCAAAGGGAATGGGAAACCCCATGGGCATCTCCTCTGGGCTAAGAGAATGTACCTTTGCAGTAATCTCCTCACAGCAGACTAACATTTCTACACCATGCTCCTGAGCTACAAATCACCCAATGGACCCGACCAAAGACATGTCTGATCGGTGACCTGCCTCCAGCACTCCCCACTGACAGGTTCTCAGGGACAGGAATCCAGGGAGCTGGGGATGTGAAGAGCCATCTTTTCCCCAGTCACATCCCCCAGGTTGTGGCAGAACGGTGCTGCGTTTCAGGTCAAACACAGCCGTGAGCATTCGAAACACAAGGGACAGCAGCAAGAGACGTTCTGCTGAGATGCTGCTTATGTCCACACACGCTATTAAAACTGTTTCCTGCGGACAAAGTCTGCTTAAAAACCAAACCAACACCAGCACGAGACACTCCCCACCCCAAGGGGAGAAACGATTCCTACTGCACCAGCGAGATGCTCTGCAGCAGAGGGAGAAGCCCCACGGTGGCATCAAGCCGGTAACTAAGAGTGCCGCTGTCATGACCCGCAGAGCAGCCCCCTCCTCCTCCTTCCATCCATCCCCCTCACCCTCTCCAGCAGTTAAACATTTCCACCACGACTGCAATGAAATTAACAGCCAACCTCTCCCTGCGGAGCGAGCCCGGATCTGACCCGTTTGCAGCCTAACACGGCTCCTGCCACCCACCCACCCCCCTGCCCTGCGACCTGCGCCCTCCGGGACCGCGGGGACCCTCTGCAGCGGGATGGCGCCCACCGGCCCCATCGCGGGAGGATGCACAAATAGAAAGATGCTACAAAGAAAAAAAAAAAAGGCAAAAATATGCAAAAAAAAAAAAGATACTGGGATCCCGTAGGGCAGGCCAGGGCCTCGGGACCAGGACTGTTCTCTCCCAGGAGGGCCAGGCCGGAGTCACCCCCGCCTCGCCCGAGGCTGCCCCGGCAGGAACCCTCCCCAATGGGGCGAAGCTCCCGCACCGACCCCGGGCAGCCCCGCTCCCCCAACCAGCGGCAGCGCCGGCACCCGCGACCCCCGGGCGGACCGGCCCGCTCGGGACCACCCGGGAGCGGCGGCGCCCCCAGAGCCGGGCCGGGCCGGGCCGGGCCGGGCCGGGCGGGCGGGGGGCGGGGGCGGCAGGCCGGCCCCAGAGCGCAGGGAGGCCCCACCGCTCCGGCCCGCGCCGCTCCGCGCCCTCCGCCCGGCCCCGCCCCGCGCTCACGCCGGCCCCGTCGCGGATGACGATCTTCTTGGCCAGCAGGACGCTGCGGTTGAGCCGCTTCTTCTTCTTCTTCTCGCCGGTCATGGCGCCGCCGGGCCGCTGCCGCTCGCCGGCCTCCGCGGCTGCCCCATCCTCCCTGCAGCGGGCCGGGCCGCGCCGAGCCCCAGCCCGGGCCCGGACCCGCACCGGGCGGCGGAACGCCGGGCCCGGGGCTGGCGGGCGCGGGGGCGGCGCCGCGGGGCGAGGGCGGTGGCCGGGATGGCGGCGGCGGAGGAGGGCGGCCCGCCCGCAGGCCCCGCCCCGCTCGCAGGCCCCGCCCCCGCTCGCAGGCCCCGCCCCGCTCGCAGGCCCCGCCCCGCTCGCAGGCCCCGCCCCGCTCGCAGGCCACGCCCAATCGCAGACCACGCCCAATCGCAGGCCACGCCACGCCCACAGGCCACGCCCACCAGCTGACCCCGTCCCCTCGCAGGCCCCGCCCCATCCGCAGGCCCCGCCCCCTATCAGGCCACGCACGCCCGCAGGCCACGCCCCGCTCTCAGGCCACACCCCCTCACATGTCACGCCCCGTTTGCAGACCACGCCCCGCTCACAGACCACGCCCCCACTCACAGGCCACGCCCCGCCCTCACGCCCCGCCCCCTCGCACGGACCACGGCGCTGACAAGCACTTCCGGCGCCCGGCTTTCTCGCACCCCATTGGCTGCCTCGCCTCTTCCTAGTCGGCCGAGCCGGCCTTTGATTGGCCGGGAGGGGCGGGGGGGGCGGGGCCGGGGTCGAACCGGGAGACTCCGGGCACGAACGGGCGTCCGTGACCGGGGTCTCGCGGCTCGGCCCCGGCGCAGCCCTCCCGCGCTCCGTCCTCGGCAGCTTTAAGGTTTCCCGGGGCTGCGATCCAGCCCTGCTTCACGGAGACCTTCCCTCAAGGAACGATTCAAAGCAGCTGGGGTGAAACACCCGTGACCCCCATGGGGACCCGGCACCGTCCCCCGGGCCAGGCCCCGGGAACGCGCCCCCAGAGCCCCCCCGAGTCCCCCCTGGAGCGCCCCGGGAGCCCGGAGGAGCCACGGTGGTTCCAGCGCTCTGCAGCGATTTCAAAACAAACCCGAGGAGGGCGGGGAAAGGAGGGAGCAGAGAAGCGGTTCCCGGTCTGGCAGCAGCAGATGTGATTCTATTACCGTGATTTATTGATCGCACTTAGAGCAGTTACTGGCTGTCACCCCGTCACCTGCCAGGGAGCAGGAGACAGCGAGGAGAAAGCGAGACGAGGCGGCTGCGCGTTGCCCAGGGCACGGCCGGTCCCCGGGGAGGCTCTGGTTTTGTTTGTGCTGGTGGGCGCGGGGGGAGAGCTCCCGCCCGGGGCACCGGTGCGGCTGCAGCCCCGCTCTGGGCCGGGCGGTGGGTTTGCAGCCTCTCGCCCCCCTGGCTGGGCAGGAGGTCCGAGTCCTTCGAACTGCTGGAAGAAAAGCAGCAGCCCCGGAGCTGGAGGGAGGGAGAGTTATTTGATCGAGGTCAGAAAGTCCCTCCAAGGTTTGAGTGGGTTTTTTTTCCGTGCTTGCTGCAGATACTGGCAGAGAAGCAAGAAAATGATTGTGCTTTTTACTGCCTCAGCCCTCCAGACAGATATAAACAAGCGGGAGCCAGACCCGGCTTTGCTGGCAGGTGAAATCAGTGCGAGCAAGACCACTGGGCTGGGAGGCACAGACACGGGGCAGCCTCAGTGTGCGGCGAAGCCTGGCAAAGCCTCGGCCCCTCCGGCCCCCCAGCCAGCCCCGAGCTCCCTGCGCGCCCTCCCCGCTGAGAGGAGGAAAGAGCAGAACGTGTCCCCGCCACGGGTGAGGACCGGGCCAGCCCCAGCCTGCTCCCGCTCCAGCGAATTGCAAAGCCTGAGAGGGGCACAGCCGGAGCGTCGGCCCCGGGGCTCCCGGGGGAGGGCGGCAGTCCCCCCCCCTCCACCGCCTCCCAGTCCCTTGACTCCGCAGCCCCGGGGGCTCGGGCCCAGCCGAGAGTCTCGGCGAGCGGGTTGGGACAGGGGCTCCGCCTCCACGGGCCGGGACGGGGGGGCACGCAGACAAGGTGGAGGCAGCCCGGGTCTGGGGGCCACGAAGCCGTGCCCGGAGGGGCCGTCGGCTGCCCCGGGCTGTGCAGGGGGGACCCGGCCGGCCTCGTCCCCGAACCGGGGACCCCGCCTTCTCCCCGCGGGGCGCAGCACGGCCGGGGGTGGGGGGGGGCACTGGGGCTGCTGCGGGTGCGGGGCGGCCTGAGGATGCTGGGGCGGCGGGGGGGTGGGCAGCCGGGGGATGCTGGGGCGGCCGCGGGTCCGGCGCGGCCGGGGGGCGGGGGATGCGCGGGGGGGGGCCGGGGCGGGCGGCGGAGCTCGCACCATGACATCAGCGCGGCGCGGCCCCGGGGGAGCGGGCGGGGGGGCGGGGGCCGGCGCGGCGGAGCGCGGGGGAGCGGCGGAGCGCGGGGGAGCGGCGGAGCGGAGCGGAGCGCGGCGCCGGGCATGCTCCCGGAGCCCAAGTATGACCGCTTCCGCGACGAGCCGCTGACCGCCCCCATGCCGTCGCCGGCCCCCGGGCCGTGCCCCGCGGCGGGCGAGGAGCCCGAGCCCGGCACCACCTTCTGCGCGCTGCTGCCGCGGATGCCGCAGTGGAAGTTCCCCGGCCCCGGCGGCTTCCTCGGCCGCGGCTCCGCCGGCGCCCGGGAGCTGCCCGGGGCGGCGCGGGCGGGCGGCGTCTCGGCCGGGGGAGCCCCCTCGGCGCTGGCCGCCGTGCTGGGCGCCTGCGAGCCGCTCTGCGCCGCGCCCTGCTCGGGGCCGGCGGGCGGGCGGCCGCGGGGGGCGGCGGGGCGGGCGGCGCGGGCGGAGGCGGCGCGGCCCGGCGGGGAGGAGTGGAGCCGCAAGGGCAGCTTCATCCGCAAGCCGGCGCAGGGCTGGCTGCACCCCGACGAGCGGGTGCTGGGGCCCGGCGTCTCCTACATCGTCCGGGTAAGTCCCGGCGCGGGGAGGCGGGGGGGGGGGGGGGCGCGGAGCCCCCGGCTCCAGGCGCGCCCGGGGCTCGGCGGGTCCGCCCGCTCCGCCCGACGGCTGCGGGCGGAGCCCCCGGCTCGGCACCGCCACCACTGCCCCGGGGCCGCCTCTGCCGCCGGAGCTGCCGCGGGCTTTGGGTGGCGGTGGGGTCCGGCCTGGGGGGGTGTCCTGGCAGCCGCCCCCCCGCGCAGGCATCCCCGCCCGTTCCACCGCGCGCGCTGTCCGGCACCCCGGGAGGGCCGAGGCGGGGTCGGGGAGCCGGCCTCGGGACCCGCCGCAGTCGGCACCTGCCGGGACGTCACAAGCCGCAGCGCACCCGATGAGTTCGTCGGGTCTCAGCGCACGCGGTGGGACATTCTGGGGTGGAGGCGGGAGGGTGCGTGTGATCCCCGGAGCTGGCTGCAAGGGGCGCTTCTCACTGACCCCCGGCCCCTCCCCGTCTCTCCTCTCCATCTGCTGGAGGGGGCTGCTCTGCCCGTGTCCCCCGGCAGTACATGGGCTGCATCGAGGTGCTGCGCTCAATGAGGTCACTCGACTTCAACACCCGGACACAGGTCACCAGGTACGTCCCTGCGGTCCCGCTCTCCTGCAACCCAGTGCCACCTGGGGCACCTGGTAGAGGGGAGGGGACACCGGGGGGGCCTGTCCCACGGGATGCACCCTGCATGCAGGGACGCAGATGAAGGGCACTGCCGTGGATCAATGGGTGGAAAGAGGAGAAGGGAGGTGGCCCTGGCCGGGATTACGTGCCACGGGCCGTGACGTGAGGCAGCGCTGCGGGGAGGCTGCGGCGCACGGGGCTGTGAGGGCTGATGCCCCCAGACCCCACAGAGCCGCGGCCAGGGGAGGCAGCTGGGAAGGGGCCTGGGGTCTGCAGCAGTAACTCGGCTGGGGGCCGTGGCTTGCAGGGAAGCCATCAACAGACTGTACGAGGCAGTGCCGGGCGTGAAGGGCATCTGGAAGAAGAAGGTGAGTTTTCAGCCAGGTCGTCCCTCCCTGGGCTCCTTCCTGGGGTGAGCCAAGGTGCTGGCAGTGGCTGCCCAGCTCATGAGGCAGAGCCTAGGGTCTGTTGGGGTACCCCGCTTTGCCTCCTTCACCCCAGGAAACCTCGTCCTGGTGGGCTGCATCACCCTCACAGTCCTCTCCCCCCATCAGGCTCCCAACAAAGCACTCTTCTCCATCCTGGGCAAGAGCAACCTCCGCTTCGCTGGCATGAGCATCGCTGTCAACATCTCCGTTGATGGGCTGAACCTCATGATCCCCACCACGCGCCAGGTGAAAGCCGTTCCCGGGCACACAGCCCTGCCACCTCCCAACATCAGCCTCCCGCTGCCACCCGGGGGGCTGGCAGCTCCCGTGGTAACCCCGCTGTGGGCCATGTTCCCACCACAGATCATCGCCAACCACCACATGCAATCCATCTCCTTCGCCTCCGGCGGGGACACGGTGAGGCATGCGCACCTCAGCCCACACCGGCTGTGGTCCCTTGGGGGCAGTGGGGATGGGGGCTGCCCCTCCTGTGGCTGAGCCAAACCGTGGGGCAGCCTGGTCCTAGGGCAGGACGTGGACCTGGGACTGAGCTCCCCACGCAGCAGGTGGGCATGAGCCCTGAGCTCCCCCTGTGCCCCCAGGACACCACAGACTATGTTGCCTACGTCGCCAAGGACCCCATCAACCAGAGAGGTGACGCTGGCCCCGCGGCGCCCGGGAGCTCTGTGGAAGAGAAGGGATGCGCTGGGGGATGAAGGGTGGGCGGGCACAAGGCACAAGTGGGGGCTCAGGGCAGTCCCAGAGGGGTGGTGGAAGCACGGGGGAAATGTTTGACCTGGCTCTCGAGCTGTCCTATCCATCTGTCTGCAGCCTGCCACATCCTGGAGTGCTGCGAGGGGCTGGCACAGAGCGTCATCAGCACGGTGGGACAGGCCTTTGAGCTGCGCTTCAAGCAGTACCTGCACAGCCCCCCCCAAGGTGGTGGTACCCCCAGACAGGTAGGGGGGTTGGGGGCCCCACTGCAGCCCCCCACCCCCCATCCCGGGCATGTCCCTTGGCCAGGGAATGTGCTGGGAGCCCCTGTCCCTGCTGGATGTGGGGAGGGGTCTCAGCTGGACAGGGGTCCCCAGCTCGCCCATCCCTGCCGCAGGGCGCTGGGTGCGGAGGAGTCGGCCTGGGGGGAGGACGAAGAGACGGCCGAGCACGATTACTACAACAGCATCCCAGGGAAGGAGCCACCGCTGGGGGGGTTGATTGACTCCCGGCTCCAGCACGGCGCAGTCCTGGGACACATCCGCACTCAGCCCTGTGGCTCGGGCCCCCCCAGCCAGGTGAGCCCTTGGGGCCACTGCCAACCCTGCTGTGGGGGTCCCAGGCAGTTCCCCCCAACACCCTCGCTGTCTTCTCTCCCCAGAGTGGATTTGCAACCAGGCGAGACCAGAGCAGCCAGCCAGGAGCTCCCTGGGACCTGGAGAGCCAGGGTGGGTACTGCCGTGCGGGGATCCCGGGAGCTGTGCCCGGGGGTCCCCATGGCTCTGCAGTGCTTGGGCTGGCAATGATGCCTGGTCTTTGCAGGCCAGCCCTGCGACGGATACCTGCAGGCAGACAGCCACCCCCTGGGGCCACGGGACTACGAGGAGCACATGTACGTGAACACCCAGAGCCTGGACACCTGGGAGCTGGAGGCTTGCGGGGCACCAGAGGAGAGCCCCAAAAAAGGACCTCTTTGATATGAGTAAGCCACCACGCCGAGCAGCACGCTGTGCTGGTGGGATGCTCCACCGTGTGCCACAGCCCTGGTGGTACCTGCGTCCCTGCCCTGGGGGTGATGCCCTGCATCCTGTGGCTCCTGCAGGGCCCTTCGAGGATGCCCTGAAGCTCCACGAGTGCATTGCCGGGGGCGGCACCAGCCTCCCCATCGAGGACCAGTGGCCGAGCCCGCCCACCCGCAAGGCCCCCATCGCCCCCACAGAGGAGCAACTCCGGCGGGAGCCGTGGTACCATGGGAGGATGAGCCGGCGGGACGCCGAGAAGCTTCTGCAGATGGATGGGGACTTCCTGGTGCGGGACAGCCTCACCAACCCGGGGCAGTACGTGCTGACCGGCATGCAGGGCGGGCAGCCCCGGCACCTGCTGCTGGTGGACCCCGAGGGAGTGGTAAGGGCAGGGCATGGGGTGGGCGGTGGGGGTCAGCGGGGTGCAGGGGTGGTGGGGGTCTGCATGGGGACCCCACGTGAGAGGCAGCTCTCCTGGGTTGAGGACTGGTGTACTCCCCGGCCCCCAGGTGAGGACCAAGGACGTGCTGTTTGAGAGCATCAGCCACCTCATCAGCCACCACCGGCAGAATGAGCAGCCCATCGTGGCCGCTGAGAGCGAGCTGCACCTCCGCCAGGTCGTCCCAAGGAAGCAGTGATGGGGAGGGGTACGTGAGCCCCCAGCCTGCTCCCCTGGCACTGGACTCACCCCTCCGGCTGTGCCTCTGTGCTCCCCTCCTCTGGTTGTGCCTGGCCTCTGCAGGAGGCAAAGCCCCCCTGCCCAGGGTCGGGCTCCCCATCCCCTCCGCATTGGGGCCCCGCAGGGCTCCCCCACCTCATCCATGCTGCCTCCCCTCCATCGGCCCCACGGGGCCACTTGCGCAGCCGGACATGAAGTCGTTCATTCCACGGGAGCTGGGGTGGGAGCGAGTGGGCAGCCTCGCTGAGAGGGAGGGAGCCCAAACCCGGCTCGGGCAGCACCTCCTGCTCCTGCCCAGAGCTGCCCCCAGGTTGGCCCAGCAACGGGAGGGGGCCTGGGTGGACATTGCTGTGGGGGGGCCCTGTCCCCTCCTGCCCAGCACCTTTCCTGCGCAGGGCTGTGTGCCCCCAGCTGCTGGTGCTGCCAGCCTCCCTGCCCAGCGCTGCTGCCATCCCTGCACGGGGAACTGGTCTGTGGATGGTGAGGGAGAAAACAGGGTCGGGTCTGGTGCCAGTTGTCTTGTCCCAGGGTGGGATGGGGCGAGCAGGTTGGGCGTGTGCAAACACGGGGGCATGTGTGTTGGGGTGTGTGTCCGTGTCTGTGTGTACCCGTGTGCATGTGCAGGTTTGTGGGGGGCACACGGGAACCAGCCCCTTGCCTGCAGAGCTGAGCCTCTCACCCAGCACTGCTGCTCAGGACCCAGCTCCCTGCCTTGGCCCCCCATCTCTGCCAGGACATTTGGGGGTTGTCCCTATCTGTGGGATCCCTCATCAGTGGGGGCTGTAGCCCCTGGCTTGGCTCTGCCCGTGGGGCTGGGCACAAATGTCTCTGTGGTGCCATGTCCCCGTTGGTGCCATGTTCACAGCTGGACTCTCCCAGTGGCTGCCGTGTGAGACTCCCAGTGTCCCGAGCCCCACAGCTCCCCGGGACCGAGATGAAGCTGCTGTGGGGAAGGCACAGGGCAGGGACAAGCTGCCGGGGCTGCTGGAAGGAGAGATGTCCCATGCCCCGCAGGGACCCCCCCGGCCGGCTCGGGGCTTCGGCAGGTTTTTATGGCATACACAGCCACTTCTCCAGCATGTCTGGTACCTGGTGCGGGTTCGTGGTTTGGAATACATTTCTAATTAAACCTGGAAATGAGCAAGGTGCCCGGGTTGTTCGTGCTGCACCTGGGCACGGTGGTGGGATGGGGCAGCTGCCGCTGGCTCCTGCGCCCGGGATCAGGGGTGCAGAGTGAGCTGAGATGACATCTCTATCACCATGAGCTCCTGACTGGTCCCAAACTGGTGGTGGCAGCCTGCCCTGGCCTGGCTGGGCACACTTGTCTCTGCCCCTCTGAGTCACCCCTCCTACACCCCTGGGTCACCCCTCTAACCCCCCGCTGTGGCGGGGGCTGCAGTACCCAGAGCTTGGCCCTGGGATGCTGGCCCTACACAGCATCTCCTCCTTGCACCCAGAATCCTCCTGCCCTGCCTCTAGTTTCGCCTTCCCCCTCTGCCTAGGCAGGACGTGGCCACTTGCCTCTTAGCCTCATGGGGCTCCTGCCGTGGCCAGGCTGGCACCCAGCAGCCCCAAGCCCTTAGTGGTGGCCCGTGGAGCAGAGCCCTGTGGTGGGCCTGGCCACAGCTGCCAGCTGGCGTGTAGGAAAGGCGCTTGGCTGGGATGGGCAGAGGCAAGAAGGCTGCCCCAGTGCTGCCAGAGCCCGGCTGGAGTTCAGAGACTTTCTGAGCCAGTGGCGTGGCTGCGCTCTGAGCCGCTGCGTGCTTGCTTGGGGTGTGCAGCAGCCTCACACTGAGGAGTCCAGCACCGGCTGGCGCCAGGGTCCTACCCCAGGAGGGTGCTGCTGGGTGCTGGCTGAGCCAATGAATAAAATAAGCCCCTAACTAAAGCCCAGTAATGCATGTGTAATTTTCCATTGATAGATACCTACAGGGACACGGTGCTTCCATCTCAGCTGCTATTTTTTGCCATGTAGTAATGCGTCTGCGAAGATAATTGCTCTGTTCCCTCAATAGAGGCAGGAAAAGGTAGCGAGGGTTCAGACTTCTTTTGCTGCTGGAGAACAAACTCATGCCTTTCACCAGCTGCTGCTGGCTCTGCCCTGGCCCGTTGGCCCCAGGGATGTGGCTGTGCAGCGTCCCCAGCCCTCCAGCGTCGTCAGCCCTGCGGTGTCCCCAGCCCTGCAGTATTGCAGCCAGGTGTTCCTCGCCCACGGAGCCATGCCCAGCCTTCACCAGGCACTGCTGCTTCCAGCCCTGTCATCTCGCCCAGCCCGTGTCCCGCTCCCTGTCACAGAGGCAGTTCTGGAGCCCCAAGAGCTGTCCCCTCCTGGCATCCTGCACTGCCCAGATCTATGGAGAGCCCCAGACAAGGGGGAAGCCAGCAGGGAAAGGTACCCATGACTCCTCCATGCTGCTGGGTGCCCATTTTCTGGGTGCTCATGTTTTCTGCCTGTTTATGTTTGGGATGCAGCAGCTCCCACACACACAGTGGCTGTGGCAGCCCCATGGAGCAGCAGGGCTCTCCTGCCTCAAACCTGGAAGCCTGGCCCCGAGCTGAGCCCAAGCAGGCTCAGTGCTCAGAGCTGAGCAGGCAGAGCTGGCCCAGCTCCAGCCCTCTTTGTTACCTCAAGGAAACAACGATTTCTGCACCTTGTTTACCCACTGTTGTACAGGGTGGAGGAAAGACAAACACCAACCTTTTGTACACCAGCCTCCCCTTCCCTGTCAGCCTTGTCCTCCTCCACCGGGCTCCATCTGCTCTCTTCATGGAGCCCTGCCCTGCAGAGCCCAGTGTCTAGCCAGGACACTGCCATCCCTCTTCCTCCTGCTGCCCCTGGGACATCCCTGCCCAGAGCCCTCCAGGTCCTGGCGGGTTCCAGCTTCCCACACACCTGGTTCAGAGGGTCCCAGCACCTTCTCCCAGGTCTGTCCCCCTGACAGTGAGAGGCAGCTGTGCCAAAGGGTCACTGCTGGTGAGGTTCTGCGGTTGACATAAGCCACTGCTCCTGGCCAGGCAGAGCAACGTGCTGAGAAAGCTGTTAAATCGACGTGCTGACCCTGCCAGGGGAGGCCTGGGCTCGGTGGGCAGAGGGCATGAGGCAAAATCCGGGGTGCAGTGAGAGAGGGGACAATTTGCTTCCAGAGAGGGAGGAGGGTCCCCAGGCCCTGGGGACATTCTCTCCCTCCACCTTTCCCAGGTGCTGGCAGAGCTAGCTGCTGGCCCTTGCTCTTTTTATCAGCTGGGAGCCAGGACACAGAGGGAGTCGAGAGCCCCCATCTCCCGCAGCCAGGTGATGCTCCTGGCCCTGCGCCGCTGTGGGACGATGGTGACATCCCTGCAGCGTGACGGCATACACAGGGCAGCAGTCAGGAAGGGACAGCCGCTGGCCCCGTCTGTGCCACCGTCCTGCTCTGGCCATCCCTGTCCCCAAGGGTACAGACCCCACTGTACCGGGATGGGGCTGATCTCTCCGCTTTGAGCATCCCCCCTCTCCCGCCCCTCGGCAGCACCGGGGCCTGCAGCGATGCTCCGTGGATCCTCGGAGGTTCTGTCCCCGGTGCCCTTAGCGCCTCCGGGGCCGCATCCTGCCCGCCTGTCCCCGGTGGGCTGTGTGACATGTGGCGCTGTTCCCCTCTCGCCAGCCGCGATGCTAAACCACTCGTCGCACTGGCGGCTGCTGGAGCTCCTCGCAGAGCTGTTGTCTTTGTTCTGCGCTTTGATGAGCTCAGGAGCTCGGCACGGGGAGCGGGCTGGGCTGCGGAGACGGCTCCGTCCCGCCGGCCTCAGCTCCCGGTCGCGCTCTGGTGCGCCGGGGGAGGCACGGCGCTGCTGCCGTCCCCTGCCGCCCTCGTCCCGGCTCGGGGTCCCCACGCTCCTGGTCCCAGCCCAGCCCTGGCGCTCCGGTGAGACCGGGCCCCCCGACCCGCCGAGCATCAGCACTCCGGTGCCGCTCGGCTCGGTCGCGCTGCCGGTGCCGGTCCGGCCGGGCGCGGCGCGGGGAATTGCGGGGGCGCGGCGCTCGGAGGATTACGGCGGCGGCGCGGGGAAGGAGCGGAGCCGCCGCCGTATAAAAGCGCGTCCGCGCGCGCCCCGCCCGGGCTGCGGCGACGGCGGCGGCTCCGCTCCGGCTGCGGCGGCTCCCGGCAACTTCCCGCTCCCGGCGGCGCCGGTCGGTCGGTCAGTCCGGGCTTCGCGTCGCGTCGCGTCGCGGCCGGCAGCGGCTTCCCGTGCGCCGCGGCCGCCCCGTCCCGTCCCATCGCTCGGGACGCGCCACCGCCGTGTCCCTCGGGTCCCGCTGTCCCTCGGTGCGGCCGGTTCTTTCCCGTCCCCCAGCTCCGGGCCGCACGGTCCCGGTGTCCCTCGGTGCGGCCGATTCCTTCCCACCCCCGCTACGGGCTGGCGGGTCCCCGTGTCCCTCGGCGCGGCCGGTTCTCCCCATCCTTGTGCCCGTCTCCCCGGGTTTGCGGGTCCCGGTCTCTCGGTGCCGCTGCTCGCCCCCAAGGCTGACGGCTCCGGTCTGCCGGTGCCCGGCCCGCGGTGACAGCCTTCCCCTCGGGTCTCTTCCAGCCCCGCACCCGGCGGCAGCATGTGGCTCCTGGAGCGGCTGCGCGGCGTGGCCGAGAACGGCGGGTCCCGGGGCGCGGGGCCGGAGGAGTCCCCGCGGGGGTCCCGCTACAGCAACGTCCTCACCCCCGACAAGATCCCCGACTTCTTCATCCCACCCAAGCTGAGCGCGGCGCCCGCCGAGGCCGAGGGCTCTGAGCCCCCCACAGCCCCCGCCCTGGGCCCCTCCGCCTCAGAGCAGGACCTGGCCGGGCGCAAGCCCCCGCGCAGCCCCCGGGCTTCCAGCCGGCCCCGGGCGCGAGCCGCCGGCCGCCACATCATCCAGATCGAGAGTGCCGAGGACGGGACAGCCGAGGGGGACTTCGGCACCAACGTGGATCCGCAGGCGCAGACAGCCATGTCGCTGCCCTACGTGCCCAAGGCGCAGACCTCCTACGGCTTCACCACGCTGATGGAGAGCCCCCACACGCGGCGCAAAGAGTCGCTCTTCCACAGCGAGCACAGCAGCCTCTGCCCCTCGCCCGTCACCTCGCCCAGCGCCCAGCGCCGAGCCAAGCTCAACGGCGAGAGCGGCCCCCGTATGCCCACCGACCTGGGCGCAGCCCTCATGCATCCCGGCCGCTACTTTAGCGGCGGCGAAAGCGACACGTGCTCCTCGGCTGAGTCCTCGCCCTTCGGCTCCCCACTGCTCTCCCGCTCCGTCTCCCTGCTGAAGATCTTCAGCCAGGAGAGCCAGTCCAAGGTCATCAAGCTGAAGCAATCGGTGGCCCGCAACAGCTCGCTCTCCACCGACGACAGCTCGGCTGACACCAGCCCCAGCGCCCAGCGCCGTGCCCGGAGCACACCAGCCGGGGGACAGCCCCCTCCCGCTGCGCTGCTGCCCCTGGACCTGCCACCGGGCCGTGACCGGGAGCGCAACCTGCGGCTCAGCCGGGGCGGGAGCCTGCGCCTGTCCGCCGAGTACGACCCCTCCAACGCCCGCCTGCGCGTGCGGCTTGTCTCTGCCGAAGACCTCTACGACGCCCTCGTCGATCCGCGCAGCATCAACTGCTGCGTATCGCTGTACCTCAACCCTGGCAAGCTGCAGAAGCAGCGCAGCACCATCGTCAAGAACAGCCGCAACCCCGTCTTCAACGAGGACTTCTTCTTCGATGGGCTGGGCCCCGGCCACGCCAGGAAGATGTCCCTGAAGCTCAAGGTGGTTAACAAGGGCAGCAGCCTTAAGCGGGACACGCTGCTGGGGGAGAAGGAGCTGCCCCTCACCTCCCTCCTGTCCTGCCTGTAGGTGCTCACTACAGCCCCCGAGGGACCTGCCTGCCCAGGGGGGCTGGGGTGAGGCGAGGCTGCCCTGCTCCTGTGGGAGGGTTTGGAAGAGCCCCTTGGAGGAGAGGCCGTGGGGAGCATGGGGGGTCCTGGGGGCAGTGCTGCAGGAGGCTCCTGTGGCAGGACGGGCAGGGCTGGCAGCCGCAGCCTCTCCCCTCTTGTCCTGCCCTGCTCCTGCTGTGTCTCCCAGAGCTCAACAGGAAGCAGGAGCCACCAGCTCCACCTCCACCAGGAAGGATGGATGTCACCTGCTGAGCTCTTTCTTCTCTTCCTGGTGCCTGTAGTCTCCAGCTGGCCAGCACAAAGATTGGAGGTGGGTCGCTCTCAGTAGCATACTTACTGCCACCTCTCTCAAAGCCCCAGCTCCTGGAGTCAGGTGAGAGCACTGATCTCAGCTTTAATTTAAAAAACAAGTTTCTAGTCTTGGAAACTGCAGAGAAAATACTGCAGAGGTGACCCAAGAGTGGGCCAAGGGAGGTGACCCCGGGGGATGAGTCAGACTTGTGGGTTTTGAGTCTCTCCTGCACTGTTCCCAGCCCTGCGGGACTGCACAGGTGTGCACGTTGGTGTGATCCAACACCTGCAGCCTCGCAGGACGCCCTCCCTGCCCACCCCCGGCAGTGTCCGCTGCTGCTGACCCGCCGTGGGAAACTGCTCACGGAGCTTCAGGGGCTTTGGGTTGGCCCAAACCCAGGAGGCTGCCTGTGCCCATCCCCTGCCCGTGAGAGGGAGCTGCCAGCGGCTGGCACCGTGAGGAGGCCTGGTACCCCTCGCCCTGGGCACGCGGGTGGTCCTAGGCAGTGTCCCAGCAGATATGTTTGATGATAAAAGCTGCGGCGGCAGGAGCAGACCCCCCGAGTGCTGGTGGTCTGGCTGGCATTGGGGATGTCCCCCAGTGCCATGGGGCAGGGGTCTGGCTGAGCAGCTGCACCCACCGGGTGCGAGGGACGTGTCCCAGGAAGCCCCCATGCCCAGCAAGACCCTGCTCCCCCTGCAAGGGGCTGCCCTGGCTCTGCAGTTTCCCTTTGGGGCACAGTGGGGTGCTCCCACCCCTTCCCATCCCTCCCTGCCATCCTGGTCGACGGGCTGGAGGCACGGGGAGCGGGGCAAATGCCGGCCGGGGCATTTCTGTGGGTGGGTACAACAGACGCCTTGTTGTTGCTTGGTGTGGTGTCACCCGTTGCATCGGGCTCTGCATGTCTCTGTGGAAGGGAGCGGGGTGCGCTGCGCTCCCGTCCCTGCCTGCTACAGCACGCATGGACACACGCGCACACACGTGTCCCTCTGTGTTAACCTCTGTTGGTGGCAGTTGATGTTCCTCCCTTGTCCTTTGCAGCAGATGGCAGATTTCAGTGTTGGCTATTTATATCTGAGGCTTCTGTCTGTAAATATGTTTCAGGTATGCGAGGCATGGTTCTGACATCGCCGTGTTTGCATGTCGGGGGGATTTGGGGTGATTGTGGCTTTGTCAAGCTTGTGGCTGAAAACAAACCATGCAGGATGTAAGGAGCAGACTTGTTCCTCCTTCGTGGGGGGTTCCTGCCTGAGGCTTCCCATCAGCCTGGGGAGGCCCACCAGGCTGCGAGGGAAGGGGTGGCAGGAGCTGGGCAAAGATTTCGGAGCTCTGTGGGAGGGTCGGGGCACGACGCATCCCCCACGCACCTCAAACCCTACAGCAGAGGTGTGTGCCTTGGGGTCTGGGGAAGAGGGATGCAGAGAGCAGGTCCCTGGGCTGGCCCTGGGAGGACACCCAAGGGCCCAGGGGCTTGTGCTGTCCCGGTGTCCCCCCTGTCCCTTCCCAGGGCTGCCTCGCTGGAGCTGAGCGGCGTGTGGGCATCCACTGAGCCCTGAGACAAGCTGCTGGGAGCCCCGCGGCTGGGATGCACGGGCAGGAGCTGGGACTGTGGCCTGGCTGGGTCTTTCCTTCCCTGTAGCTCTTTTCTACTATTCCTGCTTTGATATTTCTGTGGCTGGATTTAATGATTCATTTCTGGAGTGAAAAAATATATTAATACCTGAATGGAATGCTTGTTTACAGATGACTTCCCCTTTTTAGTGTAATAAAGTCGTTTCTAAAACAGATGCAGGTGGTGCCCCAGCTCCTCGTTTCCCCGAGGCGTTCCCTTTGCTCTTCATTGTCCCCCTGGCCCTGTCATCAGCATCCCCAGGCCCCCCCACACCATTGAGGACTGGGGGAGCAGAGCTGGGACCCATTCCTCACAGCCTTGCAGGGGCTTGAAGCACTTCAGGACCTTTTCCCTGATGCTGCTGACCGGCCATGAGGTGAGGCGGGAGCAAACCTCCCGGGAGATGCAGTGACGTGGGGAAGGGGCTGTTCCTGCCCGGGGGGGGGATCCGGAGCTGTCCTGGCTGGGACAGAGCTGAGCCAGGGCTGCGGTGAGGTAGAGCCCCTTCCCACACCAGTCCTTCCTCCTTCTCCTCCTCACTGCTCCCCCAGCCTGGCCCTTGTGCTGCTCCTCGGCCGTGCTGGTGATGCAGGACGTGACAGAGTGTGTGCTCCCTGCCACCACAGGGACCAAAGCTGCCCTTGGGGGAGCTGGGTGCTGTGACCCCCAGCTCTGGGGCTGCCCTCGCAGGGTGCTCTGAGCTCTTTGAGACCCTTGGGGGCTCTTTGAGGCACAGCTGAGCTCTGGCCCTGTGGCAGCACAGGCATGGATGCCCTCTCTGCTGCTCCCTGACCCTCATGACCCTTTTTCTCTCAAAACCCTGGCCAGCTCCTGCATGGCCACCGTAATCGGCTCTGGTGGCATTTCGGCATGAAAAACAAATCTGATGGTTTCTGCTGAGCTGTGCCCCTGCCACAGTGCTGCCGAGACGCGTGTCCCAAGTGCTGAGTGGCACAAATGACGTGAGTGTTGGATGAGCTGCTCTCAGGGCATCCCCTGGACCGTTTCCCTTCCCTGCCCCTCCTGCGACCCCCTGCCCGTCTGTCAGCACTCGGCAGATTACCCTGTTTTTTTCCCCACCTTCCATTTCCAAATCTGCTTCTAACCAGACGCCACTGAAGAGAAGAGGGAGGTTTGTCTGTTACCTAAATGCCATTTTTCTAATTTCCACCCTTCTAATAATTTGTCATTTTGGGTAGAAATAAAGGCTGGGAGCACTAAACAGATCCGCCCTCTCTCCTCCTGCCCCCTCGCAGCCTGGCGAGAGCTTGGCAGGTGCCAATAACTTAAGTAGTGCTTTTTCTAGAGGTGTAAAGCTACAGCAGTTAGCAATAAAATGAGGCTGATTAAGTTAGTTTGAACTAGAGTGGATGGGGTCAGCCTGAACACACGAAAAATCCCTGGAAAGTGTTCAACTCTCAAAGCACGGGAAACAGTCAGAGGGGTAGAGAAGGGCATCGTGTGGGGGAAGATTTAACTCTGAATTTGTAATCGAGTCCCTGTGGGAAGGAAATGTGGCTCCTGGGCTGGGCTTGGGCGCGCTGGGGTCGGGCTGAGATGAGCCTCCGAAGTGGAAGCTGCTGGGGGGGGAGCGGGGGGGGGGTACACCCCATCTCCGCAGAGCAGCCCATCAGGACGGAGGCTCTGCCCGCGCCGGGGGATGTCGAAGCCCCCGGGAGCTTTCCCCTGCGTGGGAGTTTCTCTGGGTGGGGGTCCCCAGGCTGCCGCAGCCACGCTGGCACCCAAGCAGGAAACTGAGGTGGGACCGGTGGCAGCCACCACCTCCTTTACCCGCATCTCTGGAGCAAGACTCACCTGGGCAAGGGGCGCAGCCGGACCTCCGGTGCTTTTAGCCTCACGTTCCCACAGCGCGAGGGCTCGGCTTAGGAGAGAGCTGCCTGGAGCTCGCTGAGCTGCGCGCAGGATGCCTGGCGAGGGAGGGAGAGGTCAGGTGCGGGGCTCAGGCTCACAGGGGCTGCCTGGCTGGGAATTTGCGGGGGGTTTCCCAGGGAGAGGCGCTGCCCCGGGGGTCACACCCTGTCCCCGCCCCAGCCCAGGAGAGGGGTCTGGGACTGGGGGCTGCCCGTGGCCGATGCTCGGGGCCCTCGGCAATGGCTGGGGCCGGAGCAGCTTTTGGCTGAGCGGGTCTGCAACGGCTGCTTCTCCTCTCCAGATTTTTGGGTGCTGTTGAGGCTAGAGGAGCCCCGAGTGCCCCCCCTCGGGCAGCCTCAGCCCGGCCATGTTTCCTGTCCCCCTCCCTGCCACTACCCGGCTGCCGATTTACCGTTTTGGCCAGAAAAAGCATCTTCCCGTTGCCTGGCAACCCTCGGCCGCCCGGTCCAGCGGCGGGGGCAGGGCGGGGGGGCGCCCACGGCGGGGGCTCTCCCCTGCCCACAGCCCCTGCCGTGCCGGGGCCGAGGGTCTGCAGGGGCTATTGGTGCTCGGGGTCTGCACCGACATGGTGGGGGCGATCCTGACTGTGCCCGCGACAGGCTCACTGCCAGCGAGCACGACAGGTCCCCCGGGATGTGATTCACCGGGCCAGCAAACAGGCAACCTCATCCAGCCACCAGATGCCACAGGAAAACCTCTGGAGTGGGGGGGGAAGCCTTCCCCCCACCCGGGGCGAGACCCCCTCAGCCATCACTGCTCAGCCCCCCTGACCTGCGGGGCACACATCCCCGTGCCCACTGCCGGGCCGTGGGGGCTGTGCTGGGGGTCCTGTTCCAGCCCGGTGCCCACAGCAGCTGCGTCCTGTGGCTCTGGGTACCCGGCACCAGCTCGGGAACATGCTCTGTGCGGGACTGGGCTCAGGCACGCAGCCGGGAAGCGATGAGCGCCTGCGGGCATCGCCGGCTGCACGCGAGCATCGGCCTCCGCCAGCACGCGCACTGCTTGGCTTTATTGCAAGCATTTGTCTTCCACGGCAGCGTGTCTGCCTTAAAGCGGAGAGAAGAGATTCCCGCTGTTACTGGAAGAAAAGCAGATCCTGACTGCATCCTGCCGTCCCTTCTAGTCACATCAGGAGAGAGCGAAAGCCAGAGGAGAGCAGTTCGCTCTCACATCGCCGGACTCTGTTGCCCTGTCAGCGGCGGTCTGAGCTCCCCCTGGGGACTCAGGACCCCCAGGCCGGGGACGCAGGGGTCTGCAGGCAGCAGGGACGACCTGCGGCTGCTTGTCAGCCCCACGGCGCTCTGTGGTTCACTCAGAGCCGGCACAGTGGAAGCAGCAGCTCCAGGGTGTCCCCAGGGCAGGAGCGCTGCCTGTCACTGCCAGCCCCCGGCATGCTCCATTGATTTTGCTTTTCCATTTAAGCTTTGCTGTCTCCCCTGCTTTGAGACCGGCAATCCCACAGGGACCTGGGGCCGGATTCTGCCTCCACAGCCCGGGAAAGGCAGCGAGCAGGTGGGAACAGCTGCCTTGGACCCTCCCTCCCCACCTCCTCTGCCAGAGGGGACATCAAAGTGAGCCCCCAGAGCCAGCGTGGGCTTGGCTCGGGCCCGGGGCTGAGGTGGGTGCACAGAGCCCACGAAACCATACCGGGAAGGATGCAGCTGCGAGGACGGATGAGGGCGAGGGACAGGCTGCTTTGCAGGGTGAGGGATCTATCCTGCCTCTCCTCTGCCTCCAGTGACCTGCTCTTTGCTGGCTGCCTGCTGGAGTTTTAAATACTGTCTAAAATGTGTGCAAAATGCCCAAAGCATCAAACAGGCCCAGGTGGGAGGGAAAAAAATGGCACAAACAAAGCAGACAGGAGGATCTGTTAAACACCAGCAGCTGCTGGCAAACACTTTAATACCAGTGCAGACGGCAGCAGTCGATACAGCACTCGGGGCCACGGGCTGATCTCTGCTCTGCGTCCGTGGGCTGGTGCCCACGCTCCTGGCACGGGGAGGCTCTGGGCTGAGCCCAGGATGGGACTGCACCAGGGTCCCACTGTAGTGGTGGGCACCCGGCCAGACCCAGAGCGCCGGGGCAGGAAAGGGCTGGGAGGTGCTCTAGAGATGCTGCGTCAGAGCTCTGCTCCCTCTCCGGTCTTCCCCTGGACCACAGGCAAAGGGACATCTCGGCGTCCCTCCCTCAGCTCCCCCCAGGCAGTGGCAGGCCTGGAGCTCACACCGGGGCCCTGGGGCTCGGCAGGGCGTGACGGGAGCGGGCGTGGGGCCGTGGCTGCCATCGCGGCTGGACGCGCCGCAGGAGCTCGCCTGGCATTGCCATGGCAATGGAGAGAGCGGCCGCTGCCAGGCGGGAGCGGGGAGGGCAGGAGCAACGGCAGCCCGAGCTCACCGCAGAGATGCCGCCGGCCATGCTCCTCTGTGCCTGGGAGCGCTAGGGGTCCAGCCCAGGGCCCCCCACACAACATCCCCTACCTGCGCCCCGTGACCGCCCGGCCGGCAGCGTGCACACCCTTGCTGTGGGTGAAGCCCTCAGCACCCCTCGCACCTGTGAGAGCCAGAGGTTGCACTGGGCAATACATAAAAATATACATTCAAAGCCTCTGATCTCACGGCTGCCAGGTTATAATTAATTCCTATTCATAGCTCAGTCCAATTTCCCTCACACAGCTCCCAATTCAATCCAATTGCCATATGAGATTTCTGTAATCACTAATCTTATCAAGCACATCAGTGTGAAGCGAGAACACTGCAATTAGCAGGAAAGGGTGCAGTGGGTGAGCTGCTGCTTGGCGAGTATTTATTTCACCTGTGCCAAGGAGGGTGCAGGCTTGGTCCAGGGCTTGCCGGGGCCATTTCTTGCTCACCTCAGCCTGGTGGGAGACGAGCCGTGCACCTGACCCAGCACGAATACCCATGCTACCAGACCCTAGAGGAGCTGTGCCGGGGATGCGCTGTGCCCCAAACCCTCCCAGCAGAGGGTTTCATCCCCAGGAGATTCTGCTCCAAGCTGCTGCTTGGGGATTGATGCGCTTTTTTACAGACATCTGTTCCCCTCCTGCCTGCACTGGCAAGCCCTGGGGCCAGGCAAGCCTGTGGAGCGGCACTGGGGCCAGGGAGCAGCTGTCAGCCCTCCCTGGGTTCCCCTCCAGACCTTCGGCCGGGATGGACAGGGTGTTTGTGAGCAACTAAATTATTTATGGTTTCTGCGCGGTGCGGTGGGGCTGGGGGTGCTTCAGCCCCACGCACCACCGATGCCAAACATCCCTGGGTGCGGGGAGTTGGCTCAGACGGCCCCGGGCTGCACCTCACGGGCGCCAGGAGAGCATCGCCACGCACTGGTCCCTGCGCATGCGGGTGCCCCCGCGATGGCATGGGGAGGGGGGGCGTCGGGGTCCCCGCCCTCGCCGCAGCTGTAGCATCCGTAGGGTGGTGTCGCACGGGCACATACCAAAATCTCTCGCTTCGCCACCCCCAGCCGTCTGTCGCTGCTGACACTCACTGACAGGAATAAACTGCAACACCTACCATATGCTTTGCTACTTCTGCTGCCTGCGCTCACTCGTTACTATATATTTCGAAAGCCGGGGCTGCCTCTGTGCGGGCCGTGCCCCGCCAGCGGGGACCTGGGCTGTGGTGTGGTGCTGTGGGGACACTGGGGTTCCTGACACCCCGTGGCAGCGGAGCACAGCAGGTCTCTGCACTTTGAGGTTCACTGGTGCTCTTAGGGGGACTCTTGCTCCCCATCGCTCCCCACCTGGCTCTGATACGGCTGGCCTTAGCGGCCGTGCCAGAGGCTCGGACACTGGTGGGGCTGGCTGGTCCTGTCCTGCAAAGGACATGGGCACGCCGGCCATGCGGCCTCTCTGCAGCAGGATCCAGCTGCTCCGTGCCCTGTCCTGGGCACAGCATGGCTGCCTCACCACCCACCGTTGCGCCTCACGGGGCTCCAACAGTGCACCTGCCTGGGTGGTGGTGTGGAGCCTTTGTGCTGCGGCCCCGGATGACGTCAGCCTGTGCCAGAGCTGGATGCGACCTCTGGAGCTGCGTTCACCCAGTCAAGAGCAGGACATCAACAGCACAGACTCTCCCCTGAGTCCTTCTCTGGGACAGGGACACGAGCCAGCGTGATGCTCCAGGTTCTACTGGTGGGAGCCGTGTCCCCGGGACTGTCCCAAAGGAAATCCATGGGGTGCAACAAGGGGCTGTCAGCATGTCCCCCTGGCCATGGGGCTGGACGGTCCCGTGCAGGCATGGTCGCTGCCCTGCCCCAGTGGGAGAGAGATTTCTTCTCAGCAGGAAGGCGCTGAGCAGAGCTGGTCTCTTCCCTCCCCTCAGAGCTGCTCCGTTTGTTTAATGATCCTTGCAGCTGGGAAAACTCATCTTGCTTCAAGAGTGGATGCATCTCAGCGCGTTCTGCAGGCACCGGATCTGGTGACGCGCTGAGTGACAGGAAGACCTTTACGGGGAGCTCAGCTGGGCTCAGCCCGCGCCGGTCCCACACCCCTCAGCATCCCCGCAGAGCTCAGCTATGGCTGCTGCTCCCTGTGGCACCCCACAGCCCACACATGGGTCCAACTGCACTGTGCGGCTTTGATTCCTGGTTTTAATTGCAGCCTAACAAGGCTGGGGCAGCAGGAGAGGAAAACATCAAGCTTCAGGGAAACAAATCAGGAGAGAAAAGAACATTTACTGGTGACTAATACGTCCGTGGCTTGGTGCGTGTGTGTTTGCCTGCCACAGCGCAGGACGCTGCCAGCATGAGGAGGAGAGGGGATTTCTTCCACGCACTTGGCAAGCCGAGACGCGTGGTGTGGCGCAAGGAGAGCAGATTTTTCCTGGGTCCGTGCCATTTCCGCGTTATTTTTAACCCCCATTGCACAAAAGCAGCCCCCCGGGAAAGAGTGGATTCTGCCTGCTTGCGCAGGAAGGGTCGGGTCTAAATCATCTAATGGTAGCAGATGGGCCCGTTTACACACGGTGCTGGTCTCACCGGGGGAAATCAAGGTTAATTTGGTGCAGAGGAGAGTTTCTGGTGCTGGAACTCAGAGTCCCAGAACAGCTGCTACCCTGACCAAGTGCTGCCGGGCAAGGACAGGCAGGTTGGAGCAACCGCGGTGCTGGGGGTCCCCGAGCATGAACTGGGTGTCTCAGGGAGGCTGTGGTACCTCCCCCCCAGTCCTGGTGGTGCAGGACTGAGCCCAGTGTCCCCAACAGCCTCTGCTCGGGATCAGACTGGTTCTTTCGCAGGCTGGGGCCAGGGAGGCTTTGTCGTGCTGGCGAGGGAGGCCCTGTGGGCAGGCTGGATGGGGCAGAGAAGTGAGGATGGGGGCAGGGATGGGAACACACTGGCACAGCTCAGCACCACCCTGCTCAGTCCCATCCTGCAGCTCCAACTGCCTGGGCTGTTCTCCCTGCACCAGTGAGGGCTGGGATCTCGTTACTGAGCTCTTTGACTTTGAGCATCTTGGAAACCAGCACTTGAGAATAAGACAAAAAGAATGACAGCAAATAAGCCCAGGCACGGGAACGAGGCCTTCCCATACAGCATTTTTATTCCCCCACGTTCTCCCCCTTTCCTCTTTTGCCAACAGATTGAAGCAACGGTAATAAAATTATTAAATAATAAAAAAAAGCTGTAGCCCCCACCTCGGTATGGCAACCATGGAAACAGGATCAAGGGGACACCTGTACATTTCCATTCTGGGCTCCTGCTATCTGAATATCCAGAGGAGCGATAATTAAAAACGCATCGCAAACAGCAGGCGGAGGGAAGGAGCTGGCCCCAGCAGGAGGGGAGGGAGGGTGAGCACGGGCACCCCCACACTCAGCGCTTGGGCAGGTGCCACTGGGATGGTGCTCCAGGGCTGCTTCCCTGCCACACACCTTGGGGATTGTGCTTGGCTTCAGGTTTTTCACCATTTCAGGGGAAGGAAGCTCTCTGATCTGGCACGTGAGCACCTAGAGGAAAAGGCTGTGTTTAACCTGCAGATTTATTTTTACCAACGGCAAATGGCAGTGCCTGGAACATTCCCCTGCTTGGAGTTAATTTTTGCAGAAGCTTAGTTTTAGTCATTGTTGTCGAAACCTATCTCCTCCACATTTATCCCGTGGAAAAGCTCCTGGAGTTCAGCTCTGGGATTTCAGTGGCCCCAGGGCTGGTGCCCGCGGGAAGGCGTGGACAGCTCCCGGCTTGTGCCAGCAGAGACCCCCAGCCGCGCGGAGAGCCCGGCCCCAACGGCTGCTCCTCAGGTCGGCGGACGGAAAATGCTCCTGCTCTCATCAGAGCAGGCATCAGGCCGTCATCTTCCCGCGGGCGGCGAGCAGGGTGCCCAAAACCTCTGATTGCTGATGGAGGATCTCAAATCGCTCCTTAAGTGTCCTTGCCAGACGCAGCCAAGAGCCGAGCTGCCCCCTGCGACGTGGCCGTCGCCTGCAGGGACTCACGCAGTGGGGATGGGGGGATGGCCGGGGCGGGAGCGAGGGCCCTCGGGCGTTCTGACGGGCGGGTTTCCCAGCAGCCGCTCTTTTGACGCGGTCGGCAGGAGGTGTTCCTCCTCCTCCTCAGACCCTCTGCGCCCGTCGGGGCACCCCCGCCTGCCGAGGGGAGAAGCCTCCGCTCCCGCAGCGCAAGGGGGTCTGCGCCAGCCCCGGCGCTGCAGCGGGGGGGCTCGCTCCGCAGGCTCGCAGCCCTGCGCCGGCAGCGCCAGCCCCACGGCAGCTGCCGCCGGACGGCCGGACCGCATCGCGGGGCGCCGCCGTCGGGGCTCGGCTCGGGCAGGCGCGGCCACTGCCTCCCCCTGCCCGCCGCGGCCGCTCAACTTTGGGAAGACAATTCCTCGTTTCCATGGGAACCGGGGGAGGAAAGTTTCTGGGGCTGCGGCTGGGACTGTGCCAGCTGCGCGAGGCAGCGGGACCCCCGAGGCGGCCGCGTCCCCTGCGCGCCCCCGGGGCAGGGCGGGTACCCGGTGTCAGCTCCGCTGCCCGCGCCCCGAGGGGTGCCCGTTCCGGTGAGGGGGGGGGCACCGGGGCTCCTCGCCCCCGCCGCTGTGCTGTGTCAGACACGATCTGACATTTCGCTCTGCAGCTCGGCGCGGGGAGATGCAGCGATAGCTCTAATCTGCTTTTCTCCTCCTCGCGCTCTCCCCGGGGGCAGGAGCTGCTGCCAGGGGGATCCGGCCGGCCGGCGAGGGGAGCACCGGCAGCGCCGAGCAGGGTGTCCGGAGGTGTCCCGGCAGCACCGTGCCTTCCTCCGGTTGGGCCGTCAGCTGTCTGGCAGTGCCAGATGCCAGCAGCAGCAGCAATTTAGGGTGTTTTCAGAGCACCCCGAGATCTCCCTGCTCCTCCCTCAGCTCTGGCTGTGTCCAAGATGCGTGGGCTGGTAGCAGTGAGGGCAGCAGCTCCCTGGTGAAAGGGCTGGGACATGTCGAGCCATGTCACCGACAGCACGGACACCACAATGGCATCAGAGCCCCTGTGCCCTCTGCTGCCCAGGGGGCTGGAGCTCCTTGGGTACGTCCCAAAGGGGCTGCCAGGACAGAGGTGCAGTGGTGCCTGGGGCACAGCCTACAGCCCCCAAGCCCAGACGACTGCGGCTGCTCAAAACCCTGCCTGTCGTGCTCCCAGTCCCTGCCACTGCATCCCCTTTTGCAGCTGCAGATGCAGGGTGCCACAGCCACTCTGCCCTCTGGATGGGGACACCTCATGCAGCCCTGTCTCCTTTCTTGGTGGCTCAGTTCCAATTAGTGAAGCCTCTATTAATTTTTTCTGCTTAGCATCTCACACCAGTGTCAAGCTGGCAGCGTGGGCGCGGAAGGGAGTCGGAGCTGCCTGGAGCTGTGGCGGGGAGGGACGATGCTGGGATCGTCCTGCACGCTGGGCTCACTGGGGACTCAGCCACCTTTGGGGCTGCTGCAGCCAGGGTCAGCCCTCACCCCTTGGCTGCCACGCAGGCAGCACCACCCTCCACCCACTGGGGTCCCACAAGGTGAGGCCAGGACACCCCAGACCCCCAAAATCCCCCCTCCCTGCCCCTTGGAGATTGCCTGGAGCCAGGGTTAATGATGCATCCAGACAGAGATGACCTTTCCACCTTTCAGCTTCACCTGCTGCTCCCTTTTCCCTCCATTATCTGCATGGGTGCCTGTGGATTCATTTCCATATTCATGGTGTTTTAATGACCCTGTAATATCTTTATGTTCTGCAATTAAATGTGGAACCTTTTTTTTTTTCTGCAGATTAGTATCTGCATAGGACCATTTGTGGCTTTTGAACAGAGGAAGGGAAGGCTGTGCAGGAGGGAGACAGGGTTAATTAAACCTAAGAGATCGGCAGGCTCCACCACCTAACCTCCTTCTTGGCATGGGTGGAGGGTGGGGAGGGAGCAAAAATCCTCATGAAGATCCCTGCCAAGAGGTGCAAAATGCAACTTAACTGCTGCTGGGGTCACCCCTGTGCAGGAGGGTCCTGTCCCCATCCCACCCCCAAGGAAACCTTCTCCAGCTTGCCACTCAAAGACAGACAGACAATGTTGGGGAGGAGAGGTGCCACCGAAAGGGGCAGTGATCTGGGCAGACCTGGGGGCACGTTGTGGGGCTGGAGGTGCCCCCAATTCTTGCTCCAGCCTCCGTGCATCTGGGGCAGCCAGCCTGACATCAGGGCTCTGCTGAGAAGCCATTAGAGCTCTGATCACTCCATCTCCATTCCCTGGAGCTAATGGGCATCTCTGCCGGCTGCTCCCCCCCCTCCCTGGGATGGTAATTGGGTTTCAGCCCTGTAAGATGGATAGGGCTGGGCTGAGGGTGAAGCACGGAAGAAGAGGAGGGGACAGAGGCAGCTGTGAACAGGACAGGCCCCCCTTGCCCTCCATCTACCTCCCACCCTTCTGCCCAGCTGTGGGATGTCACCAGCCCCTGTCCGGCTCCAGACCTTCTCAGGGGCATCACAACAGGCAGGTCCCGGCAGCACGGCTGGCCACGGGCACCCCGAGGCAGCAGGGCTCGAGTTGTGTCTGAGGGGTCTCAACTCCTCCCTGATGGAGGGCAGGCAGCCCCAGTGCGCTCCCTGGCTTTGTGTTGCACCTTGCAGCCTCCCCCCCTTCTCCCTTGGTCCTTTTGAAGCTGCAGCTGCAAACAAGATGTTTTCAAGGGTGAGATGCAGGAGTGACGTGTTGGGCACATTGAATAAAGATGGGGCTGAAAAACACCTTCTCATCTGGCTGTTTGATGTGAAGGGCAGCGCTGAATTCATTAGGAGCACCGCCAGGCCTGTCACCGCGGGAGCCTCAGCTGGTGCCGGGGCTCCTGGAGCAACATGTGCTGGCACCTGTGGCCGTGTCACCCTGGGCACCAGCACGGCAGCCACGCCGAGGCAGAGGCGGGTGTGCAGGGCCCAAGGGGTGCCAGACAGCCCCACGTACCCTCCCAGACTGCAGCGGAGCTGCTGCTGTGCACATGCAGCCACGATGAACATTGTGCCTGCAAAAACGCAGCAGATGGCCCACACGTGCAGGGGCCACTATCCACCCTGCAACCCCCTGACTCCTCCTGCGGACCCTCACGCACCCCTGATGTGCCAGGGGCAGGCGAGGGGGCTGGATGCAAGATGTCTGTCAGGATGGGGGGTGCAGGGTAGAGGGCTGGCCGCAGGATGAGGGGTGCAGGATGGCAGGACCACTGCCTTCCTGTCCGGCCGCCGCATCCCGCTGCCCCAGAAGAATGCAGTGTTTCATCATCCCCTAAGGCTGACAGGCACCAGGATTAATGAGCTCCTCATCAGCGCTGCTTCATCGAGCTCCCTCCTGGAGTCGTCAGCCCAGGGCAGAGCGCAAGCAGCCCCCCACGCAGCGTCAGAGGCTGCTCCCTCGGCAGTGGGGCAAGGGGGGGGGTCTTCGCAGGGACAGGTGCCGAGGGTGCCTGGGAACACGTGCAGGCACAGGTATTCACGTGTGTGCTGGCCGAGGGCTGGCAAGCACAGGCGAGGCTGGAGGGGAGTCAAACACCCCAGCTGGGTGGAGGGGGGGCACCTGGGGCCACACTGCCCTGTGACACAGGGGACACAGGGACAAAAGTCCAGGCAAGGCTGGCCACCATCTACTCCTCATCAAGCACCTGCTTTTAATTACTCGATACTAGTGAAGAACACTTGTGGGCAGTGCTAGTGAGGGAACAGGAGAGCATCCTCCTCTAATTACAGCTCGTTAGTTCTGTGATTAGCACCAAGAGGCTGGTCAGGGTGTGACAGGGGCACCTGCAGAGCTCTTTTAAGGCCTCCCCACCCTCCTCGGATTGACTCTTCTACTGTGCCCAGGCAAGGGGGTCAGAGGGGTGCAGGCAGCCCTGACCCTGCATCTCCCCTGAGCCTGTGGCTTCATCTGCGCTAGGCAAAGGTGAGATGAAATGGTGCAGGGCAGGAGGGATTCACCAGGAGGACTTTGTACTGTCTGTCCTTGTTGGTATGGTCTGCATTCCTTATCAGGCTTGTCCTTTCTTCAGAAACAGGTTTGAGGTCAGATTCTGCTCACACCCCCCACCCAGGGCCTTGCCTTTGGCTATAGGGAAGCGATGACATTGAAGCTGGGATTTAGATGGCTCTGGGTGCCTCTGTGTCTGCCTAGGTATACATTAGCATGTTTCTTCTTTGTTTTTTTTAATGCAAGTAGTTGTTACTTACACAGCACTTCAATGCAGGCACTTAGGTGGGGAGTCATGGGAAGGAGCTTGCCCGCAGTGTGTATTTCAAACAAAGGGATTTTGCTGGATGCGGATCAATCCCACCAGCACTAAATCCCCAGTGTGATAGCCCGGTGGCTGCACCGAATTTTCCTCTCCCATGGCAACGTCATAAAATCAATAGTTCGTCAAGAAGGTGAATTTAGAAAGTTATGGATTGTTACAGGAGGAAGGAAAGAGAAAATGCGATCTGTTAGGCATGCAAATGCAGGCGTGATAATTCTGGAGGCTGTGAGCAGTGAGGTCCCGGCCTCATGCGGAGGTTTCCACTCCGGACATTGTTCTTGCGAGACCTCGTCACTGTCAGAAAGATGAATTTTTGTATTAGACTAGGCTGCTGTGTCAGGGCTGTGGAGTCACCAGCTCTGAGAAGGATAAGATCAGCAATAACCAGGCTGAACATTACAGGGGCGCTGCCCGTGGGAAGCCCATCGCTGCTTTGCACTTAAGAAGTGAACATTTACCCTGCAGGAGAACCGCTAGCGTGGAGTGAGCAGGAATCCCAAGACCCATTGGTGTTGTCAGGCTGAGGGAGACCCGCTTGTTTATTACCAAGTATTGCCCTAAGGTGCCAGGATCAAAAGCCGTGAGCTGTGTGACCCATGGGAGACCAGTCCGTGTTTCATGAGCCGCTCCCACGGGACCATCAAGGCAAGATCTGTGAGCCCGGCCCTTGTGTCTCTAAAGGGTCCTTGGGTACCGGTGGCTGGTGGAACCATCAGGTACAAAATCTCTACTTACATCTGTAGATATTGCACGTATTGTTGTGAGCCCCTTAGAGACTATTACATAATAAGTATTTTGACTGTAAATAAATGATACTTGTGGGTTGGGATGACTTGGAGGCCTGTCAGGAGGGAGGAAGGGTAGTAGGTACGAGAAGGGAACTCCACAGCCACGACACATCGCCCACCCATCCCATCTACTGGGCAGGCTGCCTTAACTAACCTGGAAAAGGAACGTGGAAATGGTACGTGTTCAATAAATAGCTGACAGCGCTGGTGGATCCTGAGGAGCTAGCATGTTTCAGAAGTGTAAACACTTGTCTGAAAACCTGAACTAGCATGTTATTTGCGAGTAGCATAGCTCCATCTAGCATTCATGAAAACTGATGCTTTTCTAGAGCTTAATTCATAACTACTTTCTGAAGTGTTAAAAGCTGTTCTCCTGTCTGTTAACAGGCACAACCAACAGGAAACCAAGTGCTTCTTTACAGTCGAAGCTTACACATACAGCTCTATCGCCTCCTCTGCATTTAGACCATCCGTCACTCTGCAGATCCCTGCCTCTGACAGACACGCACAGACACAAACCTCTACTTTCCCCAGCCAGGGATCAGTCCTTCCCCAATACTGATTTTTTTTTTTTTTTTTTTGCCTATTGAAATTGCTTTTTGAACCCATGTAAACTTTTTTATAGCTACAATCCCTTGTGGCTAAGCAGCTCACTGCTGAACTGGATCAGGTGAAAAAGTATTCACTGTTTGTCTCAGAGCTGTAAAGCTTTTCCAAGAAGCAGCATTACTCACTGAGTAGAGCACAGGCAGAGGAGAGATATGAGGGCAAGACCTAGGTTCAATCGAGTTTTGTAGCCAAATCGCCCCTAGATTTGGCCAAAGCTGCTTCACCCTTCTCTGTTCTGTTGTTTTTGTCCACAGAGCAGCAACTGTAGACAGAGTGGTGTTGAAGTGTCGCGACTAATCACAGCAAACACGGAGAGACTTTAAGCTCCCTGTATTCCAGTGCTCTCCAGGTTTTTCAAAGGCTTTTGAAAATTTCAAAACATTGAATGTCAGGTGCTAAAATCTCTGACTTGCTGTGCTGATCTGGGGCTGCCTTTGCTCGCACGCTAACACACATGTGCTCGCACCGTGCATGGGCTGTGGGATGGGGAATCGCTGTGCCTGGCGATTGTGAGGACAGAAATTAATGCACTGGGCAATGGAAGCATCTACTGAAAACTGTTTTGCCGCTCCCTCAGGGAACTGTGGCTGCTTGGAGAGACCCAGCCTGGCAGTTGTCACTGCAATCATCAAGCAGAGCAGCAGAAGTTGGCATGGACACTGCTCCAGGTCAGTGGAGCTGAGCTCCTGGCACAGCACTCAAATAATGAGTAGAGCTGGGCAATTGTCATGAAGAATTACATTTGCTGCAATGACTCCTTCCCTCCTAAGGTTCAGAAGAGTGAAGCTTGCTCTGTGAAACCAAGGGAAAGCTGATATCGAAGACTCACGCCACAGGGTAGTTCATTCTCCCCAAGTCTTGACCTCAAATCCACCCTTTAACACTTTTTGTGGTGGCAAAACACCTGGATGTACTGCTGGGAGCAAGCAACAGTTTTTGTGGAAGTTTCTCTGCAAGTTAGAGGTTACTTTTTTAATTGAATAAACAGCATTGGCAACCTGTTAGTCCTTTGAGAAGAGCTAGGCAGATCTGTACGAGGGAATAAAGGCCCGTTGAAGTGCTCTTGTTCTCAGCTCAAGGGCCACCACCACTTCAGAAGCACTCAATAACACTTTGCTTCCCAAGCTCAAAAGCGTGAGCAAGACCCAGCGCCGAGCAAATTGCTGGGTTGCCGGGTGTGGGGGCTGCTCCTAGCGACTGAGCACTGAGGGAGCTCCCGTGGGCGCAGCTCGGGGCTGCACAGCCGCTCACACCTGAGAGGCATCGGCTGGAGCTGAACGAGGATCTGCTGAACTTGATCAAATGGTGAGATCTGGTGGCAAACGTGAGCTGCAGGTCCTACCAGTCGCGTTGGCAGCTCGTTGATGCACACCTCGAGGAAAGCGCTGGCCCGGCAGCACGTTTGGCTGTTTGGAGGTGTGAGGCGGTACCGAGCAAAGCACGCCAGGGATCGCGCTCTGGAAGCGTGTGGCTCGTCATCCGTGAAACAGGAATGAAAAGACCCATCAAGCAGCTTCTGTAAGTGCATCTCTGGTGTTCCCGGAGCAGAGCTGCGGCAAGGGAACGTGTTTTACACTGCATCCCTGCAAGGCAGGGACTGCTCCCGGGCCCCTGCCCCGATTTCCCTTTTCCCTGGCTGCCGAATGAGGTGCGGGGACTTTCTATCAACAAGGTGCCCAGCGAGGGCCGCTGCGGGGCTGCTTCCTGCAGACTCGAGCTTCGCGACGCTCTGGCTTTGGTGCTGAAGGAAGGGCAGTTCGCGGCGGCGAGCATCTCTTCAGCCTCCGACAGGTGCGGTCGCGGGAGCGTTTCTGCGCCGTGACCGGCCGTTAGAGGCTCCCCCGCCCGGCTCTGCGGAGCCGCTGGCACCGCCCTGCTGCCGGTGGGGGACCGCGGGGGCATCTCCACCGTGAAAAGCCCCCTTCCGCTCCCATCGCCCGGCCGGGCCCCCGTGTCCCCGCGGCCGTGCGGAGCCGGGTCTAGTCGCGGCTGTACGGGCGGCGGCGGCCTCCCCGCGCGCTCCCGGTTCGCCGGGAAGCCCTGGCCGCCCCGTGAGCCCCCGCTCCTGGGGCCGGGCGCCCGCGGCAGCTGACGGCAGCGGCGCTCGGCCCCAGCGCTCCCGCGGGCGGCCGCTACCGGCGCTTCGGGCGGCGGGACACCGCATCCGCCCCGGCCTCGGCCCCCCGGGCCCCGCCCCCTGCCCCGCCCCCTGCTCTCCGGGCCCCCGCCCCCTGAGCCGGCCCCGCCCCGCCGCGCCCCCGGCGCTTCCCCGCCCTCGCGGCGCCGCAGCCAATGAGCGGCTGCCGCCGCATCCGGGGCCCGCGCTCCCCCCCCCCCCGCCGCTCGCGCCCGGCCATGGCGGAGGTGAGCGAGCCGCCGCCGGGGTCGCTTCGGGCCGGGCCTCGGCTTCCAGCACCCCCCCCCCCCCGGCGGGGCCCGGCAGCGCGGAGCAGCCCGCGGGCGGGGCCCTGCGGCTGCGGGACGGATGGGGCGGCGCGGGGCCCGCCGGGGCGGGGGGCGCTCGGGCCGAGGGGTGGCGGCGGGGCAGGGGGCGGCCTGGGGCCGAGCTGGCACCGGGGCCGGGCGGAGGCGCCGGCGCGGGAGGGGGCGCCCGGGCCGGAGAGCCGGGGCGGGCGGCGGGGTAGCGGCCGAGCCCGGGCAGCGGTGCCGGCTCTGCCCTCCCGGCGGCGCCGGAGGAGGCGGCGTTGGGGCGGCCCGCGGCGGAGGGCCCGCGGCCGGACCTGCGGGAGGGGTCCGGGAGCGGCGGTTGAAGGGGCCGTGGGCTGGGGGAGCCGCCGGAGCGGCGGGGCCGTAGCCTGACCCCCGGGGCTTCAGCGCTGCAGGGGTCGCCGGCGGCGGCTGCCGGGGAGCCGGGTCGGGGTGGTGCGGAGCGGAGCTGCGGGAGGGGGTCTCGCAGAGGCTGGAGGTAAGCGGCGGGGCCGGGGCAGCGGGAAAGAACGGAGGTGGGGACCGGGAATGTCAGCGGGCCGGGGGAACGGTTTTTCGGAGTGTCTGGGAGGAGGAGAACCGCCCCACTGGGGGGGGCCTTGTGCTCAGGTGCGGGGTGGGGACAGCCCTGCCGCCTCTCCCCTCGCGGTGTGGTGTTTGTCTTGGTGCATCGTGCTGAAAGGTTCCTGCCGTCGCTCCAGCGCGCGTAGGGCTGTGAAGCGGTTCCTTTCGGGTCTTGACATGTCCTTGAAGTATCCCCGTCCTCTTGTAATGGTTGTCGTGGCGCTTCTGCGCTTCGTTTCCATCACGAGATCCTTGTGGTGACCACGATACAGGAAAAGGAGACGGAGAGGACCTCGACGTAGCTGGCTGCTCTGTCTCAGGATCTCGGAACAGTGCTGGCTGGGAGAACCTCTGTTCGACACGAGACTTCCTTTTCAGGGTATTTCAGCATTTCACACGAGGAAGGTGCCATCTGGCCTGCCCGCCATCCCATCCAGAGTGGTTTGGTCCTCACTGCTGCCCTTGGCAGAGCCCCGGGGCCGCCGTGTCCGTCTGTGCCAACGTGTTACTTCGGCACCTTGTTGGGCTGACAGGACACGCTGAAGTGCCGCCCCGGCACGCTCTGCCACGCTGCTGTTGCACACCCTGCTCTGTCCCGGGGAGATCCGGGAGCCGTCACTCTCACAGATGAGGTTTGAACTGTGGAATATCTCTGCTGTGACATTACAACATGCTACTGGGGTGCTGGTTCTCCTGAGTAGTGTGGGAGGTGACCTCTCTGTTTTGTTCTATCTTCCTTTTTGGCTCTTTCAGGTCATAGCTTACAGGACAAATCAGTTTCTATTCATACTGCTTCCCTCTGGCCACAGCTGGAGTTCGTAGAAAACGGGCCCATGTCAAGCAGTACGGACAAGGTGAAGGAGCAGGGAACGGTGTTCTCTCTGAGCCTGAAATATGCGTTACGCTAGCTCCGGAAACCACGTTAGTTATAAAAGTAGTAACACTGCAAAGGGAAACCTCTACCTTTTCTCACTTTCTTGCAAAAGTTGCTTCAGCCTGAAGGGTTTTGCCTGGACAAATAGTCTGCCTTGCTCTGGGAAACAGCTTTGCCAGTGCAAAAAGCTCAGGTTCTTCTTCTGCCTGTGTTTTGTGAAACATGACTGTTGCTTTGTTCCATGTGTTCAAAAGCTTGAGTCCAGAATGAAGGAGGGAGTGTTGGAGCCATCCAGGAATACAAATGTGAGAGTGGGTAATTGGTAAACCTCTCAAACTTTTGAGAGGAGGATTATTCTTGTACCTGAGAAGCTGAGACTAGTGGAAGGAAAGCAGCCGCTGGGAAACTTAAACTGGAATCTAATCTCCCTTTGTTCTCCCCAAGAATAAATGGCCTGTGGATGTAGGATCTTTATTCCAGCATCACAATGCACAGTCAAAATAAATGGAGTTCACTGCTGTGACCTCTCATGGTCACCAAAACTGTCACCAGCAACAGGAGCATCTACACCCTGGCTGAGCATCTGTTAGCACCTCGGTGCCTTTCTGACCTGCACAGCACTGCTGGATTCTCTGCCTCCTCTGTGACATTTGAAGTCTCAGACTACAGCTGCCTCACCTTCAAGGGAAATCAGTGTAATGAGGAATATTCTCTCTGTCATAATTTTCATTTTTAAGCCAGATCTGTCTTCCTCCCCTACTCCTTTGACTTTGACTCCTGTTTCCGTGGTCTTCTGGATTTGTGAATAATCTGAGGGATCGTTCAGTTTCACACAGGTCTAAGTCTGGGTGTGGAATGGCCTTTTTGCTTCGTCTGTCACTTGTTTCTTCTTTTCCCAGCCCAAACACAGCAGTGCTAGTGATTTTATGGTGATTCCAGCTCCCAGCAGTTCCCACTTGCTCTACGTGCTATGTTACTGCTTCAGGGAAATAAACTCGTGATTAGTTACTGAATTGTCATCCTGTCGTACTGTTACTCCTCATTTCACCACCTGATCATTAATAACAGATCTCATCGTTCCTGAAGTATTCTTGACACCTTTTCAAGCCAGCCCATCCACTGCTAACTGTTTCAGTCTTTGTTTTCAGAATCCTTTGCTCACAGCATCTTATTGATCCACACGTGAAGGAGGCACGATCGATATATAGATCACTGTCTCAGGAAAGAGTTCTGTAGATCGCTGGGGACTAGAGGGAGTAAGTGTAGACCACACCCTCATCCTTTTCATGAAACTGGAGTTGTTTGCTTGGAAGGATTTATCCAAGAGGGTTTTATACTTGGTCACATTCCAGCAAAGCCCAACAAAGGGGCATTGACACTTTCCCGAGTTACAAAGCTGTTTCCCGGTGTGACCATCCTCACAGTAGAGGCTGTCTGAATCCTTTCCGTCCCTTTCTCCTTTCATTGTATCGTCGTCTCCTCCCTTTTCTTAGTGCACATGGTCACTGGGCTCTGTCTGCAGCCAGACAAAGTGGTCTCCAGTGGGGTTATCTTGCTGCTAACAGTCAGACCCTCGGGGCTGCTGAGTCGGCACACAGCGTGTGCTCCGCTGGGGCTGGAGGCATCCTCTTTTCACCCGTCCTGGTAGAGGAAGGAGCAGGAATTCCACAGCTGCTTCACCGATCCTTTCCTTCCGTCTCAGTCCTTCTCTCGTGTAGCAATGTCTGCTGCTGCCTTCCAGGCCAACCGTTACCGTAGCAGTAATGGTACCTAGAAAGTTGCTGCCTCTCTCATCGTTATGGTATTTGCAGTATATGTTTTAACACCCGAAGGCACTGGCTCAGAACCCGAGGTCTGGGGTGGCTCTTTTGGTATGTACTTTGCTCTGTTGTTAGAGGATGAATTTTCATGCACAGCTGTAGTATGTTTTCTTAAATAAGTTGTAAGAGCCTTGTACTGAAGCACTGTAGATGCCCTAAGTGAGGAGTGATGGTGCTTGGCTCAGATTATTAATGGCTGAGGATCGTAACGAGATGTCACTGGTGACCGGGGGACTGACACTATGATTTTCTTCCACAGTTGGGTGCTCTCAGTCACCCAAAGGCATTGGTTAATTACCTGCTTGCTCCCTACCCAGGCTGAACTTGATGAACAGCATTTCCATGTACGGCAGCCCAAGGAGCAGCAGATGTTCTGGGTTGCTTCCCAGGCCTCAGCCCATACTGCTGCCTGAACTTATGACCGAGCACCGAATGCCAGGAAGCAGGTGCCTGTTCTCGGTGTCTACCTGTCTCACCCTTTGCCACCTCGCCTGTGCCACTCGCAGTCCTACCAGACTCCTTTGCTGCCCTCTCACCTCTAAATTTCTTTGCCCACCCCTCTGAGCCGTCTGGGTGCGGTGAGGCGTTTGGGAGAAGCCGGGTGTTGTGGCCAACTGCTTCTGATTGCCTCTCCGAAGAGTGGGTAGGTTTGTAAAGATGCCGTGTTCAGACAAGCGTGGTGTGTGTGTTTAGAATAATGGCTTACAGTCAAAGTCCTTCTTCTAAGTGAAAATGTAAGCCGTAAACGTCCGAGGTCTTAAACTGGTGAGAGGATAAGTGATCAGTGGAGTGCTGGAGGCAAAAAAAGATAAAATGGAAATACTGCCGTACGCAGTTAGAGACTGAGGGAAAGGTGATGAATCCAGAGAAGAGGAAGCCTGGAAGAGCCGTTAAATACAGACGAGAGCTCTTTTTGCACAGCACAGTTACTAGTGCGACACTCTGTGGTTTTTGTTAATTTTTGCTTTGAAATTAAATTAATTGCGTTTACTGGTGGGGTTAAGTGGCTGGATGTGTGTTATATTTTTAAGAGATGGTGTCTCAGACCTACTTTTCTCTTTTCTTGAAGGCCTCGGTTGGCAGGCAGAGTCCAAGGGTGGTGCCGTACCCAGCCCGCAGTCTATGTCCTGGAGAGCCTCGCCTTCAGAGTGCAGCAGGTAGCCACAATTTGAGTGTGTCTGTTTGTTGGTCTGGTTTCCAGAGAAAGCTAGGCTGCTGGGATCGGCCCGTCTGTTCCCTTCTCCTTCCAACATCTCCCACACCCGTTGGGTGATTCCCATGCCATTTGACAGGGGAGGAAAATCTTAAAGATGCCAAAGCTCTTACAAGTGTCCATTTGCCCATTCTTACAGTAAGAGGCAATTATCCTAAAAATGCCTCAGGCAAAGGAAAGGCTGCAGTGTACATTCCCATGTAACACTAGTGAATCCAGTCAGGAGAGACACAAACGCTCGGAAAACCTTCAGACTCGGCTTTCAGTCAGTTGTGAGACTTGCATGTGCAGAGAACCAGGCTTTGTGATTCAGCACTCGCAGCATGACTTCGTTCAGTGGTGTTCCCCGGCCTCTCTTGCTCCTGCCTTCCTTCATCTCTTCCTCTGGCTTACCTGAGCTGCACACACCCAAGAGATCATGTCAAGCTTTGTTGCATCTGAAGCTTTGGTCCAGGGTGGTGCTAGTATCTGACTTCTAATCCCTGCAGTTGTGTCAATGGGCTCAGCTGATCATCGACTGAACCTAGCAGAGATCCTTTCACAGAACTATGGTGTACGGGAAGAAAGGGAAGAAGAAGATGATACTCAGGAGAAGCAGAAATCCTTAGAAGAGCTGGAGAAGAGTCTTGGTGCCTCTCAGGTAAAGGCAGCAAGGGACAGGGAGGGAAATTACCTGCTGGGTTTTGTTGTGTGCTTCTGCAGCACTGGTGCCAAAGATCTTTGTGAGAAACTGAGCCTCGCTCAGCTGGCAGTGCCCTCTGTTTAGGTGCACCCGTTGATGAGTCTTAGGTTTGCGTTTGGATAGGAAGGGGTGGTTTTGGCAACAGGGGACAGCAGTCAGTCTGGAGGCTTCCAGTGCCAAGGGGTCTGAGGAGGTCTTGGCTCACCTTGCCCAAGGGCCGTCAGCTGTTGGGTGTATGTCCAGTGTCTGTTCCACAGCGGAGGAACCGCAAAGATGAGATGATGTGCTCCTGCTGCGAGTGGTCCCATGGAGACCTCGTGGAACATAGAGTGTGTTCTTGGTGACACAGACTGTCCTCTCAGGTCAGGCACAAGACTAATAATGGAGGTGTGCTTGACTGTATTGCTCAGTGGTGAAGGTTCCTGGCTTCTCCATGCCTTTGAGAAGACCACGTTGTGGTGCGTGCTGGTGGACCATGCGTCCTTCATTGTGCAGCGTCACCCAGGGCAGCTCAGAGCCCCCAGAAGAGCAGAGCTGCCTCGACTGCCTCTGCATATCTCTGTGTTCACTGCAGCTGGTGTTGTACTTGGTGATCGTTCCTTTCCTCATGAAGCTTTGTCCTCCTCTTGCTCAGAGCAGTGAAATGCCATTTGAGGAGCTGCTTGCACTTTATGGCTATGAGGCATCGGATCCCATCTCAGAGCAGGACAGCGAGAGCAATGATATTACTCCAAACCTCCCAGATATGACTCTGGATAAGGTAAGGGCCGCTGTGGGTGCAGGTGTATGCCCTCAGCTTGTGCTCTGGTTTACTGTGCTGTCAGGGAGCTCGAGACGCCTGGTAGCTCTTCCCAGGCAGAGTTTCACTAATGCCAGAGGAAGGGGCCTGCCCAGTTCTGGTGTCCCCATGAGTAATGCCAGGTGCAGAAATGTGCATGTAAGGAGTTCAGAGGAGACCAGAGAAAGGATAGCTGTTTTAAAAAGAACTCACTGAGAACTCTCTGAGTTATACGTCTTTGCATGTTGATGTGGATTTGTGTAGAGTCAGGGAAGGTTTTGTATCTTCCCAGGTAAAGCTATGGCTCCTCCTGTACTAGCTGAAGTCTGTAAAAACTTTTGGGTTTTTTCCTTCCCCCTTGTTTGAGGTATTTGCTGGGAGTAGAGAGCAGAGCTCTAGAGAAAGTGCCTCTTGCTCATCCTCTCTCTGGCTTCCAATGGAAGCCACACTTGATGCTTGTAGAAGTGTTTCTAGGGAAAATAATCTAGGGGTGATGGGGTGTGAGAGAGAGAATCTGTCTTTGGACAGGCTGTGGGAGGGTGAGGAGATCTGTGGATGCAGCCACCCTTGGCCAGAAATGCTTTACTCTAGACCTTACCCCCCTCATAAATTTTTTTTAATTTAAAAATATTTTTTTACTTTCTTGTTGTTGTTAAAAGGAACAAATAGCGAAGGATTTGCTTTCAGGGGAAGAAGAGGAGGAGACACAGTCTTCAGCTGATGATCTGACTCCATCCGTCACATCCCACGATGCATCGGACCTATTCCCCAACCAGCCTGGCTGTATGTGTCACTTATTTCTAAGTAATTGCTTTTTACTTAGATGTGATGTGCAGGATCGGGCTAAAATGTTTTTCTTTATTTTGTCACTTAGTTTCATGATATCAGCTTTTCCACTTTCCTTCTGGGGACTGCAAATAAACTCGAGTGCTAGAGGTGTTACTGAGCATTAGTTAGGATATGTGGCATGTATATGCTCTATAGATGAGAGGGGAATTGTCTCTAGTTGTAACTCATAACTGAGAAAGTGAGAACTGTTTTGCTCCCGGCAGTCTGAAACATCCGTACTCTAAAAGTGAATAAATTCAGTAGTACTAGTGGTATGATATGTTGTGGCAGTTCCTATATATTGGAATATTTCTGTGTGGGAAGCCAAACTGCATGAGAGAGACCCAGCACAAAGTGATCCTATTCCTTCTGCTGATCTGCAAAATGAAGGAGTCTGAGCTTCTCAGGTTGGTCAGCACCACCCACAGGGCAAGTGTGCAAATCCTTCTATTTAGAAGGAGAAAACTAAAATCTGGGTAAGTTGTCACTGTGGACCATGCTGGAAGTAACTTCAGGACAGAAAATGAAGGGAAGGAGAGGGAACATAGAGCAATAGAAAAAAAACCCCACGGTTCATAACTGCAGACCTTTTCCTTTCCCACAAAGCAAACAACTTCCTTGCTGATGAAGACAAAGAGCCCTGTTCATCTCCATGTGCTTCCTCCATGGCTGAGGATTCAGAGGAGGATTCCATCCCATCCAACGAGTGTAAGAAGGTAAACGATCGAAGCACCTTGGGAAGGGGAGCTCACACCATGCGCCTGAGTCTGAGGAAAGCAGGACACCAAAGCACTGTGCCATTTCCCCAAGAAATCTTCTTTCTTTTATTTTATTTTGCTCAGCGCCTTGTATTTTGTGGAAGGCAGTGGCAGGTGTAGGTTTTTTTAAATAGAGTCTTGAAATCTGTATCTGAAATTGTCTTATGCTTCAGATACGGAAAATGCTGTTGTGCCTTGGTAAATTAAAACTGTGGACTGTAGCTCTGTGAGGGTGAAGTGCTGTGCAGTATTCCCAGCAGGGTTTACCGAGGGGGAACCATCTCAACGAAAGAGAGGAGCAGGCTTCCAAATTCATTCCATTCTGGTTGTGAAGGTTGCAGGAACACTGCTGCATTTCTTTATCTCCAGCCTTAGCTGCTCGCCATGTATCTATAACATAAAAATTATGTAAATGCCTCCACATCCCCAAAGTATTGTGTGGTTGGAAGTAAATCTTCTTAGTTACTCTATGAAATAGTCAGGGCTCCCTGGAAGCAGTAGTGACAGTGGGGCCTACTGAGATATAAATCAGCCTCGTGGTGGTGTAGTCCCTAAATCGCAAAGCGCAGCTCGGTGCCTATGTGGAGCGTTTACCCGCCTCTCTGTGGTGACATTTCAGGAGATCATGGTTGGGCCTCAGTACCAAGCCAATGTTCCCATCCTCCACCTAAACAGGCACGCTGAAAAAGGTAAGGCGACCTGCTTTTTGTATCTTGTCTGGATGTAGGGCTGCCAGCCTGGGCGTTTGATGGGGCTCTGCTTCACCCATTCCGCTCCGTATCTCTGGGTTTGGCATTAACACCAAAATTTACAGGCACACCTGAGCTAGCTTTAAACTAGTCTGTTTGAACAGGGCTGGTAACAGAAGCCAAGAAGCTCAGTGAGGACCTTGTTGGTGTGGCAGGTTTGGAGAAGGGGATCTCAGCTGTAGCCAAAGAGAAGGGATACCCTCTGGAAATATTCTACTTTATTTTTCTTTTACATCTTCCTTAACTAGCCAGGGTTATTTTCATTCAGCGCTCCCTGGAGCTGACTGTCTCTGATTTGATAGGATGCCTGCAGAGGAGATGGAGGTGCCTTGGTTTGCAGATGCTGTCTGATAACTAGTAAAAGATCAGCACCAGCCTGTTGAGTGATGGTTAAAAGAAAGCCACGTCTTGAGAAATTACTTCCTTATTTCTAGTTCTTTTATCCTAGCAGACTGAGCAAATTAATTGAAGGAGATAAAACTTATCAGCTTTGTTGATACTATTTCAGATTTACCCAGTACAGTTTGCAGGACTTTTCACTGTCAATTTTTTGGTGCTCTCTGCCTTCTGTATTGAAGACCACAGATTTAGTGCATGTTTCCCATACTGTATGTTTGCACCAGTGTGAAATGAAAGGAAACTGGTAGTAGATCCCAGTAGGGATCTTTTGTGCCCTTTCTGTAGCCTCTGACCTGATTTTGATGATTCTGCAGGGCAGAAGAGTTTGTTCCTTTGCCTGTAGAGATGCGTTAAGTACAGAGGGTGCTAATGTTATCTGAATAGAAGCAGCTCAATATTTCTGACTGGTTTTCATTGCAGAGAGTTTCTTCTTGCTTTCCTCTGTGCTGTTATTTTACTTTGTCTCTTTGGATTGTCGTGTGCCGTGTCCTCATGGACTGAGAGCCTTGGGAGCTGAAAGGGGCAAGAATCATTTAGTGATGCAGTGCGCTCCTACGATCCCGTGTGGGTGGAGCAGCTCGTGGAGGGGCATTACAAGCTATCACAGGGGACCAGCAGTCTTGCAGCTGTTTAGTTTTGCATCTAGGGCAGGGTTATAGCTCAGCTGCTTTTGCCTCCCACTCCTTTTGTTTGCTGTGTGCTGGAAAAGACACCTTAGAACCTCAGGAGGTTTTAGCTGCCAGGACTAATGAATCAGAGCAACAGTCTTTGAGAACCTTGTCAGCCAACCCTTCTGAAGGACTGAAAGCAAGCTGAGCCTGCGCACAGGCCTCCAAAAGAGGTATGAAGAGTATTAAACTTACCTGCCTCCAAAATCAGGAGGGAAGATGCAGTACCTTCACAGAGATGGTTGTCGTCTCTAGAGCTGGGCTGCAGTATCAAGTGAAGATTTCCTCCCTGCTGCTTTCTCTCCCGTGCACATTCACGCAGAGTATTTCTCAAAAGCAACAGAATTCTCTGTTGATTAGCTTATTTCAGTGCTTTTTCTGTTAGCCTACGAGAATGAAGATCAGCTGCTTTGGGATCCAAACATACTCCCTGAGAGAGAAGTTGAAGAGTTCCTGTACCGGGCAGTGAAGCGGCGATGGGAGGAGCTGTCTGGCAGCAGCCTGCCGGAGGGAGAGACGGTGAAGGACAACGAGCAGGTACGTGGGGGCTTCTTGCCGCCCAGCGATACTCTAACGGTGCTGGCGTTAGCGCGTGGCGCTTCCTATGGAGTGGGAGACCCACCTAAAAGAGAATAAGCACTCGCTCCAGTGGATCCTCTGCTTCGTGGGTACGTGGGGGTGTGCCACTCGGCTGCGGTCTCAGGAGGCTGTTCACCCTTCTGCTGGGGAGACCGGAAAAGGCCATAGTGGACCTGACCACGGGTCTGTCTGGCTTAGTACTGTGCTTCCAGCTCCGCGACAGGTCTTTGTGGAGAGTGGGTAGCGGACCGGGCAAGTAGAGAATAGGCACTGCTATGGCTGCGTTGTTTCGGTATCCCAGACTCTCTAAGCAAGAGCTTGCAGCAGGAATATCCTTTTGGATCTGTCCTCTGTAACATCATCTAATTCTTCTTTGAAGCCAGCGGAAGCTCAAACGTTTGGTTAAGAAGCTTCAGAACAGTTGTGTTTCCTTCAAGCTAGCCAGGTTAGATTCTCACAGTAAGTCTGCAGGAACACAGAGGCACATCTGTAATCTGCAGAGCTGCCGGTGGAACTGTGTCCTTCCAGTCCTAGGGTTTGTAGTGCAGTGCCTGGAAAACTGGAATAATTTATTCTGATGGTCAAGCTGGGGTCAGTGACAAAATGGCTCCTGGAAAAAATAAGTTTTACGAGACAAATGTGAGTCATGGGTAGGCTGGTTTGTACCAGGCTCAGGTACATGCTGTGAGTAATTTTCTTCTGTTGCCTAGGCCTTGTATGAACTAGTTAAATGCAACTTCAATGCAGAAGAGGCACTGCGGAGGTTACGGTTCAATGTGAAGGTTATCCGAGGTGAGAACCCCCCATATTTTAGCTCTAGCCTAGACATCAAGACACACCTAACTCTTCCTACATGTTCTGTATGTTGCCTCCGATTCCTCTTTCTGCTACAGATGAGCTTTGTGCCTGGAGTGAGGAGGAATGTAGAAATTTTGAACATGGCTTCAGAGTCCACGGGAAGAACTTTCATCTCATCCAAGCGAACAAGGTAAGGGTGCTCACCCCTGCACCCCGCTGAGACACGGAGGGAAGGAGGATTCGCGCCAGAGGGGTGTGCGGAGCCTCGGCCAGGGCAGGGAGCTGAGGACTGACGAGTTCTGATCCCAGGCTGTGTGTTGACTCATGCTAGCAGGTGACGGGCTGTTCACTGCCCTGCTCTGCCTTATTTTCCAGGTGGGAGAAGTCACAAACAACACTGACCTGCATGAGTGATGTCAGTTAATTACTGATTAGCCCTTTCTGGAGTCTCAAAAGTTCTTTCCAAACTCTCAGCCCTTGCAGTACTTCTGTGAATGAGTGAGTTGAGCATGTGGATGTTTTGTAAAGTCCCCTGGGGTCCTCTAGAGTGAAAGATGCTGCTGTAGGGAGAGCTGGGCCCCAGGACATACGCTGCTGTGCTGGGAGTTGGCAGAACCAGAGAGTCCAGTTCTACCGCTGGTTAATCGTGGGCATGTTGACGCTGGCCAGTGAAAATGGATGCAGGTTTGCTGTCTTGATGTTAAGCGTGCTCCTGGAAGTGCAGGAAAGTCCTGCACGAATGTTCCGTGTGTGAACTCACCCCGGGGTCTGCAGGAACAATTGTGCACTGTGGGGAGTTCTTTCTTTGCCGATTGCCACCTTGGAAGTCTCAGTACGTGCTTCTGTTCTGCAGCGTAGATGCGTCCATAGCAATATAAATTACTGTCACGCACTTGATTTTTTGTGCTGATTAAATGGGAGAATGGTCCTTGCTCCATGAGACACATCTTGGTGCGCACTGTTCTGACGACGATGTTTCTCCTCAGGTCCGCACCCGGTCAGTGGGCGAGTGTGTGGAGTACTACTACGTGTGGAAAAAATCAGAGCGCTACGACTACTTCACTCAGCAGACTCGTTTAGGAAGGAAGAAGTACGTCCTCCACCCTGGAGCCACGTGCGTGGAATATTCTCACACTAAAATTAGTAATATTGACCTCCCAGTGAAGAGTCCTGCTGCAAAGCACCTCTGCTTAAAAGGCTGCGCTTTCTTCTCTAGAAGGTTTCTTGGGTGGGAGCAGGGAGGGATGCGCTGGGTATAGCCAGAACATAAACACTCTTAAGTGTGGGGAGGGAAGATAGAGAATTACTTGCTTCGCTGTCGGCTGTCTTGTGTCAGAAAATACTGTTTTGTTTCAGACAAATGCATCCCCAAAAATTAAGGCTAGGGTCAGGGATTCAGGACTGATCTTGGGAAATAACCTGGTTCAGTGAGGTTTTGGGAAGGGAGCTTTTTAAGTTCAAAAATATATTATTTCTGGTGGTTTGGAACCTGAATTAATTTCTTTCCCTGCTGCCATCCTTTGAAGAAAATTCCTCACTTGGAAATGCGTACTAATTACAGAAAATACTTTTCAAAAAGTTTAAAAGTGAAAAAGGTAAAAATGATATATTTAAGTTGAATTAATTGAAAACATTGGATGACGTCTTAGATTATTTTTATTATTGTTACAATGCAAGACAGGAAATACCTGAAATGTCAGATACCTTCAGGGTGGGAAAATATGTTTTCATCGCTTGCTTTTTGCTGGCACACTAACATTGTCACAACCCACTGCAGTCATTCTGTGAAGCTGGCTGTTCCCTGGGGAGAGCATTCGACCACTGATTTTCCCTGGGAAGGGGCTGAGGCTCAGAGAGCGGCGGGGCACAGCTCAGGTTCGGAACGCTGCAGAGCCCACCTGGGTTTGTTGGGCTGGTCACAGCCACGCCAAGTTAACTACAGTCACCTCAGCGCCGAGTCTGAACTGTGCTTTGCAGACCGAGAAGGGGATGGACTTTCGTTCTCTTGAGGTCTCTGGAAGTCCTCTTGCTTCATTTGTTGATGGGCTTTAATCGCAGCCAGTTTTCCCTGCCTGCATCTCTCTGCACAACAGGTGGTGGCAGCTCGATAGAACAAGAGGGAATGGCTTCAAACTGCAACAGGGCAGGGTTAGGCTGGACATTAGGAAAATTTTTTTCACAACAAGAGGAGTCAAACATTGGCACAGGCTGCCCAGGGAGGTGGTTGCGTCCCCATCCCCGGAGGTGTTTAAAGATCGTTGAGATGTGGTGTTGGGAGAGATGGTTTGGGGTGGGGTCTGCGGAGTAGGGTCAGTGGTTGGACTTGATGATCCCAGGGATCTTTTCCAACCTGAATGATTCTGTGATTCTCCATCTTTCCCCACAGGGACTACACTGACAATGACTTGGATGGAGGGGAAGTAGAAAACACGAGTCGTTCTCGGAGCTCCCCACCAATTCCCTCTGCAGCTGCCTGCCTGGATTCTCATTTCGGTCAAGATCAGATAGCCATAGAGAGCACAGGTAACTTTCTTTTCCTCTGCCTGCCATGGGGATAACTCATTTCCCTCGCTCAGCGGCATGGACCCCCCTTTGCCTTTCACCCATTGCCATTGTCCAGCTGTTGCTCTTCTCCGTATACCTTGCTTGCTGTGCCCTGAGTGAGGTACCAGCCCTGGGCAGGCTTTGGTGTGAGCAAAGGAGACTTGCCTGTCTCTACGTTGGCCAGTAATGACTTAGAAAGACTTGTACCTTTGTGTCAGCACCTCCCAGGGGCTGTTGGCACGAGGGGATAGGACTTAGGATTTGGCTTATCTTGGAGTATCTCTGTGAGATTTCCTTTAATTTCCACAGAAACACTGATGGCCTCCCATCTGCTGTGTGCATCTTGCCTTTCTTCGTTACGTGCTGGCCACCAAGATCTTGGTTGCTATAATAAGGAAATTCTTGTGCCATCAAGCAAATACTGTTGTGATTAGGTGGGATTGAACTGGTTTCTGGGTTTTTGTATATTATGGACTCACTTTATTTTTCTGTCATTTGCTGTCCCCCACCCTTTCTTTCTCCCTGTCCATCCGTCCCCCACGTTTCCCTCCGTGTGCTGTGCAGAGCCCCTGAGCGTGGAGAGCACAGCCTGCAGCCTGGGCAGCATAAGCGAGTCGGGGCAGGGCTACGAGTGCAGCACTCCTTCGGAGACGAATTGTTCCTTTGACCCCACAGAGGAGACGTCTTCAGGTGCCATCTCGGCTTCTTGCACGCAACATGCTGCCACCCCCTCGGAACCGGGGCTCTATGCTCTGCCACTGGCAAGACCGGGACTAGCAGAGAAGCCGGAGATATTGCAGAGCTCCGGTGAGACGATAACCATGGACTTCACTCTCCCTGCAGACATTAACGAGGGTTTGCCTTTAATTGCTGGCCCTGTGGATTTGGATAGAGACACAGAGACAGTGGTGGCCCCTGCGCAAGTGTCCTTATCGGTCACAGATTTTGGCCTCATTGGCATCGGAGATGTAAATAGTTTTCTGACTGCTCATCAGGCTTGCCCAGCACCTGTGGCTCGGTCAGAGCCTTTGTCGCAGTGAGAGTCTCCAGTCACAAACTTGTCACAGACCCAGCAAGGACTTTGACCTGACTGAGTGAAATCCTGGAACTTCCACTGTTCCGTAGGGACAGTTTGGAGCTGTTGGTCAGAATCCGTCTTTCCATCCTCCTTGATCCAAGGCTACAGTGAAACCAAACACCTTTCTGCTCCAGTGTGTTCTGACACAATCACACAAAGCTGGTGGCTGGCTTTAGTGAGGGGGGAGGTCCATTGCCCCCGGTCTCATTGATCATGTGTCACCCCAGGTAATTCCAGGCTGTTTGGAGGGTCCCTGCCTCGGGACAGGGGAAATGTTCCTTGGCCCCCATGGGACAGCCTGAGTGCAGAGATGCTCTAGAGCAGGGACATGTCACCAGCACCTTGGGGGCTGGGATGGAAGACACAGTCTGGAGGCCCGAGAGCTTAGGGAACGCACAGGGAGCACAGTCTGTCCGGGCCGCAGGACAGAGCCTGCAGAGCCGGGCACGGTGAGGCCACAGGAAGATGAGGAGTCTTGGCCCTTTACCCACAGATAGAGCGTTGCCACAGAAGGCGTCCTCTGTGTTCCTCTCCCAGCAGCTCTCCTGCGCTCCCGAGCTGTGGGTCCTGACACTGCTGGTCTCAAACCTCTCCTGCCCGCTCCACCAGCTGGGGGCGGGATGTGGCCTGGTCCAGCCCTCGGGCAGAAGCGTGGGGTCTCGGAAGGGATGCGGTGATGCAGTAGCACTGCATGATGCAGTAGCGCTGAGTGCACTTGAGTCCTGCTCATCTTCCCTCGCAGTGCTGGGCCATGGAGATCTTGTACTGGGAGTAAAAGGGGTTTCTAGACCCACAAAGTGCTGTCGGCCCCAGAGCTGTGCAGTGCTGCCGCTTCCGCCACTGGCAGTGAATGATCCTTGCTGACCGCTGCAGTACCAGAGGGTAAAATGCACGTGAAAACGTCCTTAACTTCCCAGCTTGTCCAAACGATTTTTCAGCCATGGGAAGAGGAGGTTTCTTAGCTCCCAGGGCACAGCACCCTAGGCAGGAGAGTGCGTCAGTCCTGACCATCCCTGCCCGTTTCTGCTCACAACAAAAGTTCTGTGTTTTCTGAAAGTATGTCTTGACTGCCATTAGCAGCATTCTAGGAGGTGACAAAGGTGGCCCTGTGTGCCAGCGAGGTGGCTGCTGCTGTGCAGAGAGCCACAGAGGCATGTTTGTGGTTGTGCTGGAGTCCAGAGCAGCTTCGCTTCCCAGGTGTGTTCCAGGTCTGGGGTTTGCCACTGGCTTAAATCCACGTGTTCTCATTCCCTTTTTTTCCATGCAGGGAATGCTGTCTGCTGACTTGCTGGGCAAGGTCTGATGCAGATGTTCCTTTCCTCCAGCCCTTTTCTGCATTTGGGAAGGGGTTTGGGTTGAAGTTTTTTGCTGGTTTTGGTAGAGGCCGTTGGACCGTGATCTTGCAGCTGGATTTGCTGCCCGTGGATCTGGAAGATGACTAAAACCAGGAGCCCATGTCCTCCTTTTACCTGGCCCTGCGAAGTTGTGCTCAGCCCTGCAGCGGGAGCATGGAGGCACCATCAGGCAGCTGCACAAGGTGACAGGATCAGACCTTGTCTTTCCTCTTCCAGGCCCCAGACCTGCTCTGCGTGCACTAACAGGGGTTTGCTTCGGTCCCTGGCCAGCTCTGCTGAGGGCTGCTGAGCTCCAGGCACACGCAGCTGCCTTGGCCGGGCACCGCTTTGTCCACCAGATGTGGTAACCGGAGCTCTCCCCTCTGGCTGCTCCCAGGTGCTGGAAATGGAAAGCAAATACGAGTGCCCGCTCCATAGTGGAACTGCCCTGGCTGTGATTCCCCTTTTCTGGGGGAGAGAGGGAGCTCCTTGGCTGAGAGGAGAAGAGGAGGCAGGGTGAGAACAGGAGCAGCCCTCCCAGGGAGGGCCAGGCCTTGGTATCTTCTCTCCATCAGCCAAGAACGTTCTTAGTTTTCCTGAAACCATTTTTATTTTGGTTTGTTTCAAGCCCTAATGAAAGGAGAGGGGAGGCTGGGGGAGGCAGAAATCTCTCTTATTTATGTTCTTCAGTGTTGTTTACAGATTCACATGGGGTCTCAACATGAGTGCAGCGCTTTTTCCAGATAACTTTAAGGGAGAGGGGTGGAAAGGGCTGGGACAGGGAAGGGGAGTCACTTGGGGAGAAGGTTTGGCTTTGGTTTTTTTGTTGGGGTTTTCTTTTTCCTTCTTACAAAGCACATTCACTTTGAGCCGCTCCCAATGCTGGACTCTTTCCCCCCCCAAGCCCTACACTGTGAAGTGAAACTGCCTTGAAGACCCCTCGCCGTTATTTATTTAATTAAAAACCTAATTTGAAAGTGAGCCGGAAGCCTGTCTTGTTTCTGGAGCCTGAGCTGCAGACGTGGTGCCAGTGCTGCCTGGGCCGGGGGTATCAGCTGCCCCGGGGGGTCGGGCTGGTGCTTGGAGCCCCCTGTCTCTGCTCCTGCCTGCTCTCCCACACCTTATAGAAGGAGTTGCCGTCACAATCTGGGAGGAAGCCTGGCTTCCTCGGCTGAATTTTTCCTTCACGGTGCTGTGCGTGGAGGGAAAGGGGGTGCTCGTTGCTCTTACAGGCGCCCCGAAGCCCCGGCAGCCTTCGGAGAGCCGTGGCGGTGGGAGGCGGGGGGTCCATCCCTGTCTCACTGGCTTCAGCCAGAAATAACATCCTGGAGGCGAGAGAAACGTTCCTGCTGCAACTGCGCTGCGTGTTTCTGCAAGAAGACTCGTTCTCCACCACAAAGCCCCTCTGTTTTGTCATAAACTGCTTGAATTCTGTTCTCCAGCTCCCGCCTTCTGTCCCGGGGTCTTGGCGGGGGATGGGGGGGCTCCCTCGCTCACAGCTGGAAAACGCCACCCGGGAAACCAGCCTCGGCACAGGAGAGCCGGCAGCTGCTACGGAGCGGCAGGGACCGGGCTCGGTGGTGGCCGTGGCCGCAGGGTCGCTGCTCCTCAGGTTCCTGCGCAGCCCCCTCTTGGCCCCGCGGGAGCGCAGCGCTGCTCCCGGGCTCTCGGATCCGCGACCCCCCTCTTCGGGGGAAGTTTCCTCTCTGCTTCCAGGGCGCAGGAAGGCGGGACCCGCCCCGCGGCCCCGGCGGGAGCGGCCGCTGCAGCCGCGGCGCTTCGACGGCAGAGGGGGCCGCGGCGCCGGGAGCCGCCCCGCCCGGGGACAACGCGACAAATAGGGCCCGAATGCAAGGAGGCCACCCGAAGAACCCTGACCCCCGGCAGCCAGGGCCGCATCGCCGGCCCCCGCGGCCCTGCGAACCAGGGGGGCTCGTCCTGAGCCGGGTGGGCAGGCTGAGCCCCTCTACCCGGGGTCGCACGGGCTGAGGGCTGAGCGCAGAGCGGGGGCCGCTTTCCTTCCCTGCAACACCCCCAAGCGCTCGGCCCAGACGAGGTAGCCCGGCCGGCCGGGCCGGACTGCTCATGGGTGGCTCCCGCCGTCCTGGCACCATCCGGCAGCCGCGACACCGCGCGGGGCAAAGTCCTGCCCGCAGCACCCGCGCTGCCCCGGAGGCGAGCAGCTGCCTTGTCTCGCCCTGCTCTGCCGGGGTCCAGCAGCGAGCCATGCGCCCACAGCTGGGGTCAGCACGTCCCCCTGGAGCATATCCTGACCTCGCTGATCTCTGCGCTGCCATGTCTGTGCCCACACGACAGCCCGGCCTGGAGTGCTTCTTGCCAGGCACGAGGGTGGCTGAGCACGGCCAAGGACAGCCGACGAGGATGGGAGGTTTATGAGCAGCGGGGGAGACTATTAAACATTGCATCCTCTCCACGACACAGTATGGGCATCACACAGGTGCCGACCAAGCTTCTCTCCTCCAGCATCTCCTCTGCAATCCTGCCCCAGGGCTTTCGGCAAGATTTGGGGCCTGCAGGCAGCACGTGCAGGGCAAATCCTGTCCCAGCAGCTGTACCGGGGTCCCAGGGCACTGATGGGCAGAAGGGAGGCTGCACTGGGTCAGATTGGAGCTGAGGAAAGCCGAGAAGTGGTTCTGCTCCTCTCCTTAAATCCCAGGGCAGCCAGGGAGCGTTTCCAGCTCTGCTGGCTTCCCACATTGACATTCTCCACAGGCCACTCATACTGCACTTAAATAAACTAACCTGGTAGCTATCATCTGGGTAATTCCTGTATTATTTATGTCTCCTTCTGTTTCTGGACAAGAGTTAGGCCTGGAGCAAACAGCGGGCTGTGGCTGTCCCCACTGCTGCCAGGGAGTCGCTGCAGTGCTCAGACCTTTCTCCCATCCCCGCTCCCGGTGTCACCAGCTCAGAACGTCCCAGCCCCGACGGGCAATGTCTGAGGCACACGAAAATACCGCCCTGTGTTTCAGCGGTCAAATCACAGCTTAAACCAAACACGGGCCTCGTCCTGTGCGTAAATCCCTGCCAGTCTCTTCGCTGCGTCCAAAGGCTCCCAGGAAACCCTCCTTCCCCCCCCAACAACCCGTATCGCCACTGAGTCAGCCCGTATCTGCTCTGCAATAAACCGCGGCTGCACCGCCTCGATGCAGCAGCGCGTTTCTGCGGCCCCCTTCTTCCACTCCGGGATTTTCCTTTTTTTCCCCCTTTTCTTTTTTCTCGTGAAAGAAGCCCGAGGCTGGGGGGACACACGCGGCTCCCACATGCGGCCTCCCTCTCTCCCTCCTCCGCCTTCCCCTCGCCGCACCGCCGGGAGCAGCGGAGTCGGGGGCGAGGAGCCCGGCCGGGCACACCGCGGGCCGGGAAGCGACTGGGGCGGGGGGGCACGGACTCTCGAGGACGCGCTGCCCCCCGCCGCGCCCCACACCTGCCCCGGGCCCACAGCCCCGCCCCGCCCCAGCCCGCGGGCGGGGGCATCGGCTGCCGGAGCCGCCCCGTCCCGCCCCGCCCCGCCCGCCCGGACTTTACCTCCCGGCCGGGCCCGCGTCGTTCCGGGCCATGTGAGCGGCGGGGACGGGCCGCGGGGCCGCCACCGGCAGCGGGATGGAGCGCAGGAAGGTCTTCGTGGTGCTCGACGTGCTCTGCCTGGCGGTCGGTGAGGGCTCGGTACCGGCGCGGCCGCGGCGTCCGGAGCGTCCCCGGGTGGCCCCGGGGGGGGCCGTGCCGCGGGCCGGGGCTGGGTCCGCGGGCGGTGCCGAGGGGCCGGCGTCCCCCCGCGCCTCTGCCCGGGCCTGGGCGTTGCTGGTGTTGTGGGCCGGGCCGGGGGCAGCGCGGGAGGCACCTGCCCGGCCCCTGCCCCGGGGCTCGAAGCCCCTCGCCGGTGCCGCTTCGCCCGCGGAGCGGCGGGACCGGGTGGGCGCCGGCTCCTTTCCCGGACCTGCCGGGCCCTGTCGGGGGTCCCGGCTCCCGCGGCTGCCCCGGCGTGGGGCCGTTCGGTTGCCCGGGCGCCTCGCGTGGGACGCAGCACCGCGGGGACGTACCCGATCGGGGACTGGGGGCTTCCGGGGGGCTCCGGTCCCGGGCCGGGAGGCTGCCGGCCGTGCCCCGCCGCGCTCCTCGGGCGGGACGTTTCCTTCTGCCGCCGCCGCCCTGGCCGCCTGCCCGGCTCCGCGCTCCGCGCCGGGGCCCGACCGGGGCCGGGGACTCCGCAGCCCCGGGAGGTCGTGTTCGGGTGCCCTTTCCCGGCGCCGCGACAGCCCCCCCTGCGCTACCCCCTTCTCCCCCCGCCCCGGTGCAGCCAAACGCCCATTTCTAAAACTGACGCTGACAAGCACCTAATTAAGACGGACTAAAAATAAAGGCCCAGGTCGTAATTTCAGGCTGAACCTCCCGGTCCAGGAGTCACTTCCTTGGGCTGAGCCTCGGCAGGATCCTGGGGTTTTTTTTGGGTTGCCTTTCCCGCTCCTGTGCCGGTGTCTTTTATTTTTAGGGGAGCTTTTTTTGAAGGAGGAAATTATCCAGAAAGAAAACTGGTGTCTAATTTGAGCTGCAAATTAATGTTTGAGGTGTGCACGGAGGCGTCTGCAGACACCCTGCTGCCGCCGCGGGGGGGGGGCTGGGGACCCGAGGGGGGCGGCCGGTGCTTTATTGTCGTCCCCGCTCGTCGGGTGAGCACAGGAGGGACCCCCTGGCCGCCCCCGGGGAGGTGGGCGCGGGCGGGGACAAAGGTGCGCGTTCCCGGGAGACGGTGGAACGAGGGGAGGCGGAAATCGCCGGGAAAGGCGGAACCGGGAGCGGAGCCCGGCTTAAGGAGGACCGGGGCCGAGGCAGGGCCCCGCTCTCCGCGCAGAGCATCCCGGGGCGGCTGCTCCCGCGTCCGCGGGGCGGGGGTCTGCATCCCCCGGGAGCTGGGGGAGAGGAGAGGCGGGAGCGAGGGCTGCGGGAGGGTGAGGGTGGGAAGCCGAGAGCACCGGGTTCCGGCCATGCCCGGGCTGGGTCACGCACCAGCACCTCCAGGCACTGGCTCTCCTGGAGCCAGGGCGAGGGTCTCGCTGAGAGCATCTCGGGCCTGAGGGCCTTCCCCTGCCGCAAAACAGATTTGCAAGATGCCCGTGCTCATCAATTCTAATGAGCTCCGTTCTGCTAATCTGAAAGGCCCTGGGGAGTGTGAGGAGAGGTACAAGATCAGCCCCAGTCTCCCGCACCATTCCCTGTGCCTGGGGAGGAGTGGGGCAGCTGTGGGGGCTCTGCAGGTGCCCGGTCGTGGCCGTCTCTTGTAGTATCTGGGTGCCACAGGCAGCTGTGAGCCCTGATAGGGCCTATCAGCAGCGGGGCCAGCATACTGGCAGGCGCGAGTCCTCCTGCCCTGCTTGTGGGTGGCTCAGGAGTATGTCCCTGGAGGGGTTCTTTCGGCGGCAGTGGGGAGCAGAGACCTGGCGGGCAAGGGACAGCGAGATGGTGCAGTGCTGGGTCCCCATGTGGTGCCTGTGGATGGGTGTCCGTAGTCCTCACCTTCTCTCTGCCTTGCAGCATCTCTGCCCTTTGTCATCCTGACGCTGGTGAACTCCCCGTACAAGCGAGGCTTCTACTGCAACGATGACTCCATCCGCTACCCCTATAAGGCGGACACCATCACGCATGGCCTCATGGCTGGGGTCACCATCACCTGCACTGTTGTCATTGTAAGGAAGCACCATCCCCTTCCCTCGGGTAGGAACATCCTGGTTGTGTCCAGGAGCTTGGGTCAAGCCCTGTTCTGCTGGGCATCAGGAGCATCCCCTGGGGCCGTGAGACCCTCATCTTGTGGAGCTGGTTCCCTGCAGGGAGGGGGAGAGGCCCAGTGAGCTCCTGGGGCTCCTCTGCTGCAGACCCGAGAGCCAGAGCATCCCGAACCCCTGGTGCTGGAGAATTGCCCAATAGCCCCAAGACCCTCACCTCTTGACTGTTGATCTTGGCAGATCTCGTCTGGGGAGGCATACCTGGTCTACACGGAGCGCCTCTACTCCAAGTCAGAGTTCAACAATTACCTGGCTGCCCTCTACAAGGTGGTGGGAACTTTCCTCTTCGGGGGGGCCATCAGCCAGTCCCTGACCGACCTGGCCAAATACATGATTGGGCGTCTCCGACCAAACTTCCTGGCTGTCTGCAATCCTGACTGGTCCAAGGTGAACTGCTCCATCTACGTGCAGCTGGAGAATGTCTGCCAGGGGGAGAGCAGGAACATCACCGAGTCCAGGTGAGCCGTGTGGCCACAGGACATGTCCCTTCCACCCGTCTGGCTGTGCTGGGCTCTTGCAGTCTGGTGGCAACCCCGGATGGGTATTGGTGCTCTCCTGTTGCAGAGCAGGTGGGGGGCTTGCGGGGTGCCAGCTTGGCACTGGGAGCTTGCTCCCATGGCCTGACCTATCCCTTTTGCCCCACAGATTGTCCTTCTATTCCGGACACTCCTCCTTTGGGATGTACTGCATGATGTTCCTGGCGGTAAGTGCTGTGATCTGGGCACGCTCTACTGTGGGAAGGCAGCGAGTCCCTGTGGGTGCCAGTGCCCCGAGGACTTTGTTTTCAGGCCAGTGACTGCTCCTCCCTTTCCCACCCAGCTCTACGTGCAAGCCCGGCTGGTGGGAAAGTGGGCCCGGCTGCTGCGCCCCACCATCCAGTTCTTCCTCATCACCTTTGCCATCTACGTGGGCTACACCAGGGTGTCTGACTACAAACACCACTGGAGCGATGTGCTGGCAGGGCTGCTGCAAGGGGCTCTCATTGCTGTCCTCATCGTGAGTGTCCCCTGTGCGACCCGATGCTTGGCTGGCTTGCGGCTCGCTGCAGCTCAGCTGATTGAAGGGGTCCCCAAACCATCTTTCCCATCGGTCTTTTCCAGGTCCGTTATGTCTCTGATTTCTTCAAGCATCGTCCCCCACGACCGTGCAGTGAGAAGGACCCAGAGCGTAAGCCCAGCCTGCCACTCACCATGAGCGACCCCGACTGCAATCACTACAGCTACCGGGGCGCCCCGTGAGCCGCGCACCGGGTGGCAGGCCTGCCCCCTGCACCACTTCTGGTTCAGAGGACAGGGACGCCAGCTCTGTACGAACCGCTGGCTCCACGGCTGCGGTGCCTCCAGCTGCCGCAGGTATCTGCGGGACAGCCCTGCCAGTCCCCGCTCCCCGTGCCTGCGGTGCCTCCGAGCTTCCTGGTGCCCAGTGATTCCACTGTCCTGCCCATAGGAGGGGGAGCTCCTTGTCCCCCCGCCCCGTGCCTCTGAGTCACTCTCCAAGGCTGCCATCCCAGCCCTCCATGTGAAGGGAGGGAGGGGAGGGTGGCACGCGGGGGTGGATTTGTTGGGCTGGCAAACTGCACGGAGTGAAGCGCAAACTTGTCAGAAAGCCTGAGGTTGCCCGTGCTGAGCGTGTGCTATCCCTGTCAGACTATCCAGCCTTATGAGTACAAATCCTCACAAGCACAGGGGGAGGAGGACAGCTGCTGGGTTAGCGATACTTTTTTGGAAAGGATTAAAGCGATCCAGAGCTCTTCTCTGTTCCCTCTTAACTTTCAAAACAGTTCTGGCTGCCAGCAGCTGGCATGAGTGGAGGGTGCCCGGGCAGGTTCTTCTCGGGGGTGCCTGACACCCTGCCTGCTTTGCGCCTGGCTTGGGGTGAGGGGGATGCTCAAGCTTTGTCTCCTGCAGCTTCAGCTGATGCTTTAGGGGTGCTGGGGGGTAGGGGGATGGGGAGAATCTTTCTGTGGTAAAGGACAATAAATGGGGATGTGGAGCTGGACACAGGACTCCAAATGCCCTGGGAAGGTGGGAAATGAGCCACAGAGCAGTCCCATCACTGACATACAGCTGCCTCTGGCACTGGAGCGCTGTGGGCCTCTTTTTAAACTACATGCATTTTCATTATGATGTGTTTTTGTAAAAATGTGTTTTTTTTAAATTAGATCATCCTTAAAGAATGTTGGTGTCAGGCCTGTTCTCTTACTCCATGGATGCTCCTGGCCTTGGAGTGGATGGGCTTAAGTGCTTAGGGTTTCCTTTTCCAAGGGAAAGGGGGCTAGACCCCCTTGATAGCAGGGAGGGTTTGCTGCGGGGAGAGTGTCTCAGCTGCACTGGGGAAGCTGGGCTTGACCAGGGTCTATGGGAGCAGCATCCTCCCACGGGAGGGAGCCTGACCAGAGATGAGGCTGGCTGGGTGCTCCTTGCCCTCGCTGTCCCTGCAGTGTCACCTTCAGGAGGGTTGTTCTTTGGCCAGCCCTTCAGGAGGTCAGAAAAGCTGTGGCCAGTGTGGGGCTCTGGGTCCTTTCATGGTGCTGCTGCCTTCACCCTGACCCGGGAGCCTCCCGAGCTCTCCAGCACAGCAGCCGGCCTCTGTGAGGGGGAAGGGAAGGCGGGGAGAAGCTCTTGGAAAAAGTGACGTTTTGTGCCTGCAGCTCCCTTGGCCGCTCCGGCAGCGGGAGCAGAGGGAAGGCAGGATGGTGAGAGCCTTGGCACAGCCACCCTGCGTCCCTCCTGCTGCAGGAAGGGCTGCCGTGGGGACAGAGCTGGGGGGGGGGGCATCGGGAGGCAGGGACACGGCTTGGCTGAACAGGTCAGCTGGGGCTGTCTCTGCTCCACCATAACACCTGCGGTGTCTGCAACAGCCCTGCTCAGTTCTGGGGTCCTGGTCAAGGTGGGGGGAATCCCAGCTCTGCCCATGGTCCTGGGCTCTGCAGGGCCCAGGAGCACCCAGGGTCACCCCAGGCCCTCGGGAGTGGCACGGCCAGTCCTGGGTCAGCTCTGCCTCCCTTGCTGTCTCGTGGCTGAGAAGTGCAGGTGCCCTGGGCTTGCTGCGTGGTGCTGGTGTGCCTGCGCAGTGCGGGTTACTCCAGTCTAGACAAGCCCTGAGAAAGAAATACCTTCCCTGTGCGGTGGGAACTCCCTCGCCACACGCCGCTGTTCTGTTTTTTTCTGAGAGCTTTCTTCCTGCAAGCCCTTCCCTGGTTCCTACTGGGCTCTTTCCCCCTATCCCAGCCCTCTGGGCTGGTTGTTTAATATGTGATGGTGTGAAACAAAAGCTGGTGGAAGTGCCAGGGGAGGGCATCTCTGCAGGGTTTGCAAACAAAAGTCTGTAAAGGAGCAGCCTCTCCTCATGTCAGGGGACGAGTCTGGGTCTGGGAGCTTGTCTGCTTGATTTTCCCCTGGCTGGGCTGCAGTGCCCGGCAGCTGCCCCAGATCCTGGCATTGCCTCGACGACTCCTCTGTGCAGCCAGGAACGTGCCTGCTCCCTTCCCTTGAGATCTGATTTCGCCCCTTGGATGCATCTCTGGAAAAACCAGCTGGGCCACAATGCTGCAGTGTGTGGCTGCAAAAGGCAGGGCAGGCTCTGTGAAGGAGCTCAGCTGCTCCTTCCCCAGGCGGGGGACGCTGCCTGTTCACAGCCGTGCCCCTCTGCAGGAGAGGGGCTGAGACCTGACTAAGCTCATGGCATGCCAAGCCATGAGTGACCTGTGGTTGAACGGAGCTCCTGAGCCACACCTGGACGCTGAGGGGCTGTGAGATGCAGCCAGCCCCTGCCCCGTGTGTGCTCCCTGGCCCCCCAGGAAGGATGGGAGATGCTAGAAGGAAGGTCCCCAGCCCCGTGGACACGAGCAGGACAGTGGGAAAGGTGAAGCGGGTCCAATTCCTGTGGCAATCTCCCACCGCCGCCTTCACTATCCCCGATCGTGAGTGAACACCGTGGCTGGCTGCCAGTGCTGCTGCTCCTGCTCTGGGCCAGACAGAGCTGCCTGCGAGGGGGGCTGCCTCGAGTGCCCTGGGACAAGCACCGGGTGGGTCTTGGCCAGGCTCACCGTGCTGCTGGTACTGCTTCTGGGTGCTGAAGGTGGGGGAACAGGGTCTAGTGGTAAAGTGCCTGCCACCAGCTCGTGCCTTGCTTTCCCCATTCGAGGCTTCTGGTTGTACCAAGCCCCAGGAGTCAGAGCTGGCAAGAGCTGTGTGCATTCTGCTTGGTGGATCCCAGGCAGCTCCTCTCGCATTCTGGGTGTGTTGTGCCCCTGGGTATTGTGCCAGCTTGTGACTGGGGTGTCAAAAACGTTTTGCAGTGGGTGACTCAGGAATTAGGGATTCAGTCCTGGTTGTGCTGGGGCAGATTCAGCCGCAGGCTGAAGCCAAGCAGCATTGGCCCGCAAGGCATAGCTGGGACATGCTCTCTGAGGGCCGTCCTGTTCCCCAGCATCAGCAGCTCCATGCACCAAGCGCTCAGCCAAGACGCCTCTTTTCCAAAATAAGCTGCTTCTGGCAGTGCTCAGCCAGGATCTGGCTTCCAGCCCCGCTCCGGAGGGGGGCCCTGTGCTGCCTCCCCAACCTGTGCCTCCTGGCTGGCTCCTGCCTTGCCACGCAGCATCCTCCCTCCCCTCTCCCTGGCACCTGGGCCTCCTGCCGATTTGAAGGGCTTCGCTTGCCCTGGCCCCAGCCCCAGGTCTCTTTCTGCTTTTGGCTTCTTTCCCCAGCTGATTGGGGCAAGAGTCAGGCAAAGAGGCTGAGTTTCCCAGTGCCCAGTACTCACTTCCAGGAGCTGGCAGAGGCCTTGCCAGGAAGGATGTTACTCATCCCTGAAACATCCCCTTCCCTGGCCGGCAGCCACGGGAGGAGGCTGCCACCAGATGAGCCTGTGGCTGGGGGGGTGCGAGGCGACCTCTGCTCGGTGGCGGGGACCCAAGCCCGTGCGTGGAGCAGGTCACAACAGGGTGGAGACCTTTGCAGCCCCCCGCCCGAGTGCAGCCTGCGAGGAAGCGGCAGCTGCGCCGCGTGAGCCCTTGCTCCTCGGCATGGCGAGGGGAGAACCAGGGTGCCCGGGCCAGGACCCCCAGGCACTGGTCTCTGGAGGCGACGCTGCTGTCTAGCAGGGCCCTCGGGGGCGGCGGGGGTCCAGAACGCTTGGGAGCGAGGGGCTGGTGCCTGCACTGGGCTCGCTGAGCGGCCACACCCGGGAGCCCCGGCCAACGGGGACCGTCTTACGGTTCCGCTGGGCGGTGAGAGCCCCGTCCCGTCCCGCGCCCCCCCCGGCTCAGCGGAGACGGGGTCGGCTGGAAGCCCCGGGCTGCGCCGGCCGGCGGCAGAGGGCAGCAAGAGCCCGGCGGAGCCGCTGGAGCGGACCCGGCCCTTCTGCAGCGCTGGCCGCCGCCACCGGTGCCCTCGGAGCCCGCTCCCCTCCCCGGCGCCGGGTTGTCGGGCCCGGGGAGCCCCCGCCGCCCGCGGCCCGGTGTCCCCCGCGCCCCCCCCGCGCTTTCCGGTCCGTCCTGTCGGGACCCTGCGCGTAGCCTGGTGCTCCCTGCAGCCTCTCCTCCTCCTCCTCCGATCCCACCAGTGCCTCCCCCCCACCTTTAATCGACGACTGCTATGAACTGTGCCCAGTGCCACAGACTGCTTTCATCTCACTGAACAAGGGAAGGAGGGGACCAGAGAATAAATTAAACGGCAAAAGGAGGAAATGAGGGGAAAGTCCTGCCATGGGAGGCTGGTAAATGATGCCTCTTTCTCCAGCCGAGAGCCTGTCCCAGGCCGGCGCCCCAGAGTGACCCCGCTCTCAGCTCGCAGAGGGGCTGGAGCTGCCCCCAGGCAAAAGCGAGCGGCCGAGAGCCCTCCCCACCGCCCGACCGCGACCCCGGCCCTGCTACAACCGCTCTGGCACGGAGGAGCTGGCAGGCAAGCCTGGAGAAGCAGCCAGAGGGCATGAGCAGCAGTTTGTTTTCTGCGGCTTGCCAGGAGCCATGTGGAGACGCGCTGCCAGGGATGTGCCCTGCAGATGCTGCCCTGCAGAGTGCCAGCCGTGCCAGGGGATGGCTGCCCTCCTCCCTCCAGCCCTGGCTCTTGCTCAGGGGGAGCCCTGACCCGCACGGTGGTGGATGAGGTGGCCGTTCCTGGAGTGCTTTCCTTTTCTGCTCCTACCACGACACTCCCAGCAAACTGGAGTCAACCTCTGAGGGCACCAGGGGCTGCAGGGCCCTCTTCGTTGTGGCTGGAATCACCCTGCTGCCAGCACGTCCCTGCCTCCTCCCTGGGGCTGCTGCTTGAGAGCTGGACAAGAAGTGACCCCCCATGGTGTGAGTGGGTCAGGCCCTGCCAAGCCTGCTCCTCTCCCTGCCTGCTCTGCGGGGCTGGACAGCGCGGCAGCCCCCCGTGATGGACCAGCACCTGCGCACCTGCGCCCAGAGGGGGTACAGGGGACAGAGGGGTAGAGGGGATAAAGGGGACAGAGGGGCTGCTGCCTGGCCAGGGGCGGGCAAGGACAAGGGAGACCACAGCGTCAGGGCAGGGAGGTCTGCTCATGGAAGCCTTCCTCATTGGTGTCACAGTGGCGTTGGCCTAGCTCTGCCACCATCATGCCCTCGCGCTGGTGAGCAGGGCAGTTGAGGGTGCCCGGTTCCCCCTGACTGCCCAGGGCTGCCTCAAGCACGTCGTCCGCCCAGCATGCTGAGCACCAGCCTGTCCCCAGTCCTGGCCCCTCAGCCCTGTGGGGTGATCCTGAGAAGCAGCGAGGCAGAGGGGACGGGGTTCCCAGGCTGGGGAGGTGGCTTAGAGCAAGAGATAGCATGTCAGTCCAGCTCTCAACTGCTTTTTATTGTTATTTTAACATTTTTTCTCTTTTACACTCTTGCCGCTTTAATATGACCTTGGCCAAATTATTTCCCTCCCTTTGAGATTTATGGCCCTCTTCCAGAAATGACCTGTTTGGTCCCTGAAAATAGACATTGCACTGTTACTACATTTTAAAATACAATAAGGGCTGGGAGACTGCTCTTCTGCCACTCTCCCTCCCCAGCACCTCCCTCCCCAGACCATGAACCTCACAGGTCTCTGGGGGCCAAGAGTGGGTGCAGTGAGGGTGGGGGTACCCCCAGCCCCTTCCAGACCCAAAAAGGGGGAGGAGGTGTCCTCTCTCCCTGGCTCACCTCAGCAGAGCTGGGTAGTGGGAGATCTCCCATCTGATGCTGCAGCTGCTCTCAGAAAATGCTGGAACTGCCAGGGGACAGATAGGACAAAACGAGCTGGGCTTTCCACGGGGGCTTAGGGAGGGTCCCTGGCTCTGTAAAGTGAACAGGACCTGGCTCATGGCTGGAAAATTCATCTCACAGCTTGAGGGCATAGCGTGGCCCATCACCCTGGGACTCTCGAGCCCTCCAGGCACACACAGGGTGGCCTTGGCACAATCGTGCTCTGTTTCAGTGGTTTTGTTGAGGTTATTATTACTGTTCTACCAGGGCCTGGAGGGGAGTTGTCATTCCCCAGGACAGATGCTCGTTCCCTGCTGTGTAGTCTGTGCTGTGGTACGGTGGTGATGGGGAGCAGAGGCAAGGGCAAGTTCAAACCCAGCTCCCCAGCCCCCTCTTGGCCAGAGGGAGTCTGGGATAAAGCAGGGTGAACTGGCAATGCAAAATGGCTGCGAACTAAACCAAACGTGAAAATCAGATCAAACTTGGACATTTTGAATGTTGCTTTCCCTCCTCATCACCCCATTTGTTTCCTGACTTGTGCATGCCTGTGGCTGTTGTCACTGTTGATACCTTTTGGGACAATTTGCTTTCGGTTGGATTTTTCTTGCTGTTGTGGATGCAGAACCTTGTGCTCTCCCTGCTCTAGGCAATCTGCAGATGTGAGCCCTCAGATGTGGTGGCCCTAGGGTGCGGGAAGGCTGTGCAGACCCTTCGCCCAGGTAGTTTAACGGGTGCATCTAACAGCAAATTTTAAGTCTTCAGGACGTCAAGCTGATCTCTCTCTGGACAAACACTGTATGGGCAAAGGAGAAGGGACTGGGAAAACGTCTGGAGTTGCTTCGCTTTCTGCTCAGACTTTGATCATCCTGGAAAGCCTGTGTCTGTGTGCCCCGGCATGAGGACGGGTCTGTCCCATGGGCCGATGGTGTCGATTCCTTTCCCAGCCGTGATGGGATCGGGAGGAGAGGACCAAGCTGTGGTGGGGAGGAGCGGGGCTGGGCGTGCTCATGGATTAAGGTTAAACAGGAGGAGAGGCTGACCCCTCACAGCTGCTGTTCCTCAAATGTTTTATTTCCTGCTCTGTGTAAGCCTGGATTGACCTGCAGGCAGCAGAAAATGTCGAACAACAAATGATCTCCCTGAAAGGAGAAAAACACCAGAAAACCCACAAGAAAAGCCCAGTTGGTTGTATGGCCCCCAGCCTGCTGGCTAGAAATGGGGGGGGGGTGTGAGGAGGAGGGTGGGCAGCACTGGGTGGGGGCACAAGGTCTGGCAACGTGGGGGTTCCAGTCCCCAGCTCAAGGATCTTCTCAAGCTTGAGTTTTTCCAAGGGCCGGGGCCCCAGAACAGCCCCTCAGGGTTGCCGGAACAGGGAAAGAGGGTGGGGAGTGGGGACCCCCATCTGGGCCAGGCGGTTCCAGGCCCGTCTGCTGGGGGGGCCCCCCGAATGGGCAGTGGGAAGGGGTCCCCACGGCCGTGGGAGAGGGCTGGACCCAGGAGCCCATCCCAGGTCGGTGCTCTCAGCAGGGCAGGGGGATGCTCCCTGCCATCCCTTGGCGCTGGGCACTCCCGGTGAGCCGAGACCTGGGATTTCGGGGGGGGTTCTTTCTTTTCATGATTAAAAAGAAGAAAAGGCGGGGGGTGGGCAACGACTTCTTCTGTTACGTGTTTATTAGAAAAAAGCCCAAACCCAAAGCGCTGCCGCACGGGGAGCGGCCGGCGCGGGGCCTTCCCTGCAACCTCGCGGCTCCGTCGTGCGGGGCGGGGGGGCCGGGGAGGGCAAGTGGGCCCCGCCGCGGCCGCCCTCCCGGTGCCCCCCGCCCCCGCCGGCACCGCGCGGGTTAAGGCCGCTCCCCGCCCGCGCCGCCTCCCGATTGGTTGCGCGGCCGGCCCAGATTGACACCTCCCGCGGCCGCCGGCGCGCCCGGCCAATGGGGGGGGCGGCCCCGCGCGCCCCACGTGGGGGCGGGCCGCTCCCGCCGCGCTCCCATTGGCTGGCGGCCGCGGTGATTGCCCGCACGGGCCAGGCCCCACGTGGAGCTGGCGCTGGCGCTCGTTCATTGATCGCGCTCCGCAGAGCGGCGGCCGAGGCGGGCGGGGCGGGCGGGGGCGGGAGGGGAGGGGAGAGGAGAGGAGAGGAGAGGAGAGGAGAGGAGAGGAGAGGAGAGGAGAGGAGAGGAGAGGAGAGGAGAGGAGAGGAGGGGGCGCCGGCCCGGCTCTGCCCGGCTTGGTTCGGCTCGGCCCGGCCCGGAGCAGCTCAACCCGGCGCGGTGCAGCTCAGCCCGGCCCGGCCCGGCCCGCTGCAGGGGCCCGCGGCCGGGGCCGGCAGCGCGGTGAGTCCCGTCCCGCGCCGGTCCGGTTCGGTGTCCGCCGCGCCGGTCCGGGCCCGCTCCGGGACCCCTGCCGGGAGAGGTCCGGTCCCGGTCGGGGCTGGGGCAGCGGCGGGGCCGGTCCCTCGCCGCGGCCGTACCTGCTGCGGGCGGCGGCGGGGCCATTGTCTGCGCGGCGCGGGGGGCGCGGGCTTGGGCCGTGCCCGCGGCGGGGCCGGGGGCGGCGGAGCCCGCGCTGGGGGCAGGCAAGCGGCGGGAGTCCTGCGGCGGGTGGGTCCCGCAGCGCCCGGGAGGAGCCCCGGGGCCCCCTGCTCCCCACGAGGTTGCAGAGCGGCTCGGCCGGAGCACGGCGGTCCCGCGGGGAAGCTGCGGGTGGGGCCGGGGCCCCGTGGCTGCGTGAGCCGGCATCGACGGGTGGTGACTCCCCAACTCTCTCCTAGGGCCTGATCCGGAGCTGTGAAGCATCTCCCGCGGTCCTGAGCCCGCGGCGGGGACCGGAGCGGCGAGGGCGTTCCTGGACCTGTCCAGTGCCAAAGATGTTTCCACAGAACCGGCCCCCGGTGAGCCCGCGGCTCGGCTTGTCCCCTCCAGCCACCGGCCAGCACGTGGTGTGGCGGTGGCGGGGTCTGCACCCCCAGAACGAGCCCCGAAGGTGGCAGGAGGTGTCAGACGTGGCTCAGAAAGTTGTGCCGGTGTGTGACAGGCTCAGGAGTGGTGTAGTGGCTCTTCCCAAACTGATGCTGATCCCCGGGGCATGGGTGTGACGGTGGGACTGGTGACGGGCAGGTGGGTGGCTCTGGCACGTGTACAGGGTATAAGGACGAGCCCTGGGGCCGGGGCTGGGCAGGAGGGCAGAGGGCTGCAAGCTCCCTACCACCTGCGTTGTTAATCCTCCTCCCAAACTGATGCTGGGCAGTTGGAGACGGACGGCCCTGGGCTCCAGCTGGCACCAGCTCCCTCTGCGCTCCTGGAGACCCTGGGTCCTCACCGAGCCGGCAGCAGGGGGAAGAGGAGACTCAAGGGGGACCTTATCATTCTCTACAACTATCCCAAGGAAGTGTGCAGTCAGGTGGGGGTCGGGCTCTTCTCCCGAGCAACCAGTGACAGATTGAGAGGGCACAGCCTGAAACTGCATCAGGGCAGGTTTGGGCTGGATCTCAGGCAGCCCTGCCTCTTGAAGAGGGTGCTCAGGCACTGGGATGCACTGCCCAGGTAAGGGAGGGAGTCACTGTCCCAGAAGGAGTTTAAGGAGAGGCTGGGCTTGATGGTCTCAGAGGGCTTTTCCAGCCTCAATGATTCTGTGATTCAGTGACCCCGGGTGTCCTCTCCTCTGCCTAGGCCCATCTCCAGGCCCCTGCCGCTGCCTCGGGAGCCGCTGTCACTGCCAGTGCCATCCCCAGCACCCCCCAGTCCCTCAAGCTGACTTATCCTGAGACCCTGGACCGCATTAAGGAGGAGTTCCAGTTCTTGCAGAACCAATACCACAGGTGAGAAGCTGCCAGAGCAAAGTGATGGGTGGTGAGCAGTGGGCTCCACTCGGTGCTGGGCACCTGCACCAGCTCAGGCTGGCATGGGCCTGTCTCCAGGGCGGCTGTGCCAAAGGCCACCTCGGTAGCTTGAACTTGACACTTCGTGGAGGAAACTGGCCTTCCACCTGCCCAGAGCCCGGGGGTGAGGGTGCTGGTTTCCAGGGCCCGGCTCCTGGGCTGAGCTGGAGCCATCACTCAGCACACCCCGAGTCCTTGTGATCCCCCTGGCCAGGATCAGCCCCCCTTTCCGCATGGTGCTGGGCAGAGCAAGGTTTGAAATGCAGCTCAGCTTTGCAGCTCGCTCCATTTGGGAAGCAGATGCTGGGAAGCGGGTTAAAACTCTGTTGCAGATTGCTGCCTGAAGCCTGGATCTCTTTGCAGTCCATCTCCCCTTTATCAGCCACTTCCCACCCTCTTTCAGGTGGTTTTCTTGGCTTGCCCTGGGAGACTGGATTGATTCTGGGGGCAGGAGACTGCAGCACGTGGTACCCTGGGAGGGCTTGTGCTCTGTCCAGCCTGGGAGATCTTGTCTGGGGGGGGACCAGGGGGTCTCTTCCTCTTCCTCCCTCTCTTTCTTCTCTTTATTTTTACAGCTTGAAGTTAGAATGTGAAAAGCTGGCAACAGAAAAAACAGAAATCCAGCGTCATTATGTCATGGTTAGTGAGCTCCACCTGAAAAGAGGGTAGTGGGGGCTGTCTCCTCTGAACCATCAAAGGGCACGCAGCCTTGGGATGCTTTGGCTTCCCCTTGCATTTGGGTTGTGTGGCCAGGCCCAGAGAACTGGTTTCTGTGGCTGTTACTGTCTGGTTTTCCCCCCAAAATGAGCCATGGTGTGTGCGGTGCCGGGGTGGTGGGAAGGCTGTTTCTGTATGGGTTATCTCCTTTCCCATGGGCAGCGAGAGGGAGCACCAGGTGGACCATTGCCATGCCGTGGCTGTGTGCTGGAGAGACCTCTGCTCCTGGGAGAGGAGCTGGGGACCATGTTTTCCTCCTAGTCTGGCCACCGCCAGCACCAGAGAGGACTGCGAGTCGCGCTGGGCTCCCAGCTGTGCTGACGCTGCCTTCTCTCCCTCACAGTACTACGAGATGTCCTATGGCCTGAACATCGAGATGCACAAGCAGGTGAGCCTGGGTGTGATGGGAGCATTGTCCCAGCAACCCTCTCCCCGCTTCCTGTCCCCTCTCTGCCACCTGGACCTTTGGGGTCGTCCCTTCCCACGGAAAGCGTGGGACATTGCTCCCAGGCGTGGACTAGGGAAGGGGGTTCTGTTGGGGACACGCTCCCTTCTCTTGTGCTCTGGGAGCTCTGCTCCACTCTGCCTCGTGGTCATGACTGTCTCCTCAGTGCCCTGCACACGTGTGTGCGTTCCAGCGTGAACTGCTGCTGCGTTCAGGGTGCTCGCTGGCTTCCTGACTGGGTTGTGATGTGCTTGTTGCGGTGGGAAGGGCGAGCAGCGGGAGAGGACTTGTGCTTGCATGACTGCTTATGCCAGTTGTGAGCGGCTGCTTGGGGACGTCGTGTAGGAGACTGGCTCCTGTGGGGCAAGTGGTGCTGCAGCATCATGGCAGGATGACAGCTCTGGCTCGCTGCCTTTGAAACGGTCCCGTGCCAGCTGGCCCAGGGGGCAGCTCACTGGGGGCCTGGTGCTGAGGAGCACCCTGAGGTGGGGAGGGCTGGGGCATGAGTGTGGGGTGGGGCCCCAAGGACCTGGGACTGCACATCCCCCCTCGCTGCCTCCCCATCCCTCCCTCCCTTCTTCCCGCTGCGCCGCTCTGGGTCACCAGCTGCTCTGAAACAGAAGGTTTCTTCTCATCTATTTTTAAAGTGGCTGCAGAGGAGCCTGGTGAGGCACGCTGCGCCATGGCTCCTTCCCTCCTGCCCTGCCGCCAACGCCAACTGTTGCGTGGGAGCCAGCGTGGGGGTGCCGGCCCTGGCCTGGGGTGGTCTGACGAGTGCTCTCGCTGCCCTTGCACCCGCCGGGTGGGTGTTTCTGCCGCTCTCGCTGTGCCCGGCCCTGTGCCGCTGTTGCTGCCGTTACCATCGTGCAGAGCTGGCTGAGAAGGAGGGTGAAGCCACCCCTGCAAGGGGCAATGCCACGGGTCCCTCCAGTACCATGCCCCCTCCCTGGCGCGCCGAGTGCTGCTCCCCTCTGGCTGCTGGTTCTCCCCTGGCCCTCGAAGGCTCGTCTTTTCTGCCAGTCCCAGGTGCTGCTGGCTGCCCGCCAGCAAGCTGTCTGCACTTTTAACAAGGGCCCGTAAGTCTGCTCTGACAGCCAGCGGCCATTGTGTGAAAAATGGGAGCCGCCTGCACGGGAGCCGCGGGTTATCACTGCCGCGGGGAGATCGGGTCACCATCTCTCCTCCCCTGCCCCCAGATCTGGTGCTGCTCATGGGCGTGGGCAGGGGTCCTGAGCACTCTCGGCAGCTCCGGGACCCCAGAGCAGGCGCTTGCCCCATCACTGCTGGTGAAGGCTGTGCCCAGCCCAGCGTCCCATGAGGCGCCCCAGGCGCCTGGCACTGGTGCTGCCTCGCACCAGCAAGGGGCGAGGTGCGGTGGGGTTCTGCCCGGGGTTGGTTTGGAGGAAAATGGGGCTGGGGGCTGGCTGTGGTGGTACAGCTCTCCAGGCAGCTGCAGGCTCGGCAGGGCAGGCTCAAGACAGGAATGAGCGGGTGATGTTAATTTTTTATTGTTGTTTTGTTTTTGGCGTGGAAGGGGCCTGTAGCTTTTTATAAAACCACCTCCCCCAATCTGCCTGGCCTTGGACTTGCTCACCGCGAGCCAGAGGGGTGGTGACGGTGCTGGTGGCTGGGGGGGGCGGCAAACAGCATGATCATTTTTCATGCTGAGAGCGTTAAAGTGCCAGTAAATTGCACATTAACGAGTGCGAGTGAATTGGAGGCAGCTCTCCCCAAGGAGCTGCTGCCCATCAGTGCATTAGGGAAGAGAATCCATCACTGCCGGCCCCGGGAGACAGCTAAATCCTTCCTAGAACTGCTGGCTGCCAAATCTCCTTGCTCCCCGCTCTTGCTTTCTTTTCTTTCTCTTTTTTCCTCCCTCAGAAGGGGAAGTGAGGGCGGGTGCTGGATTGTTTCTGCTCTCTGCAGGTCTGGCAAAAATGGGCCAGTGCCGCTCTGGAGGGCAGCACGGGGTGTCCCGGGGTCTGTGTCCCCACGCTGGTGCCTGCATGAGCTGGGCACAGGAGATGTGCCGAGGTCCTGGCGGGGAGATCTGGGGTCAGCTCCGTACCCAACCGTTGAAGCTCTTCAGCCTCTGGTCTCCTTCTGGGGATGACAAGAGGGTCTGAGTTCAGTGCCCAGCCTCTGTTGGCCTCCAGTTTTTATCAGCCTCTCAGCCTCTACCTTTTTACTGGCCTCCCACCCTCTGTCAGCCTCCTACCCTCTGTGAGCCTCCACTTTTGTCTCAACCTCCAATTTTGTCAGCCTCCCACATGGGCAGGAGCCGTCCTGGGTGTCTCGCCATGGGAATGGAGGATGCTGGGCTTATGTTTTTGGAGGGGGTGGTGTTAGGAAGCAGCTTTCCTTGTGTGTCCCTGGCATGTTTCTGCTCCACAGCAGTGATCAAGGCCGAGCACCAGAACCCTATGGGTGCTTGGGTGGCAATGGAGAGGGGGTGTCTGCTTACCTGGGGGACCACCCTTGGCAGCAGGGGGGATCTCCTGCAGCATTGGCGCTGCTCGGGTTGAGGCAGCTCTACCCCTTGCCCTGATGACCTCTGCTTTTCTTCTGCTGCCAGACAGAGATTGCGAAGCGGCTCAACGTCATCTGTGCCCAGCTCATCCCGTTCCTGTCTCAGGAGGTGGGTGACCCTTTGGGTCTGGCCGGGTGCTCAGAGCTGCTTTGGGGCACAGGGACCACCCCTGCTCAAGGGCTCGGGCCCTGTGCTCTGGTCGGGGTGAGCTGGCTTTGCCCCATCCCCTGAAGAAGCGATCTTGCCACAACCTTGCTCACCACAGGAGCCAGGGCATCGCCTGGCGCTGACCCGCTTCTCTCCCCGCAGCACCAGCAGCAGGTGGTCCAGGCCGTGGAGCGAGCGAAGCAGGTGACTATGACCGACCTGAACGCGGCGATCGGGGTATGTCAATCCGGGGTATGTCAACCCGCTGCCCACCCCTTCCACCATCCCCTGCCAGGCCTGCTGGTGTTTCACTGGCGCCTCTCGGCTCTGTCCCCTGGGCTGGAGACCCCTCTGGCCCCGAGCACATGGGGTCAGCCGCAGCCCTCTGCCTCTAGTGCCTTCTCCCACCTGTGACTGAGTCAGGGGGAGCAGGAGGGCGAGCTGGGCTGGTTTAGGAGGGCTGTGGGCAGTACTTGGGGTGGAGGAGATGCTGCCACTGCAGCAGTGTCACAGCAGGGTGCAGGAGTGATACCTGTCACTGTGTCCTGACGCCCTGTGGCCCTGGTGGAAGGAGGGGTCACCACCATCCCCATACCTAAGTTATTCCCCTGGGAGCACAGTGACCTGGTGCTATGGATATGGGTAGGGTGCCCCATCCATCCCAGTAGCTCCTGGCACAGGGCGGAAGCAGGTATTGGGGGGAATGTGGTGGCCCTGCAGCTTGGCTGGGGACACCCTGGGAGCGTGTCCTGCTCCTCCCTACCCCACTCAGGTCCCCTGACTGACACAGAGCTGCTGCCAGGGGAGGAGCATCCTCTTCCCTTCCCCACCCAGCACCATCCTGACTTGACCCATCTGCTCTGCTCTCTCCTCCCTCCTCTCTCCAGCACCAGCTCCAGGCCCAGCACCTCTCGCACCATGCTCCCCCCATCCCGCTGACCCCCCACCCCTCTGGGATGCAGCCCACTGGCCTCGCTGGCATCAGCAGTGCCTCGGGGCTGCTGGCGCTCTCGGGGGCACTGGGGGCCCAGGCCCAGCTCCTCGCCAAAGATGACCGAGGCGTCCACGACACCGAGCCCAGGGGTGAGCCTGGGCAGACGGGAGCTGGGGGCGGGGTGGGGGTTGGGTCTGGTGTGACCCTTCTGGCAGCAGGCAAACCTGGGAATGCATGGTGCTGGGGGCCAGCGTCGGGCAGGGGATGGCTTGTCCGTACTTTGAGGTCCTGACGGGGCTGGCAGAGCAGGGGGCTTGCGGGCCGTGAGGGGCTCCGCTGGGGAACGTCTCCCACCAAGTGGCACCTCCTGGGAGGGCAGTGCTGTGGGCTGGCAGGGGTCATCTCTGGTGGGGGCCCAGGACCACCCTGCTGCTGTAGCACTGGCCTGGCCCTGCCACGAGCACTGCGGCTCCTGTGGGAGGAACGGGTGGCTTTCCAGAGGCTCTCGGTGATGGCATAGCATGTCCCTCTTTGTCTCTTCCTCCTCCTGCTGCACCTTTGCACTGCTACGGCGACAGAGCGAGACCCTGGCCCCGTAAGTGCCCTTTCCTTCTCTTGCCCTGTTGCCCTCCAGCTGCACAGGCTCCAGCCAGGACCCTAGGAGCAGGTCCATGGTCTGTGGCCCCTAACACTGTGTCCCCCCACCTCAGAGCTCCCTGGTGCTGCCCAATGGGGAGCGGGCACGAGCCATCTCCGAGTACCTGAGCAGCAGCAAAAAGAGGAAAGTGGAGGAGAAGGACTTTGTTACAGACTATGTGAGCCCGGGGCTGGGGGGCTTGGGACATCCCTGTGCCCTCTCACAGGGCAGCTGCCCACGCCTCAGCCCCTTCGGCTCCAGCTGTCCTCTGCGTTTCAGGGCAGCGATGCAGACAAAAGCGAAGACAATCTGGTGGTGGATGAGGTCAGTGTGCTGTGCTGCCGAGTGCTGGGAGGGGGCTGGGGTTGGTGTGCGCTGCAGTCCCTCTGCCAAAGGGGGAGGCACAGGGTGGTGGCAGTGGTATCCCTGAGTCATGCTCACTGGCCCTTGCTGATGGCAGCGATGAGCTCTCAGCCTGGCCCTCACTTGAGCCGCCAGCTTGCCATGGCCTGGGACATCCTTGCACTCCTGCCTGCTGATTTCTCTCCCCATCTCCTCCTAGGACCCATCTTCCCCGCACAGCGTCCACTCCTACTCGTCCCGGGAGAACGGGGTGGAGAAGGTTCCATTGGGAAGGAAGGAGGCTGTGCCGCTCAGCCCCACCTCCATGGCCTCCTCGAGCAGCACATCCCCGTCTCGGAGCAAGGATGCACCCGTGGTACATACATTGCATGGGGCAGCCGGGGTAGTTTGCGTGGTGATTGTGCTCGGGTCCCTGCTGCCTGGGCTTGGCTGGCAGAGCTGCCAGACATGGGTCCACTTGCCTTCAAACCCACAGGGTGGACAGTGCTGGGGGCACAGCGGGGTCTTCTGCTCCATTAGATCCCCTCCTGTGTCCCATCCCTTGCAACTCTGGGTGATCTGGGCTGTTGTCAGGGGTGAGGAGCAGTGACCAGCTTGCTGGGGGGGTCCTGAGGACACCCCTGGCAGTGTGGCTGTCAGATCTCCCCACTCTGTTCCTGGCAGGTGGAGAAGGCAGGGACACCCAGCCTGAAGTCCAGCACCCCCACCTCCCAGGTAGATGCAGCAGCCCCAGGATCCAGTGGTGCCCAGCAGTTTCGCCCCACCACCACCAAGGCCCCTGTGGACCCGCTGGGTGAGCTTGGCCCCCCTGGCACCTGGATGAGTGGCTGCGAGAGCTGGTCCCACCAGCCCCTGCAACGACAGACCCCCCCTCCCCGTCCCTTCATACTGCCTCTTCCCCAGCAGCCCTGGGCCTGAGGAACCCGCTGGGAGTGCAGAGTCCCTACTCGGCTGCCTTTGGCATGGCCCACCCTGCTGTTAACGGGGACATGGCTGGGACTGGTGCCTATGCCAGCCTCCACCTCATGTCCCCGCAGCTCAACGGGGCTGCAGCCGCCGTGGGAGCCAGCAGCTATGGGCGCTCCCCGCTGGTGCGTGAGCCTCCTTCCCCGGGGCCTTGGGGCCATGGGGCGTGAGCTGCTCTTACCCCGTGTTCCCTCCAGGTGGGCTACGACCCACACCCCCACATGCGGGTCCCAGGGCTGGCGACTGGCATGCAAGTAGGGACTTCGGGCAAACCGTAAGTGAGGCTGGGCTGGGCAGGGGACACGGGGTGCCCACAGGGCTTGCGCTGGGAGGCAGGGGTGGTCCACGGCATACAGGGATGGGGGAACAGTCTGGGGAGCACTGGTTCCTGGGCAGGGCAGGCTGTTGTGTGCCTGGCCATGCCTCACCAGACATCGCTCTGCTCATGGCTCTGCTCCCTTCCAGTGCCTACTCCTTCCATGTCAGCGCCGACGGGCAGATGCAGCCAGTGCCTTTCCCACCCGACGCCCTCATCGGCTCTGGCATCCCCCGCCACGCGCGGCAGCTCCACACCCTGACCCATGGTGAGGTGGTCTGTGCCGTCACCATCAGCAACTCCACGCGACACGTCTACACCGGGGGCAAGGGCTGTGTGAAGGTGTGGGACGTGGGGCAGCCAGGCACCAAGACAGCTGTGGCTCAGCTGGACTGCTTGGTAAGGACAGATGTGCTGCGGCTCTGGCGCAGCTTATTTCCCTGCGCTGTGCCACCACGCTGTGGTGAAGAGGGGCTCTGGGATCCCTGTTGGGGACCTCAGGAGTGCAGGGCACACCTGAAAGGGATGATGTGCACCGGGGAGAGTCTGTGCATTTCAAAGTGGGGGTGATGTGGGGCTGCTGGGGAGGGATAATGGGTCCGTGTTGCCAGTGTGTTCTTTGTGCTACCCTGTCTGTTCTGACTGTCCCGAGCTGTTGGGGACTTTTACACACCCCCACCCCATTGACACTGCTTTGACAGCAGCTGCCCTAAGACAAGCCTTTTCCAGTGTCATGCCCCTAGCCAGATACTTCATACAGGCCAGAATTGCGTGGGCTGAAGCATCACTTGGATTCAGCTCTGTCCTTTCTGCTCTTGCTTGTGTGAGCCTGTCTGGAGGAGAACTATTTCTTTAAAAAATAAATGAAATGGACTGTCACACCACAGCAACTCACCAGAGCCAAACTGGAGGCACAGGCATCACCTGAGAGTATTTTTAACCTGTGTTCTTTGAGGATTGTTTTAACTGGGCTGCTGGAATTGGAGTTCCTGTGCCTGCTTTGAACAGCTCAAACCCAAGTCCTCTCCTCCACTTGCTGGCCTTGGGGCCTGGGCAGCTTGACAAATTTGATTCATGGATAGTGCTGACCTTCAAGATACAGATGCATAAACAGGGAAATGACTGACTCATGATAATTTCAAGATGCATCAGAAATTTGGGGGCAGAGGGAAATGGTCTGTTAATGCTCGGAGCTGTGGGATGTTTCAGCCTTGTTAAAGCTGCCTCTCCAGACGCCCCTTGTGTCCTCCCAGACAGGTCGTGTCTCTCTGGCAGCTGCTGCCAGGGAGGCTGTGGGGCGAGGGGGTCCCTGAGGTCGTTCAGTAAAAATCAGAGGGGCTCCAACAAGGGCTGGGCCCAGAGTGACCAGGCTGTCTGGGGTGGATGCAGAAGGGATGGAGGGGAAGGGATTAATGGGGTCCTCCCTCCTGCACCCCAGAACCGTGACAACTACATCCGCTCCTGCAAACTGCTGCCCGATGGCCGCAGCCTGATTGTGGGGGGCGAGGCCAGCACCCTCTCCATCTGGGACCTGGCGGCCCCCACGCCCCGCATCAAGGCTGAGCTCACCTCCTCTGCCCCTGCCTGCTACGCCCTGGCCATCAGCCCCGACGCCAAGGTCTGCTTCTCGTGCTGCAGCGATGGCAACATCGTGGTGTGGGACCTGCAGAACCAGACCCTGGTCAGGTGAGCTGGGGCAAGGGGAGTGGGTGGTGCTGCCCAGGGCTCCCTGGGTCAGGCACCTCTTGGTCATCTCCACCTCTCCTCATGCTCTAACCCTGGCCAGGGGACAGTCCCTGTCCTTGCAGCAGGCACCTCCTGCTCCTCACTGCCAGCTGCTGCCACAGCCCCACTCTGCCTTGCAGGCGCTGGCAGCCCTGACAGCCATGCCCTCGGCCTCTCATCCCCCTCTTTCCCAGGCAGTTTCAAGGCCACACGGACGGTGCCAGCTGCATCGACATCTCCAACGATGGCACCAAGCTGTGGACAGGGGGGCTGGACAACACGGTGCGGTGCTGGGACCTGCGGGAAGGGCGTCAACTGCAGCAGCACGACTTCAGCTCCCAGGTAGGGCTGGGCTGGCCGGGAGCACCGTGGGGCTGGCTGGGACGTGCTGTGTCGCTGCCTGACCCTGTCTCCCCCAGATCTTCTCCCTGGGGTACTGCCCAACGGGAGAGTGGCTGGCGGTGGGCATGGAGAGCAGCAACGTGGAGATCCTGCACGTCACCAAACCGGACAAATACCAGCTGCACCTTCATGAGAGCTGCGTCCTCTCCCTCAAGTTCGCCTCCTGCGGTAGGCATGCCTGTCCCAGCCCCTGGTTCTGGAGCCTCATGGATGGTGTTTCCTCTCCTGGCCGCATGCCCCAGGGCTTGCTTCATTGTGAGCAAGGACTGGCTCCAGTCACCAGCCTGGTCCTGTGTGGATGCCAGTGGTGTCCCTTGGAGAATGGGCATCCATCCCTCCTGGAGCAGCACCTGCAGCTGCACGCTCACCTCTTTTCCCAGGACTGCCCTTTGCGTATCTTAAACCAGCCCTTGGCTAACTAGCGGCAGAGACGTTGCCTTCTTGTCCCAAACTTGTATGACGTGACTTGGGCAAGATCTGCTGCAGGAATCCATCTGGTGGGCCTGGTTTGGTGACATGCTGCTCCTCTTTGTCCCCTCTGTCCATCCCATAGGGAAGTGGTTCGTGAGCACGGGGAAGGACAACCTGCTGAACGCCTGGAGAACGCCTTATGGAGCCAGCATCTTCCAGGTGCGGGGTGGTTGCGGCCTTTGGATGTGGGGGAAGATGTTCCTCTGGGTCAGGTCAACCCAGCTGTAAATACATGCTAGAAAAAATGAGCTTCCACCCCCATACGAAGTTCTCCCTGCAGCCCCAAGTCCCAAGGGGCGGGAGCAGGACATTGCTCTGTTTCTTGTGCTAACCCTTGCCCTCCTCTCTCCAGTCAAAGGAAACCTCCTCTGTCCTCAGCTGCGATGTCTCCACGGATGACCAGTTCATTGTGACTGGCTCAGGGGACAAGAAAGCTACGGTGTACGAGGTCATGTACTGAGCATGAGAGAGGGGCCAACTGCAGAGAGGGCCCACCCCTGTGGACAGGCAGACATCCACGTGGACCGATGGGTGGACTCTACCTGCCCAGCGCACGTGCAGCCCCTGGCCAGGGCAGCCGAACCAGAGCGAGCGGCCAGGCTGGAGGTGGCCCTGGGACCACACCAGGCATCACGCTGGCCTGGAAGGTGGTGGCTGCTGCTTAGGGTGAATTTCCTGGGGACTTTCTCCTCGTTTTGTTTTTTGTTGATTTGATTCTAAAGTTGGACTGGGGGATTTGGGAGGGAGGTGGATCGGGCATTGTTAGGGTTTTTTTTTGTTTGTTTGTTGGGGTTTTGTGTTTTGTTTTTTAACTTTTTGATGTGTCTTTTTTTTTTTTTTTGTGACTTTTTTTTTTTTTTAAGGCTCTGGACCAGGCTGGGGAGAGGATGGGCTCTGTCCTCATCTTCCTTTCTGCCTTCCAGGGTGTATTTAATAATAAAAAAAAAAAAAAAAAACAACCCAAAACAAAACAGCACAGCTCTGCCTTGTCCTGGGCAGCAGCCTCAGTGCTCCATCGCCATGGGCTAGAGCCTGCTGAGAAGCGGGGCCGTTGGGTCGTCCCCTCTGGCTGCTCCTTCCCCATCCCTGCATCAGGGCCGGGGGTCCTGGCAGCAGGATGGCAGCGCCCACCCTCACCCTGCTCAGCCCCACGCCGGTGCCACGCGCAGCTGAGCGAAGGGCACGCGACCGCAGCTGCATGGGATGTCCCCGGAACAGCCTCCGGCCCCTGCGGCTGCAGGGGAGAGGCCTGCGCTGGAGGAAGCGGTTTTCGAAGGAAATGAGATGTGAGCAGTCGGCGCTGGCTTATCGGGCTGGCTTCCCGCCAGGTCTGCCGTGGGGAAGCAGGGCTGTTGCCCAGAGCCTTGGAGCGCAGCCGGCAGCGGCCACAGTGAGGGCTGCTGGGGAAGCGGGGTGCTGCTGCCTGCGGCACGGCGGCCGCCATGGGCTCCCAGCCCGGCCCTGAGGCTGCCGCGGGCTCTGCCTGGGCCTGGCGCTGGGCCGTAGCTCCATGGCCACAGCAGCTCCTGCCGTGAGCCCCCAGCGCCACGGGCAGGGCTGTGGGAGCCGTTTCAGGGTATCGGGCTGGCGGTCAGCTCCCCAGGGATGGGTTTCCATCGGTGCGGCAATGAGGTTGGGTGCCCACATGCCCCCAGAGCAGTCTCTTTTTCTTTCCTTTTTATTAGTAAGGGATTGAAAACACTGTTAAATACAATACTGATAATGTACAGCTGTTTCTGCACCAGAAAATGGGTGCTATTACATCAGTAGCACTACTTCAGGAGCAGCACTATTTCAGTCACTCTTGGCTTTGCAATCCTGCCCCATTGGTGTCCACGCCCTGCTGGAGGGACAGGCCCTAGGATGGACAGACAGACAGGCCCCAGGAGGCCCTGGCCAGCCCCTGCCCAACTCAGGGGGATGCCTGGCCACAAGTGCTGGGCCCCTGCTCCCCCCTTCACCTCTGCAGTGCACGGAGCAGGAACTGGGGTGGGGAGCATGGCCGGTGCCTTGGCCATGTTTTGGCAGCCAGAAGGAGAGAAGGAGGAGGGAGAGCGGGAGGACTGGCCCAGCACAAGGCCTCCACCAGCCCTGGCAGCTTCGGGCAAGGCCTGGCCCTGGCCTTGGCAGATGAGAGATGGTGACAGACGGGTGTCAGTATATCACCTCGTAGACTGTGGCCTTCTTATCGCCAGAGCCCGTAACGATGAATTTGTCGTTGACAGAGATGTCACAGCTCAGCACCGAGGAGGACTCTTTAGACTGAAGGCGAGAGAGGTGGGCAGTGAGGGCAGTGCTGGTGGTTGAAGCCACCACCATGCCTCTGCCCCAAAGCCAGCCCGCACCTGGAAGATGCTGGCTCCATAAGGCGTTCGCCAGGCGTTCAGCAGGTTGTCCTTCCCCGTGCTCACAAACCACTTCCCTGGGGCAGGAGACGAAACAGGTTGGCATCTGGGGCTCTGATCAGGGGAGTTTAGCATGGGATGGGACCCAGAAGAACCCGTCCTGGGGCTGAGCACAGCCCAGGCAGAAGCCACGGCGCGTGCCTACCGCAGGAGGCGAACTTGAGGGAGAGGACACAGCTCTCATGAAGGTGCAGCTGGTATTTGTCCGGTTTGGTGACGTGCAGGATCTCCACGTTGCTGCTCTCCATGCCCACCGCCAGCCACTCTCCCGTTGGGCAGTACCCCAGGGAGAAGATCTGGGGGAGACAGGGTCAGGCAGCGACACAGCACGTCCCAGCCAGCCCCACAGTGCTCCCGGCCAGCCCAGCCCTACCTGGGAGCTGAAGTCGTGCTGCTGCAGTTGACGCCCTTCCCGCAGGTCCCAGCACCGCACCGTGTTGTCCAGCCCCCCTGTCCACAGCTTGGTGCCATAGTTAGAGATGTCAATGCAGCTGGCACCGTCCGTGTGGCCTTGAAACTGCCTGGGAAAGAGGGGGATGAGAGGCCGAGGGCATGGCTGTCAGGGCTGCCAGCTTCCCCGCCATGTTCCTGCCCTGTGCCACCAGCCGCCTGCCCCAGCCTCACCTCACCATGGTCTGGTTCTGCAGGTCCCACACCACGATGTTGCCGTCGCTGCAGCATGAGAAGCAGACCTTGGCGTCGGGGCTGATGGCCAGGGCGTAGCAGGCAGGGGCAGAGGAGGTGAGCTCAGCCTTGATGCGGGGCGTGGGGGCTGCCAGGTCCCAGATGGAGAGGGTGCTGGCCTCGCCCCCCACAATCAGGCTGCGGCCATCGGGTAGCAGTTTGCAGGAGCGGATGTAGTTGTCGCGGTTCTGAATTGCGATTGCAGAGAACGGGGCAAGGGGCGAAGGAGCTGATCAGCACATCGAAGGTACAAGAGACAGATCTCCTTTTCTCATCACAGACATGAAAGGACCCTGCCCCCCTCTGTTGTAACAAGGGCACATTCCCCTTCCTGGTCCCCACAGAAATGCTCTTCTGTTCCTCTTCCTTACCAAGCAGTCCAGCTGAGCCACAGCTGTCTTGGTGCCTGGCTGCCCCACGTCCCACACCTTCACACAGCCCTTGCCCCCGGTGTAGACGTGTCGCGTGGAGTTGCTGATGGTGACGGCACAGACCACCTCACCATGGGTCAGGGTGTGGAGCTGCCGCGCGTGGCGGGGGATGCCGGAGCCGATGAGGGCGTCGGGTGGGAAAGGCACTGGCTGCATCTGCCCGTCGGCGCTGACATGGAAGGAGTAGGCACTGGAAAGGGATAGAAGAGAGGATTGAACAATCCCTGTGTGACACCCAAGTGCAGGAGCTGACCTCTCACATCAGCCAGGCTGAAGGCAGAAGGTGTCAGGTGCATTCTGGCTAATGAGGGGATATAATTAACCATCTCCTTGTTACTACCAGCTGCCTGGAACAAAATGACAACATCGGACTCAGAAGAAGAGATAAAGTCCAGCTGGGCCCTGTCCTGCCCTATACCTGCCCAGCGTAGAAATGAGCCCTGGGGAAGGAGACCCACCCCTACCCATCCCGTGCTGCCTGGTTCAGCTCTTGCTGCCCATCCTCCCTGCTACTCCTGAGCATGGCCACACTTACGGTTTCCCTCCAGGGATGGTGGAGAGTGAAGATGAGATGGTGGAAGGCCTCAGGTGAGGGTACGACTCAAAAGCCACCTGCGCAAAGCAAAGGGCAGATGATGAGCAAAGGAGGGGACAGGAAGGGTGGGCTCATGCCTTTCCCCACATGCCCTGGGATGGGGCTAGCCCAGCTCTGTGCAAGGTCCCTGCTGGCTGCTTCCTCCATGTACAAGTGACAAAGGCCAAAATGTGCTCCCAAAGACGTAGCTACACACCAGTGGGGGCTTCTCTGAGAGCTCTGCAGCCTCTACAGGCCCCACAACCCACACACCTCCAGAATGGAGCCCTTCCTATGGCTGCACTCCCTGGCTTGAGCTCACGGCAGCAGTACAGATAGTGCACACCCAGGACAGTGGGGACAGGCAGCAGAGCCAACACATGCCAGCAGACTTGGCCGGTCCCTTGGCAACTCACCATTGGCGATCGGCCATACATCATGGCGCTGCTGACCTGCGGCGAGAGGTGGATGCCCATGTACATGCTGTGGGGTGGGAGCTCCCCATTGAGGGTGGTGTGAGGCATCATCCCAAAGGAGGACATGTAGGGGCTGGAGACAGTCAGTGGGCTGCGGAGAGCTGCGTGAGGAGAGACCTGCTCACTGGCCCCGGCCAGCGGGTGTGAGCAAGCGTCACGCGAGGGAATGGGGCATCCGGCAGAAGCCAAGTCGCAAGAGACAGCGTTGCCTCTGCACCAGGCCCAGTCACACCCAGCATGAACCAGTGGATCATGCAGGGCAGGGTATTGGATTGGGAGCCCAAGACCAAAGTAGAGGGGCAGTCCTGGAGTCCCATCAGTCACGGACCCGGCCTAGAGATGCAGCGCAGGAGATCAAATGGCTCTGTCCCTCCAAAGGATGCACCACAGACTAGCCACTAACTCCCAACAACACTCATCTCTGCTGCCATTATCTCTTCAGTCTTGGCCAGGCCAAGTGGCTCTACCTCCAGGGTTTCCCTATTTTATTGGAAAAGAGCCCCCCACCCCAGCTCTGCTGACAGGAGACATCATCCTGCCTCCCCTCGCCCCAGCCCCATAGCACCATCCGCAGTGAAGCACGACCTCCTGCGCCTCCTTGGACACTCACTGATGGTGTCGGTGGCCGGTGCCTTGGAGGGAGGCTGCCGGAGCAGGGCTGCTGAGCTGGTCCCAGGGCCGGGCATGAGGGACTCTCGGGGTGGCGAGGAAGTGGAGGACTTGGAGGTGGAAGCAGTGGCTGGCGGATCAGTCTGCATGGCAGAAGAAAGGGCAGGCTCAGCAGTGGGACCGCTGCCCAGGGAGCCACCCCCCACACCGTTCACCTGCCAACGGCCTCGAACCTCCCGGGAGCAAGGGGAGTACCAAGAGGCACTGCTCCCAGAGCCGGACGGGGACTCAGCTGTCCTGGTCCCGATGCCTTCTCCCTCCCTCCTTTGCCCCTTGCATCCTCCCCATGGCGTGGAAGGATCCCCACATCCCTGTCTCAGAAGCAAACAGCTGATGCAAGCTCTGGGTCACCTCAAGCGGCAACTGCTCCCTTACAGCACCCTGGCACTAGCACCAGGCTGTTGCCCTTGTGAAAAATCTCACTTGTGTGGGGGCACCCCCACCCCCAGGCTGCACAGAGCAGCACCAGGAGGATGCCTGGGACAAACCGTCCTCCCTGATCCCCACACCTATTTCATTCCTTTCTTTTTCCTTGCCTCTCTTATTTCTTCCTCTTTTTCTGTCTGGAGATTTTGTCAACACAAGCAAAGGAAAAAAAATTAATAACAGAGAAAAGCTACGTGCTGTGCTGGCAGATTGCTCAGGGCACTTTGTCTGCTCTAATCCAATTGTGCCAGGGAGATGCCGCTCACTGCTCCCCACAGCCCCAGCCGGCTCCTGACCCCAGGACGGCAGGGACACATTGCTTTGGTCCCTGCGGTGGCTTTGAGGGCCGAGAAGCTGCAGAAACATCCCTCCCCCTTCCTGCATGCTGATGTTTCAATCTGAGCACTGGGCTGGTGCTTGGCAAGGAAGGGGGAAAAAAAAACAAATTAAAAAAAGAAATAAAATTGATTGCCAGGAGCAGCTCGGGGGAATCATGCAAGCAACTGGATAGAAAACACCTGCAGAGCCAGGTCTGTGCCCAGCAGACCATGAGCCGCTCTCCGAGGGCACGGACCTTGCTCCCCGCGTCGGGGAGTCCAGCCGTGGGCAGCAAGCGCTTGGCACTGGCCTCTCCTCGCCTGCCCCCAGGCTGTGGTACACGGGCCAGAGACACCTGAGGCCACGTCCCCTGACCCGCCACCCACCCACGGCCTGGGTGGCCCACACTGCTCCCTACCAGGCTCTGGTCCTTCGGCTTGAGGGGCGTCGTGCTGCGGCTGGAGGTGACAGAGGCTGGGCTCTCGGGCATCTGTGGGCCGGCTGGTGGGAGCCGGCTGCTGGGCATGCGGCCAGGGCTGCTGGGCTCCGACGAGGGGTCCTGGGGAAAGAAGAGGTCTCTGGGGAGAGGGAACCCCAGTCCTGCTGCAGCAGCTCCCCACATGCCCCAGGCTGCTCCCCTACCTGCCAGGCTCTCTGACTAGCTGCTGCTGTCCCTCTGCCTGAGCGTCATTAATGAGGGGCACCCGCCTAGAGTCTCCACTCTGCCCCATGGCTCCCTGGGTGAGAAACCTTAGTTTTTTTCTCTTTGAACAAAATCAGAGGTGACAGCAGATTCAGAGGATGCTGGTGGCCACAGATACCCTCACAAGGAGGGATGGGAACCAGCACACCGAAGGAACTGAGAAAGGGCCCCATGTCAGCACCTCAACAGCATTTCAGAGGTGAGGCTGCCCATCAGCTCTCACACTACAACCATTCAATTAGGGCTGTGATTTTTATCACCATAATTACACCAATGAGCAGCTTTTATAAGTGTCATTCTCTGCAGAAATCCCTGCTGATGTTTCTTTCAGGGCTTGTATTTTCCTGGGAAGTAGCAGGATGACAAAAAAAAAATAAAAATCACATGTGTTGTCCCTCCCGCCAGTCTTCCAGGGGAGGAAAAGGGATGTCCCCGAAAACACCATCTCTGCCAAGAATAGCTAGGGCTGGAATAAAATACTGTTGAATCTGCCTTGGTGGTAAGGGAAGGTTGTACCAGAAGCACCTGGCAGTTTGGCTGCAAGAGACTGAAATTCAGTGCGCTCTCTGCACTAAGGCTCCGTGTGTTGAAGTCAAGGCTGCTCTAAGGCCAGGCACCCTTTGAGGTCCCCTGGATGGGGGCAGCTCTCCTGTCAAAGGCAGCACAGCGTGCCCCTGCCACCTCCATGTGCATGAGCTGCCAGCAGCCAGCCCAGTTCCCTGGGGAGAGTACCCCAGCTTATCAGGCTCCCCATATGGCATGCTACGGGCTGAAACAGGATTGTGAAGTGGAGCCAAGTCTATGGCTGGCAAAGCCGAGCCTTGGCTGGCACAACCTTCAACCTCGAGCACTGTGAATCGGAATCGGCCTCGGATGGCATGAATGCTTCGGAGCTGGGCTGGAACCTGTCCTGCCTGACCGCTTCTGCCCAGCAGCAATGACCTGAAGCCTAACGAACCCCAAAGCTCAGGAAGCAGAGTTCTAAACCTGATGACTAGAGCTTGAGCTGGGTACCCTGCAAGGCTTCAGCATGCCCTTACAGATGTGGGCTTACCTCATCCACCACAAGGTTGTAGTCGCTTTTGTCTCCGTCGCTATCCTGCAAGGGAGGAAAGGCTCAGTCATGAGCACAAGAGGCTAGACCAAGCTCTGGGCTCTGCCCCACAGGACCCTGTTTTCTCCTGCATATCACTTCTCATGGACCAACACCACACATTGCAGGTAGCAACAACCCTCTGGCTGAGGGGCATCCCTAGGGCCCTTCATTTTGTTCCTTTCTTTCCGCAGGATTACAGCCCTATGCACCCGGGCCTCCCACAGCCACGCTCTTTGGTGAACTCACGTAATGCCCAGGCAGGTCCTTCTCCTCCCGCTTCCGCTTCAGCCCAGTGCCTCCCATCCGCTCCTCGTCCTGCAAGCTCTCAGGAGGAGACGAAGAAATGCTCTGAGCCATAGAGGAGGAGAGGAAGGTGTGTGAGCCAGCAGGAGAGCAGACAGCCCACAAAGTCCCGCCAGGCATGCTTCCTCTCTGGAAGAGCCCTCCCAATGCTTCTGGCTGTGCCTAGCACCCAGCTAGCTATCTGTGCAACCTGTGTCTCGGCCAATTTGGGGGCACAGGTCCCCCTCCCCACCAAGCAGGTGTCAGGGCTGAAGGGGGAAGCACTACTCTCCCCTCTGCACAGACACCTGTGGCACCCCCTTACTGGCATCCTATGTACCCTTGCCTCAGGGCGCCAGGAGCTGAGCGAGGCAGCATCGGCTGGAGAGCAGATCCGCCCCTCTGGGAGATAACAAGGCATGGCGAGTGGAAAATCCCCATCAGAGATGTGTTTACTTCACCTTAACCCTGCCGCTGCAGGAGCCGGCAGGCTGGGAAGCAGGATGGGGTTGAGCAGGACAAACACCCCTTCCCTGAGATGCTGCAGCAGCAGCAGGGATGTCTCAAATTCCCCCCACCTGCCCCCACCACTCGCTGCTCAGAGGATGATAATGCGATCAGGGGGTGCCTGCCCCCACCCCCTGCAGCCCCCTGGCTCTTCTGCAGCCCTCAGGAACACCAGGCTGACACTAGGCACTGGAGAGGCCGCCCTTCCTCCCAGAGCAGCCCCGGTGTTTGGGCCGGTTCCCTCACTTTCCCAGGACTGCTTTACAGAGCTGTTCGTGCTGGGGGTGAGGGAGAAAAAGCCCCATCCCACACGTCAATTGTTTCCAACACAGCAGGATTAAGAGCCTTGACACGGCCAACCACTGAGCGGAAAGGATGCTCTCTGTGCCTGGGTGATTTCTGGAAGAGGTACCAGGTGATCCAGCCTTCACAACACATCGACCATCTCTCCCTCCTCCCTCCTACCACTGCAAACCTATGAAGATCAATGCCAACTGCTCCCCAGCGGAGGGGCTCATTAACTCTTCCTTCCCCTGCCTGTACCAGGAGCTGGAGCTCTGGCTTACAGCAGCCACAGAGCCCTGGGAGTCACAGAGCTGAGACTCACAGCAGGCGTGGGGGTATCTTAAAAAGGAGGCTACAGCCAAGGGCTGCAAAGGTGCTGGCAGCACTGGGCTTAGGTAAGGAGACCTCTTCAGCCTGTTTCCAAAACTGGAAACTCCTTGAAAAAGACAGAGTTGGTTATTTCAGGAGCAGCCGTCGACCTTTAGATCCTTGCATCAGCAAAGACTCTGAACTGATGTGGCCCAGAATCTTCAGCTAACAAAGCTCAATGCAAACACAGCCCATTCAAGCCAGCAAAGCAAAGGGAACAGAGGCTGCAACAAGTAGAGCCCCTTTGTCTCATATTCTCCACTAAGACGTTCTCCTGGACTCCCCTACATCCCTACACACAGATATTTGCCACTCGGCTGCTCCCACCCTTCACACTGCAGCTGAATTTTCTTTCCACCCTGCAGCACCTTGAAGTTCAAACACATCTCTGTTCCACCCAAGACGTGGCTGCATTTCAGCGCTGCCTCCGCTGTGCGTGTGCCAGCGGAGCAGACGCCAGGAGCAGGTCTGTGCGTTCACAACCCTGGAGCTCGAGCCGGCTTTGCACAGGCAGTGCTGTCTGCCAGAAAAGCCAGGGCAGAAGCTGGACCCTGCTCAGGCGTGACAGCAAAAGTGCGGTGTACATTTTACCCAGGATAAACATGGATGAGAATGCGAAGCTGGATGTGGGTCAGGGTCCTCTCCATTAGGCTGGCTGGAAGGAGACCCTTTCTAGTCTGTGGGGAAATTAGCTCCACTGAGAAATAAGGATGACCTCAAAATTCCTCAAATCCAGAGAGCTGGCCCAGCCTCAGGAGGACACCTGTGGTGCCTGGGGAGAAGGCAGAGCTGCCCTAAGCCCCTCTCTTCACCTACTCGCCAGCTTCATGGCTTGCCCTATCTTCTTGCTGTGCTGAACCCTTGCAAACTCAGTACACAGGGGAAAACCAGTCCTGGGGGCCTGTCACCCTGGTCACCTTGTCTGCAAACACAGTCAGCCTGGAAAGGTGACTCACTGTGGCAGAGGGAGATGTTCCCTCCTCTTTTCCACGGAACTGGGGAGGGAAGGGGAGGAAAGGAGCCCATGTGTGGGGAGAAATGTATGGGAGACCCGGTGCCCACAGCATATGGGGAGCAGGGTGCCCAGGCTGCGGTGCACAACATGGACCTGCTCTGCCCGCAGAATTGTGTCCCCTGCCCAGGGAGCCCCACCCTGGCACCAGCGCCAAGGAAAGCCCCGTCCCTGCGGCCATCCTCCCCCCATGGCTGCCATCTCGGCCACCTCTGCGCTGTTTGCTTTGAAAAGGTCAGGAAAGAAAACATTCCCGGAAATTCTACTTCGAGCACTTGCCAAGGGAGCGCCTGCAGCAGACACAGCCTCGTCACTCGCCTGCACTGCCAGCCCCAGAGCCAAGCCCACTGTTGCCCCGGGGATGCTCCCCGCAGCTGGCCCCAGCACCCCCCAGCTCCCCTCGCCCGCTCTGCCTCCCTGGGCCGCAACAGAGGTGCTCGAAGTGACTCGGGGCTGGCAGGCTGCCGGGCAGGGAGAGCCTGGCCACTTGCTCGGGCATCAAGGCTACCGGCCCAGCAAGACTTACCCGGCTTGGGGTGTGCTCTGGAGCCGTGGCAGGGAGAGGGTCCAGGTAGGTCAGCATTGTGAGGCAGTGGGGAGGAAAGGGAGAGGCTGTTAATGTGGAGGCTGTGCCCCAAGAACTCGGGTAGGGAGGAGATGGGGCACCACAGGGCAAGACAGGAGGAGACAGCAGGACGTGGGCTGAAAAAAATCATTCCCCATTTCCCACTTTGCCCATCTGCAGTGTGGATTCTCTAATAGGAGGTGAGCACATCAGTCTTCCTCACAGAAGCAGGGGGAATCTCCACCCACCCACCTAATTTCAAGCAATTCACTCCATCTTTGTAATCTCTTTCCCGGACACAGCGATGGGCCCAAGGCTGCCCAGAGGGGATGAGCTGGCTGAGACCTCCTGAATCACACCCATCCTATTTCCTTAGGAAGCCATGCTAAAAAGCCCTGCTTGGAAACACTCGGAGGCTTTGTTACATGCACAGCAGAACAGGTCCACCGCCCAAGCTCAGAAGTGCCAGGCATTTGTTGTAAACCTAAGCACAAGGTTACGTGCTGAGGTCTAGCAATCCTCCTTGCTCAATTTTTACTCCTAATGATCGCATCAGCATTTGGAGAGAACAAACTTATCCCAGTCTCTGCTGGCAAAAGGAGGCGGCGCGGGGGTATCAGGAGATGAGGGACTCTGAGGGAGAGGGACCGGGTGCCTGTCATCAGCACTTCAGCCCTGGCCCAGCATGATCCACACCAGCTCCGGCTAACTATGGCAGAGCACCAGGGATTAACCCAAGCCATATGTAGCATTTCACTTTTTTTTTTTTTTTTTTTTTAGATTTAAAAGGAATTATTCGTGGTGTCTGCCAAGGAGCAGCTCAGGGCTGCGAAGGCAGGAGCAGCGCAGGCTGCCGGGGCTCTGAGGGTTAAGGCAGGCACAGCACAGCCGCTTTTATCCTCTTTCTCAGTTTGTTTTTCTCCTTGGGGGAAGGCCATCCTTAAAGAAACACTGACAGAATTAAAATCAGAGACACCTGCATACAGAGGCGCAAATGCCACATGGACAGATTCCTGCTGCTATTTTCACCACCTTGAAATCTTATAAGCAAAACCGAATCATTAGGAAAATGCAAATCCCTCCACTACCCAGGTCTGCTATTACTGTTAGGTCCTGCCCCAGCAGCATTTTCAGACCCCAAACTGGGGACATCAGAAGCAGCCAGCACTTTCCCCAGAGGACTCTGCAGCAGAGCATCACTATAGCTGCTAAATTCTCTCGCCTGTTTGCAGTCACAGAGCTGCCCAGCTGGCTCGAGCACTCTGTCCTTGCTTGGGCACCCTGCCAGCAAAACCACCCGATGCCCACGTTCTGCAGAAGGTGATGAGATCTCAGCAACTGCTCCTTCATGCAGCACTTCAATAGCAAGAAGCCACCAAAGTTGTTACTAATTTGGCTCAGGCCTGCCAGTAGCAGAGCCCTGATTTAACAATGATTAAACATTGATGATATTTGTAAAGCACTTTGTGATCCTGATAGGAGGAGGCACCCATAAGGATGAGAAATTATTGCTACTTACAAGGCACCACACATGCAACAAGGTTCTGCTTTCTAAACTCCTTGCCACAGACCCACGGCTCCCATCATTTCTACCAGGGGCTTGCAACAGTATTGTTCCTTCAAGTCTCAGCTTCAGGCATCAGATCTTTACCCTGGTGTAAATAGAGGGTTTCTCTGTGGCAGGGAGATCATCACATAGTGGAGATACACAGGGGAACAGGAAGACCCATGCGTGCACACACAGGTGCCCAGAGCCTTGCTGCCCAGCCTCTGGGGTGCACACGCAGCTGCCCCTGACACCATCACTGCGCGGCAACTGTTCCCCTGGTCAGAGACAGAGTCAGCCTCCCGGGGCTGCAGGTATTTAATTAGCTGGATCTGTCATTTGCAAAGCTTGCTGCTGCCCCTGGCCGCAGGGAGCAGCTGCCAGGTGTTGAAGAACCCCGGGAAACAGGCAGAGCAGGCAGCAGGATCCCTCCCAGCACTGTCACTGCAACCTTGGGACGTCTGACCAGCAATGACTCAGCCAGACTTGGAAGGGTTAATCACCTTACCTCTGGTCTCTCCATCCTGGGCCACCCTGTCCTCCTTGGCAGCCAGCTGAGACTGTGCCATCAATGCCCCCGAGAGGGCCACGCTGACCCCACTCAGGCTAGAAGGCTGCATGCTGGAGGGGTGGGGTGTCAGCGGGAGGGGGGATGCATGGGAGAAGTGCTGAAGCTGCTGCTGCTGAAAGAGAAAGAGCAAATGGTCCTCGATCTGGAAGGAGACAGCTGCAGCCATGCCCAGCACCTCCCAGCTTCCCGCACGAATTGCATGCAAAGCACAATGAGATGAGACGCAAGAGGATGATGAGGAAGAGGGGAGTAGAGTTGTCGAGGCTGCACAGTCTCTTCCACCCCGGGCACCTCCAGTACCTCCCCACCACAGATGCCATCCCAACACACAGACAACACACCCAAGCTGTGGCTCTGACCTGCTCTGCTCAGAGCAGTAGTGGGCCAGGGAGGATCCCAGGAGCCACCCCCTACCTTCGGGACACAGCGGGAAACCCTCTCACCACAGGGGACCAGCCCTGGGCTTATCGAAGTAGCAAAGACCCTGGCTCCACCATCACCACACTGTGTGGCCTGAATCCCTGAACCTCCAAGTAGGAAAGAGCCTTTGGCTTCGGCTGGGCAGCAGGACTCACCCCAACAATGCTGTTCAGCTCCCCCACAGTCACCTGCTTGGCCCGCTCCACAGCCTGCAGGACCTGCTGCTGGTGCTGGAGAGGAAGAGCATGGGGAGGGGCATCACACCGTGCTCCTGGCCAGAGGGAACACATGGCCCAGCATTGTCCCCAGCGCCATGCAGCACCCTCTCCCCTCCCTCCAGCCCCTGTACAGACGCCTTCACCTCCCCAAACCTCCCACTGCTCAGGCTGGACTCAGGCTCACCCCTTCCTCAAGAAGCCCGAGCAGTGGGGTCCACATGCCGTGCCTCCCTGCCTACCTCCTGTGTCAGAAAGGGTACGATCTGGGCGCAGATGGCACTCAGTCTCTTGACAATCTCTGCCTGAAAAAGGAAGCAGGTATCAGCGTGGACAGGAGGGCTCCGAGTCCCTGCCCAGCCCTGCTGGTGGAGAGGAGGGCAGCCAACATCCCACTGACACAGGCAGCCCCTGCAGAGGAGTTAAACTCTCCTCACCCACACCCATTTGGCATAAATCCTCTGCATCCCTACTGGGATTTCCCAAGCTGCTGCCAAGGGCTGTAGGACCCTCCCAGGCTGTCAGGTCCCCCCAGGCACATAGGAGAGAACCCGACTCCTAAATCCCTCTGTGGATCCAGGCCAAGCCAAGCTCTGAGCTGTCAGTCCTTTCACAGCCCAGCTGGCTTTGCTCAGCCCAAACCCATCTTGGCTTTGCGGGCTGCCGCTCTCACAGCCAGCGGGCAGGCTGGCAGGGAAGGGGGAGAGCCGAGCCACAAGAGCTGGCAGGAGGCCATCGGTTTGCTGCTTGCTCTCTCCCTGAACATCGGACTAGAAGCCAGCGGGAGAGCAAGGGGAATGCAAAATTCACACCAAGGAATTCAGCCCTCTGCATCGCGCCAGCAAAGCCTTGCAAGGCTTTGACAGTGGTACCTGCTCTGCCCTCCCCACCCCAACTGGAGTCAGCGTCCCTGCTGCCACCCCCAGGAAGCCCTGGGGCAGCCAGGAGCTCTCCCTGCTCCTCCCAGAGAGAAGCAGAGGCACAGAGACCCCCGTTCCTGTCCCCTGCCCAGCAAGCAGCAACAAGGAAATGCAGAGGACCTGCTGCATCCTCTCCTCAGCCTGCAGTTACAGATAGACCCACAGACTGACTGCGTCACCACCGAGTAAACAGCATTTCCCAAGGGACAGGGCTGCAGCTGCCAGCCCAGCCTCTCCACAAGAGACCTCACACTCTCTGGGAAAACTTGATCCCCCCCACCCGCTGCTATCCAGCCTGGCACTGGTGGAAGGTTTGGCTGCTCCAAAGTGTTTTCTCATCTCAGGTTTCTGACAATCTCTGACAGCATTGCAGAGAGGTCAAATCACGCACAAAGGCGGCAAAGAACAAAGGGAACATTTACCTGCTGTGCTCAAAGGCTGCCCGCAGCTGAAGCACACCCACCAGCACCCTGCTCACCTGCAGGTCCCAGCTGCTGTGTCAGCCACACCCCCGATGTGTATGCAGGACCCCGGGAGCCAGAGACACCTCTGAGTCCAGACCTCCCCTGCCCACACAGAACAAGGAGCAGGACCTGGGAGGGCCAGGGCTCTCTCCCCTCAAGCACTTGGCCATCACCTCTGTCACCTTGCAGGTAGAGTCCCTGGCACCGGTGTGGCTCAGGCCAGCCCCATGTCCCAGGTCAGAGCATGTGGGGATGGCAGGAATCTGCTCACAAGCTCTACACTCTCGCTGCTAACAAAAGGAGCAAACTCGGAGGGGCTGAGCCAGCTGGAGGAATATGGCAGTTGACTTGCCACTTTGTCAGGCATTAGTCCAAACTAATTTCCCTGGCAGAGAGCCCGTGATGACTAGATTGATAAATCTGAAGAGGGAAAGCAAATTAACACTGGAACAAAACGGGAACCAAGGAAGGGTGAAAACACTCCTCTGGCTTCAGGAAACGAAAAAGGGATTAAAAAAAAAAGAAAGAAAAAAAAAGACAATTCATTTCCCTCTGGGCTCCAGCTCCTGCTGTTTGCTCCACCCTCCCTCCTGCCTCTGGAGCCCCAAGGAGCTGCTGCAGAGAGGTACATGCACAGGGCAGGCTCCAAGAGGTGGCTCTGGGACAGCAGGGAGGAGATCCTGTCCCAAGGCACCGACTGGAACTTGGTACTCCACGTCCTAACAACTGCTGAGCTGTCTTGCAGGCCAGTCCCTCATGCAGAGCCATGCTACATCTTCCATGCCATTACAGCTACACAGGGATGAGAGTTATCATTTTCCAAGTCTCCATTCTCAGCCTCGTCCTCACCATCCCCTGTTGCTGGCCCAGACGCCACCTCACTTACCTGCTTGTGCATTTCAATGTTCAGCCCGTAGGACATCTCGTAGTACTGAGAGCAAAATCGCAACACAACCTGGTTAGGAGCTGCCCCAGCCAGAGGCTCGGCAGCCAGCCTGCCTCTGCTGTCCCCGCTGAGGTCCCCACTGCTGTCGAGGGTCCCCACTCCTCCCCAGCAAACAGCTCTCCAGCACGCCATGGGCCAGGACACAGTCCAGGAGCCTGGGATGAGGTAGGGAGCTGTCGCAATCTAGGCTGTTTAACACCTGCAATGATGACGCTGCCGTTTCTGCATTAGTGTAAGCCAGCGTATGACAGCCCCATTGCACCCCACACCCTCTCCTGCCCCTTCCCACTCCTAACCCAGACCCACTCCCTGATGCCGCTGCCCATCGAGTCACACGGATGGTCGTGTCTGCGCAAAAGCAAAGATAACATTGTGTTACACCTGTCACCAGTCACTAGTGGCTCTGGCAGTGGTGACAGCAGCAGACCCCATCCCCTTGTCCCTGAGGTCAGGGAGAAGGGGGGTCAGCAGACCTGCCTTCCTCCAGCAAAGCCCATTTCAAAGGTGGCAGCCCATCTCCAGCAATCCCTGAACCTCTGGGATATGGGAAGGGATCCCAGCTGGTGGGGGACAGGAACATGCCCTGCGCTGCTGATATAAAATAATACACCCCTGGCCTCGGACAGGGCTGCCATCACGCAGGGATGGGGACTGCCCAAGTTTAGGACTGTTTGTCTTTTGGATGGCGTGATTTGGGCTCCCCCTTTCCCTAGAGGGGTGGGTAACGTCAGATGCTGAAGGAGAGGGAATGCTGCTCAAGCTCTGCAGTTACCATGCTCTTTCCTTCCTTCCAGCAGCTATCCCCCTCCTGCCATCTGGCTGGTGCCCCATATGTCAGTGTCGGGGCCAATTAACCCCACAGTGGCAACTGGGGAAGGCTCCTGCCCTGCTCCTTCTAAAGGCAGCTTCCCCTTCCACCCAGAACACCAGCTCTGCAGTATCACTTCCAAGACACCCCCACCTTGGGAAAAAGACATCTCTTAAAAGGCCAACCAGAAAAAGGAAAAAAAGAAAATAAAGGAGACAAAACCTATGGCAGCATTCCTGGGCTCAAGCAGCACATCAGCAGAAGAGCCAGGCGTTGCTAGGCATGATTAACTCCCTCCTAACTCAGCACTCCCAGCCCCACTGCCCAGGCCAGGCACTCCCCAGGTGGGAGACCTCACGGGAGAGATGCAGTCAGGGATGCTCTGGGGGAGGCAAAGGGGACGGGGCAGAGGTGGCTCACCATGACATAATGTCTCTGCATCTCTGTCTTCTCGCTCACCAGCTTCTCGCATTCCAGCTTCAGGCTGCAAAAAAACGGTTTTCATTCATGGACCCACATCTCCTGCTCCGTCCTCCCCACTCACGCTTTCCACCCTGTGACCTCAGCAAGCTCGGCATATCTACTGCCTCTTTGGCCAGCCTCATGGGGCCGCAGGGGTGTCGTGCGCCCACCCTTCACTGGTGTTGCCATTCCTAGGGAACCTGCACTCCTCCGGCCGTGCTGCCCGCGCAGCCCCTGCTCCCCCCTCGATGCTCTCCCACCCACCCATTCAAGACCTGGTGCCCCAATTCACGGCTTCACGCTGCCCCTCAGCCTAAATCCCTCTCCCGTTCTTCCCAAAGCGCTCCTTTCACCAGGACACCTTTCTCCATCTTCTCCTGCCCCAAATTACCCCCCGGTCTGTGCCCCGTCCTCCCCGCGCGCCCGCAGCACCCGGGCGCCCCTTCCCGCAGCCCCGCCGGAGCCCCGGCCACCTCCCGGACACCCGCTCTCACCTCCCGCCCCACTTCAAACCGAGGTCCCCCGCCCGCAGCTCCCTTCCCGACACCGCCCCCCACACCTGTGGTACTGAGCCTGCAGGAACTGGAACTCCTCCTTGATGCGGTCGCAGGTTTCCAGGACCGAGAACTTGAAAGGCTGCCCGGGCTGGAGCGAGGTCTGGGGAGAATCGGCCGGGCTGGAGACCGTGGCTCCGCCGCGCTGCCCTCGCCCGGCCCGGCTCGCCGAGCCCCGCCGCCCCCGTACTTACCGGGTGCCGTCCCTGCGGGAACATCCTGAGAGCCCAGGCCCCCGCCGCGGTGTCCCCGCTCCTCCCCAGGCCCCGCCCCCCGTCCGTCTCCCCGCCCCTGGCGGGGGGGTCCCCCCCGCAGCGCTCCGGGGGGGTGCCTCGCCTGGACGCCGGCGGCGGGAGTCCGCACGAAGCCGGGCGGGCGGGGGGAGCGCCGGGCGGCTCAGGCGGGGCGGGGGCCGCCGGGCGGGCGGGCGGCGGGCCGCGGAGTCTCCGCTCGCCACCCATGGGGGCCGGGGGCGGAGGCAGGGAGGAGGCGAGAGCGGGCGGGCGGGCGGCGCCGGCGGGGCCGCGGTGGTCCCCGGCGGGCGGAGCTGCCGCCCGGCCCCGAGCGCCCCGTCCGGCGGCACCCGCTTAAGGTGGCGCGTCCCCGCAGGGATCGCGGCGGCCGCCGCCCCTCCCAGCACCGGAGCACCCGCCCCGCCGGCTCCGAACGCACGGCGGACCGGGCAGGAGGCAGCCCAGGCGGGCGGTGGCGCCGCTGCCCCGACCGCACGCTTCCACGGCGACACCAGACACCGAGGGGGCCCCCGGGAGGGGCCGGCCCCGTAACCGCCGCTCCGGGCCGAGAGGAACTGCACGGGAGGGGTCCGCCGACACTGCTGCGCCAGCCCTCCGCGCCCGGCGGAGCCTCGCTCGCCTCCCCAGGCCCCTCTCGAGCCCCGGGATACCCTTCCGCGTGCCCCCCAGCCCGCCGGGGCACTGCCCCGACTGCTCCGCAGCTCAGTCGAGAGTGGAGCCGCGCCGAGAGCCTCCGGGGCCAGGATCATCCCCAGCCCCCGGGCAGCGCAGCCGGCTGCAGCCACCATCTCCTCCAGCCGCCGGCGGCCCAGAGCGGAGGCACTGAAATCACAACCGAAGGCGCCCGGCCGGGCCGGGACCCCGCGGGCGCGCGTTGCCCCGCAGCGCCCCCGCTCCACCTTAACTAGTCCCATGGCCCGCGGCGGCGGTGGCCGCACCTGGGATTGGCTGGCTCCGCGGGAGCGCCGGCCAATCGCCCTGCGCCGTTCCCACACGGGCTCATGACGTCACATGTCGGGAAGGCGAATGAGAAGCGAGCGGGCAGGAGGAGCACCCGCGCGGGCGCCGCGGGGCACGCTGGGGGCTGTAGTTCGCCTTTGGGGGCTCCGCGCTCCTAGGCCGCCGCGCGAGGCCGGCCCGAGCTCCCGCCGCCCTCCGGGGCCCGGGGAGGCGGGACAGGGCCCCCTCGGGCGTTCCCGCCTCAGAGCCGCCGTGTGGCCGGGACTGCCGCGGCCCGCGGCCCGGGAGGGCGGACTACGCGGCCCACAAGACCTTGCGGCGGCCGCCGGCTGCCACTCAAAGTAACGTGGGGCGGTGGAGCTCGGGGCCGCGCGGGGCTGGGGAGCCGCCGGCTCAGCCTCCCTGCGGGACCGGGGCTGCCCCGGCCGGGGGCGCGGCGGGGGGGGGGGAAACCCCGGCGGCGCGGGGAGGAGGGAAGGAAACCCCCGCCCGGGGCCGGCGCTCGGCTCTGCCGCCGGACGCTCCCGCTGCCTCCCGCGGAGCGGGAGCGGTGCCCCGCGCCCTTCCCGCGATGCCTCCGGCCGCAGGCTGCCCTGAAGTCGTCGCGTTTCGGGGTGGTGAAGGGAGGAGGGGAGCAAACCTTAAATATTGCAGGAACCAGCTGTACCTGGGCGCTGCACGAGGTTAAATATTTAATGCCTCGCATTTCGTCCTAATCTTTTATTAATTGTGCCATTTACTTGCTGCACAGTGGCAGCGGCCGGGGCGGGGGCACGCTGGTGGGCACCGGCGGCTCTCGCTCCTCTGCCAGCCGCAGCGGTCCCCGAGCGGGCAGCCGGTCCCCGCCCAGCCCCTCGGCCCTCCCCGGCCGGGGCACTCCGGCAGCCCCTGAGCTCGACCCAAAGCCCTCGGAAAACCTTCGCATGTGCACGCGTGTGCGTATCCTATATCTGCACGTATGAATGTACCTATCTTAATCGAAAGGTAAAGTTTTAGAGAGTTTATTTTTGGTTTGTTGCCTTATGGGGGGAGTTGGGTTTTTTATTTAAGGAAGGTGTTTTTTCAAAAGCTGGAAACATTTCAGATCATGTTTCAAGGGAAGAAGAGACTGAGAAGATGTTTGCAGCATTTTTCAAAACTCCTTACCAAAAATTGCCAGTTTTCCTCAGGCATTTTCTCTGCTCCTCTGTCTCGGAGAGTGACACAGGTAAATCTGGAATGATGGATGTCACACGCATCTTCATCACCCTCCATTAAATGATTGACGTGAGCCCTGAAGCAGGACAGCCTGTAACCCAGAGATTAATTTGCTTCTGCGGACTGGGGAGAAAACAACCGCATTTAACCCTTTGTGCCCACAGGCCTCTGGATGCAGCAGCAAAGAGGGCTGGTCCCACTGCTCCCTCAGGCAGGGGCGCGGGGCAGATGATGCGGCTGAGCCCCGGCTGCCACCCTCAGCCGGGGTCCAGCTGCTCCTGCAGTAGTCAAGAGCTTGTGCCTGGCGGTAGCAGCGCTCAGAAAACCCCCAGAGGACGAGGGCATTTGAAATCCATGCCAGGATCGAAAGGTGAGTGCTGTGAGCAGCTCTTCTGCTTATAGCCAGCGGAGAAACCAAACAAGCCCGAGCTTCAGGAGACTTGGGAGCTCCCATTTCAACCCAGATCCAAGCAAAACCTGTTGCTGCTGGAATTACCCTGACAATTTTAGCTTTCTGTGAATGCCAGCCCGAGGCTCAGAAACATGCAGCCTTCTGCCCTTGCCAGGATGGGTAGCCCCAGTTCTGCCCTGTAGGCTGAGTCATTTCCCCCCCCCCATGCCTTCATGCAGCCTCCCATACCCAGCATGTCCCCAGAGTGGACAGTCAAGGGCAGAGACCACCACAGTTCTCAGAGATGGGTGGGCTTTTTGGCAGCCAGGCAGCAGTTGGTTTGCAGTGGTAGGGCTGTTACGGAGCTGGGGGGAGCAGAACCAGCCTCACCAGATTTAGACTGTTCAGATTTTCCCTACTGGGACTCAGTCAACCAGTTTGCCTGGCCTGTGGAAGCAGGGAGCAAAGATGACCATGACATTTCCAGACCGTCCTATTTTCAGCTTCTTGCTTGCATACTTGAATGAGGAGCCTCGAACTCAGTGGAGCTGAGTTCCTGGCACCCTCAGACAATGTGTATTTCCCTGGGCATTTATACTAACAGCTGGCACAAACAGGGGCCTTATCCTGGCTGGAGTCTGTCCTGGAATGAACGTGAGATGAGAAGAAAAACTGAGGGAAGGGACTGGCAGCAAGTTAGCAAGAGCTGAGCCAAAGCTGTGCTAGAAATCAAGGGTCTCCAGTTCTCTGAGCCCCACTCCTGGGACCACACGTCCCCATCTCTGGACCCCCAGAGCTGTCACCTGCTCTTCATAGCCACACGTCCCCAGAGTGTCTGCAAGGCAAACCACAGGCGGGAGCTGAGGAGAGTCTCTCCTTCCATGACTCAGCAAGGCCCACCATGCCTGGGCCACCCCTCAGCACAGGGCTCTCGGGCTGGGGAGACATCCACAAAGGAGATGTGGGAACCCTTAAAGCAAGCCAACAGCTGACAGACTCTCGTCTCTGGCACTGCCTTCGATCTCTGTGTTGGCTCCTGTTTGCACTTACCGGCTCTGAGTGGTTTTTAATTATTGATGCCTCTTTTAGCTTTTATCTCGTGCTCACTGCAGCCAGGAAGGGCTTGGCGTTCCTGCATTAGTGATGAATTGGAAAGGAGGCCCCGCTCCACCACGCAGCAAAGCATTCCTGGCTTGCAGGCTGTGCCATTGTTTCAAGCAAAGCTGTGCTGAAAAATGAGGAGAGTGGGAGTGGGAGGGGGATGTGATGGAGGCGATTCCTGCTGCTGCCACAGAGGCAACAGGGATCTGTCCTGCTGGAAGAAGCTGATGGGAAGGACTGAGAGTCAAATGGTTTTGGAAACCTCCTTGGCCCACTGAAAAACTGGCACCTGCTCGGCTGGTTGAGGAGGAAGGATGTCGTTTTATGACCCTCCAGTGACAGGCAGGTGGAAGGAGGGCAAAGAGATAAGACAGCAGAGTTTTGCCAAGCTGCTGGCAGCTGTGAGCAGGAATCGATGTCAAACCTAGGCCAAACGCTGGGCTGCTCTGTGGTCAGGGCACGGGTCGCTGACAGATGGGGTCCTGCCCCTGCCCTCAGCCAGCTCTCCCTCCACTGCAGCCCAAGCTCTTTGGACAGCAGGCTGGTGGCTGTCACCAGGTTGTTCTCTATTCCCCTTTAATGAGCTAGGGCTTTACCGAGTTTTTTCCAAGGATCCTGGTGCTAGGAGAGCTGGTTCTGAGCCCATCCGCCTGTGTCCCTCTCCCACTCTCGTAACACAACCCCTCGCACACAAAGAGAAGGGGTTTCTCTGCCAGGAGCCAGTCTTAAGCCACGCCTGATCAGCAGAGCTTTGGAGGCCGCATGTCACCTGCTTCTCCCAAGCGCTGAGCCTCTTCTGCCAGGGCAGGAGAAGGGCTCACAGCTCTAGTCATGGGAAGGGTTACAAGGCAGAGCAGACTGTTTGGAAGGATAGAAGCTGCTTCCTCAAGTCTGCAGCTACTGGGAGAGTCATGATGGAGGTATTTTTAACCCTTTTTTTGCTGCTGGTATGGGTTAGATTTGCAGCTTTTGGTATGTAGTTAGATTGGAACCCAAATCTTGTAAGGTGCTGTATGAAATCACTCCCTTCAGAGATCCAGAAGCAAATGCAATGGTTGCAAACAAAGCCAGGCTGGAAGCATGGGGTACCCAGCACTGCTCATCCATGGGCTGGAATATCACAGTGCCTCCCACTACCCAGAGGAGCAGGTCACTGAGGGGAGCAGAAAAGGAGCATGACCTACAGCTCAGGGTCTGCTGGGAGGTGCAGGGGATTTAGAGAGCCCAAAAGCTCTGTCTTTACATTTACAGTGGGTCAGTCTCCCACAGAGAGCAAGGAGAGATCCACAGCTTGGTCAGGAGTGGCGTCCAGGCTGGGGCCAGCAGCTGAGGATGCTCAGCCAGCAGCCTTGTGGTTTGTTCAAGCCCTTGCTGTCCACCAAACAGAGGCTGCTAATTAGCTCTAACAACAGGGACGTCTGTTCCTCTGAAATTGCCAGCCTGAAAACACCCCAGACCAATTTTTCCTAAATCTTCCTCCCTTGCACATCCATCAGGAATAACATCCACTTACGGTTCTCCCTAGCCCCAGGCTGAGTTTGAACCAGTGACCTCGAGGTGAAAGCGCTTGAACAGCTTCAGCCCTCCCCTCCGCCAGCGGCTCCCAGCGGGGCTTTCAGCAGCACTTACAGAGCAGAGATGGTTTTAGCAACTGTCACATCACAGCAGCCCCAGCCTGAAGCCGTGTTGGCCTTTCACATTGGAAACCTGCTCGCCCAGTGTCAGTGAGGCTCTCGGAGCAGCTGCAAGACTGTGGGGTCAGGCTGCAGCTACGGTCGCATTTCAGCCAACTCCTGACTGGGACCACCTGTGCAGTGCGGAGGGCAGGCGTTGGACCCATCTGCCTGGGGCTCTGGATCCCCCGATGGTGCTGAGGTCAGGCCAGCCCCTGCCATGAAGCAGCAGCTCCACTCCTGCCATGGGCTCTGCGGGGTGGATCTGCCCCAGGGCGGCCACTCCAGCTGGCCTGGGAGATACAGAGGGGAAGATGTTATCAGGGCAGAGCAGGCTCTGAAGCCAGAGGACAGCTCTAATTATTGAGAGCCAATTCCATTACAGCAATCTCAGCCCTAGGGCAACACAGGCCAGATTTTCCAGAGCGGCCAAGTGCCACAGAAGCTGCTTATCCTCTGCACCCACAGAAAAATGAATTATGCACATGCAGAGCAGTCCTGCAGCAGCCCACAGGGACCATTCCCACGCCTTACCAACCCACCCCACTCCTGCTCCAGCAGAAAGCCAGCAGCCCTTGGCGGCACTTTGCTCCAGACCTCCTTGCTTTTCATCTAGACAACTCCTGGTTCCCTTCCACCACTGCCCACTTTCACCTTGCCCTCCGGTTTTGGCTTTTCCTGGGCATCCTCCAGCCAAAGCTCTGGGATGGGCACGGAGCTCTGCAAGGATGCCTGTGGGAAGGATGGCTTCCAGGACCAGGACATGGGCAGCAAAGACTGTGTTCTGCAGCAGCTGTGGAGACAAGAGCAGGAGACAAGACAGAGCCAGAAGTGTGAATGTTAACCCTTGGCTCACCGAAGACCCAGAGAGGGTCCCAGGAAAGGCAGCGCATCACACCAGGAGAGGCAGGGACTGCTCAGGGACACACTTGGGGTGGTGAGGGCAGCTCCTCCAGATGCTGAGAGCAGCCATGACAGCCACCTGGAAACCCCGGCAGAGCCCAGGGTGAGCCAGCAAAGCTACCTGTTCTCCCCCACCAAGTCCCCTAGTGGGAGAGCAGGAGAGGAGGTATTTTAAAGTCATCTCAAAGGCGGCAAGAAAGCAGGCAGCAAGTCATGGTTTTAACCAACCTTCTTATTTCTTTATTTGAAAGGCACAGCTTGTACGTCCTTGATACAGCATTTTCAGTTCCTCTTATTATCGGGCAAGTGATTAAACACAAAAAGCAAAACAAGATCTTTCTAAAGGACTATATACAAACACCAGATGATTATTTATTCTTTTTTTGTTCCTTTTTTTTTTTTTTTAGAAGACACGCTAGCGCACAGAGATAAGAACAGAGAAAGCTGCTGTATCCTCTACATGGAGGCAGGGGCACAGGTAGGGGGAGGACCAGGAAAAGCTCTCAGTCTGCCTACCCCTCTGCCCAGCCCCGAGCACCCCCAAAGCCAAGTTTTATGCCAAAGGGAGCAGGTGACAGAGACTCCCCCTCCAGCCTGAGGCCAAGGAGCGGCCAACGAGAAACGCCACCCGCCAGAGCGCTTCGCCCTGCGTGGTGCCGTGGGGCTGGCTGGGAACAGGTACATGCAGAACAGCAAGGTGCCAGCCTGATATTAGTGCAGGGGAGGCACAGAGACAGGGCAATGCAACAAGATCAAGAGCGCATGGGGAGGGAGGAGATGGTTTTGGGGCAGGGATCCCAGCAGGGAGTTGTGCAGAAACTGTCAGGATCAAGGGGCATCTTTAAATACCAAGCGGGGAGCGGCAGGTGAAGGGAAGCCACGTGGCACTGAGGAGCTGGGACAGCTCGGGGGCAAGCAGCCCCAGAGCAGCCCAAGCCGGGCCCGGGCTCAGCCCCGTGATGGAGAGGGAGCAGGGACGCCAGGCTGGGCACGGGGAGAGCACGATCGGCCACATGGTTACTGCTACAGCGCCTGCATTGCTGCAGAGCAGCCCGCCCGCAGGGACGGCAGCGGGGGCACCCCCCAGGCACTGCTGCCCACAGGAACAGGTCTGGCAAGCTGCCACCAAACACAAGCCCCCACAATTCTGCTGCACAGCAACTAGAGAGAGATACTGCATCTTGCATTAACCCGCCCTCCCCACCCCCAGACAGCCCCCTCCCCCTGGCCCCCCATTCACTCTAATCCGATTTCTCCCCATCGTCATCTTGGTGGGCATCCCCGTCGTGGCCGTTCTTGTCCTCCTTGGAGAGGTGAGCCTGAGAGCCCAGGGCTGAGAGTGAGAGGAGCCCGGTGCCAGCACTGACAGCAGGGAGGGACGGGGGCTGGAGGCCCACGGGGAGCGGAGTCAGAGGCAGAGCGAGGGCTTGGAGCTGTGAGAGCTGGTGAGCTTGAAGCTGCTGCTGTAGAGAATGATGCACAGACAGGAAACAGGAGAGGGATATTGTCATTTTTAGTGCACTTGGACCCCAGGCCGCTACCCACATAGAGCGTGCCAGCAGCCAAGCTTAAACCAGGGACCTTAGGGTCCTGGAGAGCACAGCAGCCCCACGGTGAAGGAAAAGAAAAATAAAATTCTAGTCTCTGGGCTGTGACAGCCTCAAGAGAAGACTCGGCAGCATGTTCCCAGCACGAAACGCAGCCCCTGGCCCACAGGACATCTGGCCTCAGACTCTGGCATGCTCCAAGGACGTGGCTAAAGCCCTCCTGACCTTCACCAAGAACAGATGGTGTTTTCATGTCAAGGAGCTGCTGCAGTTCCTGCTCAAAACTAAAGCTCCTCTCCTTGCACCTTGCTGGGATGGAGCATGGGACAGAGGAATCTGTATTCCCCTGCAAACCTGTGCCCATGTCATGACAAGTCTGGACAAAAGCAGCTCCCTGCCAGCCCAGCTCCTGGCACATGGGGCACATCCCCAGGTCATGACTCTGCTGCTCAGCTCTGCCTTGAAGGCAAAAGGCAGATTCCCATCCCTCCAAACGCAAACTAAACATGTACCACGTACACGGATGATGGAGTTCAGTTCTGGCGCCGTAACCTGCTTGGCTCGTTCGATAGCTCCCAGGACTTGCTGCTGATGCTGGTGTGCAGAAAACAGAAGAATTCAGGGTCATTTCTTGTATCCGTGGGAAGGAGAACAAGGACCCAGCCATTATCTCAACTGCCAGCACTGAGATGTCAGGGCACAGAGGCAAGCCGGTGAACCCCACAGCCAGAGACATTGCTCCTTCTGAGAGCACAAGGTCTTCCAACACCAGGCCTGTCCAATGCACTCCAGCAAGTGGGTTTTTTCTTTCCATCCTGGCAGCAGGACAGGGTTAAGGAGGGGGAAGGGAATGCATTAAGATGCAAAAGGTTTAGCTACAGCTTAGTTATTAGGCAGCTCTGATCTGATCAGCAGCCACTTTATCTTCCCCAAGAACAGGTGGGTGGGAAAAAACACAGCCTGTCCATCAACTCTACAGCTAACCCAGACGAGGAACCACAGCCTCCATCCCACAGCTAGTCCTGACCAAAAAACCAGCCATGAGAATGGCCGCAGAGTTTAGTCTCTATGGGGTTGTCTGGGGAGACGGACAGATATGGCACTGGAGGTGGCTCATTTTTGTCCTGCCTCGGGCAGCAACTCCTAAGCCCTCCCAATTAATTTTTCAGGGGAGTGAGAAGAGCCCCTTGGCTGCATCAATTAATGAGGCAGAGGAACCAGATCTCAAGGAGGAGCCATATGGAGGTATTTTTTTAAACACCCCCTCCCCCAATTAGCTGCCCATGCAGAAGTGGCCAATGATTCAGGAATCACGGACAGGATTGAACAGAGCCCATCTTTGTCCACAGCCATCAACAAAGGAGATGTATGGGCACATCGCCCCTCCCCCGGCACCTGGGGGGCCTCCAGGCCAAATCTGTCTTGAAGGGCTGGTCCCCGAGCAGGGGTTGAGAGCAAGCAGTGAGGTTTCCCAGAGCAGGGGTGATGAGCTGCCCATGCAGGAGGGCTGCTCTACCTCCATTCAACACACACCAGAGCCAAGGGTGAGCAAGGAGACTCACCTCTTGTGAAAGGTAGGGCAGAACCTGTGCACAAATCCCATTTAGCCTTTTGACGATTTCAGCCTGGAAGGTGGGAAGAAGAGAGGAAAGGCATCAGCCTCCAGAGACTGGCTGCTCAGCCCCTCAGACACCTGCTCTCCAAAGGCAAGCGTTTGCCTGTTGCCAGCCTCCCCACGGCTGAGCTGCAGGACATGGGCTCTTCAGGGAGACCACAGGGACTGGGCAGCTTCTTCACTATGTGGTTGGTGAGGCACTGGAACAGTTTCCCCGGAGAAGTGGACATCTCCCCTCCTGGAAGTGTTCAAGCCAGGCTGGACAGGGCTTTCAGCAACCTGGTCTAGGGTAAGGTGTCCCTGCCTACAGCAGGGAAGTTAGATCAAGATCGTCTTTGAGGTCTCTTCCACTCAAACCATCTTATGATTCAGTAGCCTCATACAAGCAAGTGGCAAATTTTGTAGTGTTAAATGCTTTCCTCCTGGAAAAGAGTAAAGCTACCAGCCATTTGCAAGTCACTTTCCAATGGAGTCAAAAGAAATACAGAGCCGAGGGCTCAGGCGTGCAGGAAACAAGCTGAAGAGGCCCACCAGCACCATGAGGAGTGGACTAGGCAGGGAGATTGTTCACGGGACAGCAGTGAGGACTCGTGGCTCAAATCCTTTACACAGATACAGGTTTTCCCAGGGAAGCCAGTCTTGTGGGCTTACCAATGAGGGCAATGGGATCAGAGACACCAAGTGCCTTTCTGAGGAGCAGCATTGTGCTAAGAGGCTTATAACTGAGCCACAACATGCAGACGACTGTCGCTGGAAGCTGAAGCCAGATAGAGTCAGGCTCAGAGGAGGCTCATGTTGTTAACAGCACAGCTAATTAGCCACTGGGGATAATTAACAACTTATCCACCAGTGAGGGTAATGAACAAACTTATCCAGGCTGCAGGACAGTCTCCATCACAAAGAGGGTTCCTTAGAAGGTCTGCCATCATGCTACCTAGTCAAAGCCCAAGAGAAGTGCTCTCTGGCCTCACTGCAGCAAGAGCCCAGGTGAAGCCAGAGATGTTTTTCATGTTGAGGTGATCAGAACAAGCCTTCCCGTGCACTGGGGAAGACAGCAGAGCCAGGAACCCACCTAGGGCCTGGGAGAATGGTGGGAGGGACCTGGAGTCATCTCCCGCCCTCCACCCAGGGCCTGTTCCTTCTGACTGATTCAGCTGCAGCTCCAGACGCTGCCTGTGCTGCCTTCTCAGGTGCTTAAACACCTGGTCAGGCCCTGGGGAGAGCCAGAGCAAGCCCACAGCCCACGGTGCAAGCCCTCAGTTTGGCACCGTGATCCTGGGAGGTGGGGGGGCCCCACGTTTCAAAGGCAGCTCTGACATTTTACAGGCTCATGACATTTCTAGTTCCTGAAATACCAGTGAAGTGACAGAGCGCAAAGCACAGCAGACAACCCACCCTACCCAGGAATTAGAGCACTCGGAAATGCCTTTCCCCTACCTGTTTGTGCATTTCAATATTCAGCCCGTAGGACATCTCGTAATACTGCAGAGCAGAGGAGAACAAAAGAAATTGTAAGTCAAGTCTTTGCCAGGTAAAGCAGCTCCACGCAGCAGTGCTGCAAACTACTATTGCTTTCCTGGCAGGTCTTCTACAAAGGCTGGGAAAGGATGGAAGGAGAGAGGAGGCCAGGCCCAGGAAACAAAGATGGCAGGGGGCAAACACGGAGACCCTCTCCAGGTCGAAGGCAGAAGCACCGAGCACAGGCACTCCCAGCCCACCTTGCTCCAGCCTCAAGCTGCTGCGCATGGAGACCCGGACTCCTGCTGATGGCCCCACACAACCCCTCACTGATACCTTTCATCTGTCTGCATCCAGGCAAGAGTGAGTGACGCTGCTTTAAATCTTCAGGGCTCTCCAGACTTCTGTATCTACAGCCAGAAGAGAGGCAGCCGGACTCTACAAGCTTTGCCTGGCCAATATCCTAAAGCCCACGTGGCTGCTTCAGCAGCAAATGGAAAAGATCACAACTGGGCTTCATCTAGCAAATAACACATCCAGCTGCACACAGCCCCAGCTGTTGGGGAAGAAGCTATATGGAAAAAAAAGCAAGAAAAACAGAAAAAAAATAGAAAAAAAACAACACCCGAAAACCCCCTGCACAGCAGCAACAGGCAGCTCCAGAGCAAACTATTGGCAGGAGAAGCTAATTCCTGACCCCTGGAAGAAGCCGTGTTAAGGCTAATGTTTGAGAGTTTAGAAATTGCCTCCCTCAGCTTGCAGGCTGCAATCCCAATTCTTCTGAAGGGAAATAAAAATCCACATCTGCACCCATTTAATTCAAAGAGCAGATCACTGGTGTTTTGGTACTGACACCACAAGTCTGAGAAGTGCTCAGCTCTGTATCGCCATCATCTCAGTCTGCTCTAACACCGCTGCTGGCTCTCGAGGCTTCTCTGCGTTCAGGAAGCAGGAATCCAACCCCCTAGCTTCTAATTGTGACTTATTCAAAAATCAGAGCAGCTGTAGCAGCCTTCTACATTCACAGAAACCCTCTTTGCCTCCCGTGACTCGCTGTGGTGGGAAGCGCCAGCAGCTCTGTGCGACTCCAGCTCAGCCACGCAGACAAGGCAGGAGCTGCTGCGCCTGCAAAGCCTCCAGTGCTGCACAACGAGCAATCGCCCTTCCCCTCTGCCAACCTGCTGACTGTAACCCGAATCCTTTCTGGTGACAGTCAGCACTAAGATAAAAAAATATACCTCAGCCACACCTGGAGATTAGAATCTCCATGCAAGCTACAAGGCCCAGGAAGCAATTATTTATTGGTGATTAGCACACTTCTCCATTAACGTACAAGGAAAGCTGTGACCTCTTCTTGTCCCCAGCCCCAAGCACACTTTGCTCCCCAAAGCCCTGGAGGCTGGACACACAGGCAGTACCTGAGGATGGGGGGCCAGCTCCTTTATTTCTGGTTTAAAAGTCCTAACTCTGCTCTAAAGAGCTGCTGCATTAATTTCTATGTCTTATCTCTTCCTTCCAGGTGCAGCAGCTGGCAAGCAGGGACCAGCTCATCTTTATGGGCAGTATCACAACCTCCAGTTAACTCGTCAACAGCAAAGGAACAGATCACAGCCTTGCCTGGCATCCCTCCCCTCTGCTACAAGGGCTCTTCCGCACATTGGAAGACAAGAGGCATTGCCTCACAGGCAAACCACCACCCTGCCTACAAGAATGTGGCTGTTTCCTGGCAGATATCTCTTTAGAGTTCGAGCTGAGCCTGCTGCCCACGTGGCACCACATCTCGTGCCATCGCCAGGCACTGCCCCAGGATTTGCACGCTTTGTGAGACGTGCTAGCACTCATCATCACAGCTCCACAAAGCTGCTGGGGTCATGAGAAGGTGCAGAGGGTTTAGCGGTTGCACAGCAGCTTGCTTCTGCTTCCAACACCCACCAGGCTCGTGGGGTTTCGCAGCTTCACAACTTCTCAAAGCACTGCTCTGTCTTTCACTGGCCATGGCTCTCCCAAGGCCCCCAGACACCAGCTCCCTGCAGCTCCTTGTTCAGTACCTCAGAGCTGTTGCTGCCACAGGTGAAGCTGCCAGTCGGTGGCAAGGCCAAGGAGCCCGTCACCACTTAGTCAGCACCGGGCCCATTAGTTCTCTACAGCCAACAATTCACAGATACTTCCCCACGTTACAACAATCCACCACACGCACACAACGCAATATAAGAAAACTCCATTTTTCAGAAAAGCCAATACCAGTCTTGCCTGGAGCCCTGCTGCTCCATGGGCTCAAGGCTCCCTGCCAGGCACCAGCACCTGCTCAGCGCCACAGTCCCCACGGCGACACCCACGCGCCCTCGGCTGCCGCGGCCTGTCCTTACCATGACGTAGTGACGCTGCATTTCCGATTTCTCACTGGCTAGTTTGTCACATTCCAACTTCAAGCTGAAAAGCCAGAAAACAGTATTAAAAAAAAGAAAAAAAGAAAACCACAAAGAGGAGGTCAGAGAGTTGATCACTGTGGAGCAGTTGCTTCCTGCACAGCTCTGTCCTGGCTGGGCTGGCTTCTCGGACACCTCTCCAAGGGGTGGCCAGAGCCAGGCCACACCGTGCTGGCACAGTGGTGGCTGCAAGAGTCCGGACCCACCTTCCCAGCCAGAGCCCCACCAACGCACACACGCTCAGGAGAAGCGGCACAAGGTCATCCACCAGCTGGACATCGACCTCCCCAGGCAAATCCTTCTGGTGGGAAGTGGAAAGTGGTGGCTGCCCAGGGACGGGTTTGTCTTTCCTCGACTGGTCGCTGGTAGCCAGGGACGGCCTCTAGCACAGGCCCGTCTCAAGTGCTCAAGATGCTCCAACACAACTTCAAAAACAAAGCCAGATTCCTTTCTGGATGGTGGCAGGGAGGCCCAAGTGCAGCACATCCCTTCAGAAGAAAGGTTTTTTCCTCTCCCCTAAGTTCCTCACACCCTTCAGAGTGCCGCTGCTTCCAGTGTTTTATGAGACTCCAACTCACCAGCCAAGCAAATGCAGCCAGCATGTGCTGAGGTTTTATGTTTCAAACAAGAAACAGCTTCACCTACACAAAACCTGCTTCTTCTCAAGCAGGTTAAGCCCAAGGCAGTGGAATGGGGTGGGGGGATAATCTCACTTCCAGCAGGCATGTTTCTTGGGCTCCCCTACACCCTCACGAGCACTGCCTAGAGACTAGTAAAACAGACATTTCCTAGCAGTTTTTTCTGCCTGCTCCTGCCAAAACAGCACCACCACAAACCTGTGACCTGGCTGCCGGCAGAGCCCAGGCTAGGGGAAGGCAGATGGGGAAGTCACAGCCGCATGTCACCGAGGCACGTGCCGCAGCCGGTGCCTCGCAGCCTGCCTGTCTGTGGCAAAGGGCATCGCCCAGTCGATTTAACCCGAGAGCTTCATATTTATTTCAGACACACACACACACAAAACAACAGATCATCAGAAGCCAGCTTTCAGGCCAGCATAAGTATTTCCATGCACACACACAGAAAAGCAGAAGCTTTTGGATTTAAGTGCTCCCTGCAGCATTCGCCGTCCAAGAATGGCAGCCAGCGAGAACTGAGGAAAACTCCCAGCAAGACACAGGAGACCTGGCAAGGCTCCACACAGTCCCGGCCGAGCCACGCTCAGGAAAGACCTTGGCTGGAGAGGAAAGACGCGCGCTCTCCTTGCCAGGCTCCCGAGTAGAGGCGACTCATCCCCCGGCTTCGGTCCCCCTCCAGCCAGAGGTGACCCAGGTCACGCGACGGGTCCCGTCCTCGGTGCTGCCACTCGGTCTGCATGGCGAAGCCACGAGACAGAGAAATCGGGGCGATTCCGGCGCATCGTGCGGCCAGCCCTGCAGTGCGGGGGTACGTACCTGTGGTACTGGGCCTGCAGGAGCTGGAACTCGTCCTTGATGCGGTCGCAGGAGTCAGAGGTCGTGAACTTCAGCTGCTGCGGCAAGTGAGAGGAGCCCTTGAACGACAGGAGACAGCGCTGGGCGCGGGGCAGGGCCGGGCGGCCGCGCCTCGCACCGGGGCCGAGCCCCCGGCAGCGAGAGGGCCGGCGGGGCACCCGGGGCCGGCAAGCTCGGGCCAGGGGCGCGGCCAAGGTCACCCGTGGGGCCGCTGGCGCCCGGGCCCTTCCCCGGGCGCTGCCTCCGGCCCCGCCGCCCCTCAGCACCGGCCGCGGCGGCTCCGCCGGCGCTGAGAGACCCCCCGCCCACCCGCTCGCTCCCCCCGCCCGCCCGCTGCCGGCGGCGGGAGGCGCTCAGTCACCTCGGCCCCGCCGGGGCCGCCACAGCGAGGCCAGGCGACCCCCGCGCCGGGCCGCCCCGCGGCCCCCCGCCCGCCCCCCCCCGGTGCCCGGCCCCGCCCCGCGGCCCCGCCGCGGCCCCGGCCGCACGGGACGCCCGCGCCCGGCCGCGCCGTACCGAGTGGCGGCTTTGTGGAAACATCATGTCAGGCTGCGGCTCGGCCCCCGCACGCAGCGGCCCGGTTCCGCCGCCCGCTCTCGCGCCCGCCGCGGTTCCCCGCGCCGCCGCCTTTGTCTGTGCCGGGCCCGGCCGCCCCGGCCCCGGCCCCGCGGCCGCCCCGCCCCGGCAGCGCCGCTCGCCCCGCGCCGCTCCTGCCGCCCCGCCGCCGGCGCCTATTGTCTAATGGCGGCTGCGGCTCCGGCTCCGTCCTGCGGCTGCTCGGCACCACCTGCCGCCGCCGCCTCCCCGGGCCGGGCGGGCCCACGGCCGCCCCCGCCCCCGCCGGTCCCCGCCCCCGCCGCGCAGCGCCGGCGGCCGCCAGCACCGGCCCGGCCCGCGTCGGGCGGTGCGGGAGCTGCCGGGCGCGGGGTCGGCGCGGGACGGGACAGGCCTTCCCTTCCCGCACCGGCGCCGCCGCCCTCCCTGCGCCCTGGCCGCTGCCGTTCCCCGGACCCTCCCGAGGCCGCGCCCGCCGGATGCCGCCGCCCGCTCGCCGCGCCCCTCCCCGCCACCGGTGCTGAGGCAGGGCCGGGTCTGGGCGCCCGCCGCAGCGCCGTGCGGGCCGGGGCCGCTCGGCGCCGGCCCCGCGGCGGGATGAGGCCTCCCGCCGCTCGCCTCTGCGGGAGAGCGCTGCCCCCCCCCCCCGGCGAGGGTGATTCTCGGGGCTCCGGGCGCTGCATCTTCCTGACGCGGTGCTTGAGGGAAGGGGGGCTTTGCCGCTGGTGAAGCCGCCGCTCCGGTTTCTCACAAGGGAATTCACCTGCAGCTGGCCCCAAACAAACCGTCCACCTCCAAACAACGGAAAATTGTGCTCTGGGTGCAAACTTTGGTCCTAAACCTGCTGCCTGAGGAATACAGCCTGCAGCCTGTGTCCTAGGGCATCAGTTGCATCTGTACAAAGAGCAGAGACGTGGGGAATTTAGCCACATATTTTATTGCTGGAAGGACTGTGTTGCCCTGGGGCCTCTTGCAAGCCACGTGCACAAATGTGCCTGAGCTGAGGTGGCATCAGGTCCTTGGGAGCCATCCTGAGAGTAATAGGAATACAGCTGGTGTTTGTCAGCACACAGGGAACTTTCATCGATTTCAGATGCTGCTCTCGGTCTGTCTTTAAAACCCAGTGCATCTTCTGATTAAAAATAAACCCCTACACGTCATGACTCCAGCAATGCAGGCTGGGCTGTTGTGGTATTTTAAAGAGAACAATATAGCAGCTGAGTTACTGTGACACCTCCTGCATATTGTGCAGTAGCTTTTTCACGTTGACGTCTCCATGCTAGTGAAAACTGTGACAGCTTCGTGCCAAGGATTATTAATAGTGCAGGCAGGCTTTATATCCCTGCAGAAGAAGGGCTGGAGAACAAGGTACAGTTTTCCCCCCTGGCTGGTCAGCATACTGGCCCCCTTCTTACACGTAGAGAAACTGAGCTACCCTGCCCTGGGCTGTGCACAAAGCCAGTGAGATGTGGATTGTAACTGGTGTGTCGAGGAGACCAGACTAGGTCACTGTTGTCCCTTACAAAGTGAAGGTCTGCCTCTCTGGAGCATGTCTCATGTTCCCTGCCAGGCTTGTCACCTTGCTGCCATGTGGGGGGAAGGAAGGGACAATGGCATGAGGAAGAGTTTGGCCCTCAGCTACGTGATGATTCAGATTTGCAGTGCCTGGATAGAGAGCTTCACCATCACTGGCCCCCAGCGCAGAACAGATTGGCCTTGCAGGTAGTAGTCCCCACTCCATTATAGGAATCAGGCGTCTATTATAGAGGTGATCATGCTAAATGCAGAAGAAATGTGCGGCATGCAAATGCTGTACTTCAAATGACATGTTGGAAGTCAGGGGCCGTGGGCTCTCCTGCAACGTGAGCCTACACCTGTGGCCGTTGAGAAGACACGATGCCTGCAGAGCAGTTCTGCCTGTTAACATCTTCTCATCCAGGATGTTACAGGGAGGGAAGATCCTGGCATCACTCCCACTTCCTGTGACATGTGTGTCTAGGGACACCCTCACTCGCCAGCTCGCGGGATCACCAGCACTGGAACCTGCTTACCTGGGGACCTGGAGTTTATATTTAGTACTGCTGACGGAGCAATAGGCTGTCCCAGTCTCCAGCCCCGGCAGGAAGGGTTTGTGCGGGGATGTCCTAACAAGACCAGAGTCACTTCCTATTTGTTCCTAAAAGGAGCAGTCTAACAAAGCTGCCAAAAATAAATCTTTTTAATGAAGAACCTTCATAAATTATTCAGATATTATATCCTACTTCAGCACTGGCTCAAGGAGAGAGGCTTCGGCAATGGTTCAGGGAGCTGGCCTCGGCTCTCCACCACATCCAGGCCAGCTCCTATGGGACCTGAGGCCATGCTGTCCCTTATCACCCTCTTATCACAGGAATTATTGGCTTTTTATATTAAACCTTCTCCAGATAGCATAGCATAATCTACCAGATGCCTGGCAAGGGCTTGGCAGGCCCGGGAGTGATTTATAAGCAATCTGTCTCTGTGGTCTCCTCTCCCTCACCATGCTCTTCTGGGGAAACTGTCTTGTTGCTTGCACTCAGGGGCAAAAACGAACACCATCTCAAATTCATTGTCTATACCAAGAAGACGAATGCCCCCTGGATGTGCACAGGTCCCAGCCAGGGAAGGTCTGTGAGCAGAAAGGGCTTTTCTCCAAGGAAGACTCTTGGTCTGGGCAGGCTTTTTACAGCTGGTAAAACATTTCCACCCTCTTTGATTCCGTTTTATCAGTGACTTGGAATAAATGGGCTCTATTCCTCATGGCGGCTGCTCCCCTCTGCCATTCTGCTGTGGCCTGTGTTTTTGCTGCAGACCGATTAGGGGTAATTATCACCCGTTTTACCAGCCAAAGTGCAAGGAACAGTTCACACTCCTTGCAGGAAGCAGGAAAGGGATTTTGCAGCCAAGGCGTGATGAGGAAGCACATGGCAAGGATGCCTGAAATTGCCAGCTCCCAGGCCAGGTCTGTGACGGCATCAAGCTCTGGAGAAGGGCATAGCTCCAGGGGGTGTCTCTGAGACTCTTGTGGGAAGAGCAGGAAGTTTGAAGCCGTAACACTGTCAGGAGGTCCAGGGGAATCCACTGACCGTTGGCCATGAGGAGGCTCCTGAGCCAATAGATTTCCCAAAGCAGCATTTGAATCCATCTGCATACAAACCAGAGACTGAGTCTGATGGTGGGAGCATCAGCAAGGGCTGGAGTGGGCAAAGGAGGGGCCCATGTGTGTCACGGGCATGGCAAGGACTCTCACCTGTCTCCTGTTTTCCTTGCTGGACAAAGGGAGTAACAAGATACCAATTTTAAGGTCAAAGGGATCATCCAGGCTTTCCTCCTGCCTAATGTGAGGCTGATAATCTCTCCTGGCAATCCTACATCATATTCCTCCTGCTCCCATGCAGGATAAGTGCTCATCTACTGTATGGGAGCTCCATCAAATGAATATTTTCAATGATTTCTGAAGTTTGCACAAAAAAACCCAGATTACTACACGCTTAAGTGTCTTTCTGTATTCAGCTAGTTTAGCAGTGCTGCATTCCAGGTAGGGAGAACATTTCTTCCTGACCTCAATTTATGACAAAACACTGAAGCATGAGGCTGGATTGATTGCACAAGGAGATTGTGTCTTAGTAACTCATGTGAATGCTGCAGCAGCTGTGCTAATTCATCATTCCTTTATTTACGAAATCTATGTGCAGGTTGAGTGTAATTAAATGATGTGCTTTGGGATCCTAGGGGATGAAAGGATCATGGTAAGTGCAGGTTTGCTATCCTGACTTACTGTGCGCTAAGCCCACCTACAACAGGCATGACAAACCGGATGCAAAACATAAGGTTTAAAAAACTGTGATCCAGCAATTGCTGTCACAAGCTCCATTTGTCAGCATGTTTGATCTGTGTGCCTTTCCCCCTCTTTTCAGAGAACTCAAGTCTCCTTGTGGCATCCTCCTGCGACAGGCAACTCAAGAGCTTGTAAAAATAATTTTGGGGGAGGCTGAAATATTTGACACCTGCTCTGCAATAATAACACCTGGCATGCTCAGGCTTTGAGACTGAACCTTATGCACCTCACAGGTACTTATTAAGAACCTCCTGTGGCCTCCTGGGTGGCGTTTAGAGCCTGAGACCAGCAGCGCAGGGAAGGAAAGGAAGGTGCTGATGAGGGGGACTCCCAGCTGATGCAAGGTTAGCATGTCATGATTTTACTGGCATAAAGTGCTTTCATTTGTCAAATGATATATTTGCTTGATTTTTCCTTACTATGAGAGCTATGCCAGCATGTGATGGGAACTGCTGACCATGCACTCAACCAGGAGGGGGTTAAGGAGTGGCAAGGGCCCGATCCTGACCAGAAGCACTTAGGCAGGGAGGAGAAGGAGGTGTTAAAGGGTGGAACCTCTAGAGACAGGCCAGCTGCATCTCTGCCTGCGAGGAAAGCAACTTGGGTGGAGGGCCACATGCCCAGAACTGGAAGGATGCTGGGGAGACCAAGGTAAGGCAGTTGCAGGTGTCATGGATGAAAGGGTGTGCTGAGGGTGAGGTGCTGTGAGTCAAGCCTAGCTTTGACCTGCTGGCACGTGTGGGTGCTGGGCACAGGCTGAACAGACCCAGTTTGTCCTCGGCTCTTGGTAGATGCTGCTGGACCCCCTTCTGGCTGTGGGTCCCAGTGACCCATCCTCTTCCGCATTGGAAAACATACCCTGTGTTCTGTTTGCCTCTGGCTTCTTCTGCTTCTCTGTAATGGCTCTGCCTCTGTCCTCTTCACATCAGAAAGCCTTCTCAGTGCCTGGGTTGTCCTCTTAGGAGTGACAGTTCTGCTGACACAAATCCAGAAGATGCCATGGATGCTTGAACAGGTCCTCAGCATCATAGACATGGTGCAAAGGCCCTGGTGTTCTCCAACACAGCTTTGCTGTTGTGGCCTGTCCCACAGCAAGCCCTGGGCATGCAACTCCCCTCCCAGAGGAACCTTGTGTGTACATTCAGGAGAGAGTGATGGCAGAGAGTTTGGGGAGGAAGGAGTGCACTTGCCTTCCCATGTGCTTTGAATGTCATTCCAGATTAAGTAGGGAGGGTGTTTGACACAGCAGGGTTGCACATCATGCTGCTTCAGTCTGCCCAAAGGGAAGGGCTGAACGCTGGGGTAATTCTTGTCCTAAAACAGTGGGAACTTGCTGTTGCACCTTCAAGGACTTGGGCAGCTCCCAGGGTGCTGGCAAGGAGTGGGGGTGAGGGGCAGACAAGCCAAAGAAGAGTCTGGGGTGGTTGCAAAAGCAGGCAGAGGGGAGAGGGAGCCCAAAGAGTAGTGGTGAAGCTCTGTGAGAAGGGGAGAACTCAGGGTGTTTACAGATGGGAAGGGAATAGTCTTTGTTTTGTTTTGGTTTTTTTTTAATAAAAAATTAATCCCGCCCAGTAACTGAAATGGTGTAGGTGACCCCATTACCTCTAAGCCTGCAGCTTATGGTCAGTGTGTCTCCAGACTGGATTGAAAATGTGCTCTGGCCCTTAACTGTGAGCTCATTTTAAAAACACACAAATGAGAAATAGTTCAAATATCCTCCCAAGCACCCGGGTAGGAGTTGTTCTGTCTTGTTTTGTTAGTTGAGCACCTGTATGCACCAGGAGTTCAACTGTCCCTGCGGAGTCCTCAACAGGTGGTTTGGTGGCCTGGCTGCCTGGTCCTGGGGCTGACCTGGCTGGTGGCACAGCTCTGCTGTGTGCACAAGGGGCTGCTCCAATCCCTTCTCCCTTTCTCTGTTCCAGAGACTACTTCAGTGATCCCAGTAGTCCTGGCCACCCATTAGCTCTGATGAGAGCTCCACTGTCTAATTTATGCCATCCCTTCCCAAGACAGCATGAGGGAAATGCTGCTGTGGCAGGTGTAGGCAAGAAACCTTGAAAGGGATGAAAAAGGAGAGGAGCAGGTGTGAGGCTACAGAAACACTTGGGCAGGGCTTTAAAGTGTTTGTTTTTTTTTTTTTTTTAAATGGAAGATCGTGAGCAGCATGAACCCAGATCAAAGAGGAGAGTGGTGTGGTGTTCTGTCCTGTTCCTCCCACTACCCAGCTTTAACGAGAGCCTTACATCCTAACACAGCACTCAGCAGGGAGCAAAGCTCTGTTGTGCAGTTCAGAAGGTACTTGCGTCTCAGACCTGCAGCGTGGGGCTGGGGCCAGCTCATCAAATGCCTCTGGCTGCCTGGACGATGGGTCTGCCAACGGGATGAGCTGGGTATTGGCTCTGGAGCGCTGCACCAAGGACTGTGGGGAGGACGGGGGTCTGGCCGGGGCACCGGGTCTGCGTCCCTGTCAGCTCCCGCAGCTCTGCGGGTAAAGCCTGGTCCTGGGCTGACTGGGAGACAGGGCTGGGGCTCGCTCGGTCTGATACGGTCCCCCCTACCCCCAGCTGTTGCCGCCCCTCTTCTGGAGGTGCCTGGGGCGAAGGGCGGTCGGGAAGCTGCGGGCGGAGGAGCGGAGCGGGGGGTCCCGGGGCGGCGGGGGCGCGCCTCGGGCGCTCGCTCTCCTGCCTGGCGGGTGCGGCCGGTAGCGCCATCCGCTCTGCTCTGCTCCGCTCCGCTCCGCTGCTGCCCTCTGCCGAGCGCGGCCCCGGGCCCGCCGCCCCGCTCCGCAGCCCGGGGGCGCCGGGGTCCCGGGAGTGCGAGGCGCGGCAGCGAGAGGCAGCGGCCGGCCCTGGGGTGCCTGGGGAGAAGGGGTTTGCTTCAGCGCCAGAGCTAAAGCCCCGGGTTTGCGGCACCGCCGCGTTCGTGCCGAGGCTGGCGGCGTCCGGCGGGCAGCTCCGGCAAACGCTTCGCGACCGTAGCGCATCAGCCGCCTTCGCTTCCCCGCTGTGATCTCCCGCAGACCACCTCGCGGCTTTCTCTCTCTCCCTTCTTCTCCCCGGCGATGTTCCCCCTTTTGTTACGATGATGTTGCGCGCTCTGAGCCGTTTGCCTTTCCTTCACACTAGTAGGAGACAGCTACCAGTGCCCGCTCCTGATCCCCCTGCCCTCCCATTCCCCTTCTTGTGAAGGGGTGCGGCCATCGCACGCTGGACACTTCCTAACCTGGGAAATGAGGTTCTAGCTCAGGTCTCTGGGATTGTCGGTTCCTGGAGAGATACTGCGAAGTGAAACCCCACGCTGCCTTTCCCCAACAGCTAGAGGGTGTAAAATGTTGACCAACAGCAGGGCACTTCCAGCTGGCCGAAAATGTCACCGCAAAGTGGTGGGGGAATCTATAACCCTGCTGCAGAAAGCTCATCCGAGAGGTGAATTGTAGTAACTAGTTCTTTCCAACAACTGAAGGAAATGGTTGTTCAACTTACAAAATAATCGCAAAGCAGGACATGTAATCAGGGTCCTGATTCAGCAACATATGTGCTGCAAGGGCTCAGCTTCCAGACTATTGCTGTGTGCATGTGTGCAGCTGAACTGGGGATCTTGTGCTCAGAGCACCTGGTTTCTGTGTTAGGGTGGGAGCAGTTATCATCTGGTTGCAAGTTTTTTTTCTTTAAAGCAATGAGAATTTTTCCTAATTAAGTTGTTGATCAAGCAGCTGCAGCAAAATGCAGCTGGGCTGTCCCGGCTCTCCTCTGCTCTTAAGCATCTGGAACTCAAAACCACCTAGAGAAATGGGGCCAGAATGCAGAAAGAGAATAGGAATTTGAGATGTCTGCAATGGTATCCAGCAAGGTGTTTGTGGCGGGCCTGGTGACTGAACACCCTTTACAGGGCCTGGGACCTTCCTGTCTATAAATGAATAGGGGTCATATTTGTGCTTAATAGTAACTGCTCTAAATGTGGGCCGTGAAACTAGTTGCTCTGACTTGGCCTGACACGTTCAGGATCAGCTTTCTGGGAAGTGCTGCTCGTTAGGTCCTTCAGGCAGAACTTGGGAAGCCGCAAAAAACCTGCAAGGATCCCTTTCTGCCACTTGCCAGTGTGACAGAGAACAGAGGTGAGGCTAGACAGAGTGGCAGGACATGGTTGCAAATTTTGTTACTCCTTTTCTTTTGACAAGTGGTAAAAGTTTCTTCAGGATCTTCTGGCCTTTAGATTTTGATCCTGTTCAGGGGAAGGTAAACAAAACAAATAGCATATATGGCTCAGATCAGCCTAGCAATCCTAACTAGGTAACTTTAGCATGCTCCTGAAACAAAATCGCTATCTTACACTTATAGCCTGAGGGCATGAAAAGAGGTTAAATGACTCGCTTAAAGTCAGAGCAATGTTGCAGGGGTTATAGGAACTTATGACTTCCTGCCTCCTTAGGCACCATCCATAGATAGAGGTCCAAAGGGCAGGAGGTTGAACTGAGCAGCCCACTGTGACTTTGATTCTGGATGTCCTCAGTCTGTAGAATAATTTTTGGCTGCCAAAGCAGAAAGACTACACCTTCTTCACTGGAGATCAGTAATGAGGGAGTAAGAGTCCTCTCTCAGGTGTGGGGCATCTAGAAGTAAGAGAACATAAGAATAGGAGGTGAGTACTGATGCTGTAAAAGGCCAAACCATGGAGCACGTAGCTGGCTGGGGCATCCCTGTCTGTGCTCACTGCTGTGTGGGTGGCCAGAGAGTATTTCTGGGGTGACTGGGACACAGGGATGTGAGTTGGCTGGCCTCATTTGATTCTCGCTCTTGCCATCCCTCCTCTGGAGGGGCTGGTGATGAACTGAGAAGCAGTCATCTGCAATCAGCAGATGGAGTAGCAGAGCTGGGGGGTCGCAGGCTGCCACGCAAGGCATCCGCAGGTGCTCACAGGTGCTGTGGGTGCGTGGTCCGGGTGTCAGCTGTTCAGCTGGGGCAGGTTCTCACCGGGCACAGCGGGGCTGCTCAGAAAGATAAAGCTGCCCCGGCTGGGCTCGGACGGGCTGCTGGCCCGGGCGTGTCGCCGGGCAACAGGGAAACGAGGGCTGAAGGCAGCTTCGAGGGCGCTGTCCGGAGAGAAGCAGGAGCGGGAGGGGACTCGGAGGTGGCATCGGACCGCTCAGCCGACAGGCCCCGTGCCCCTCTGGCTCGGCTCTGGCGGGACACAGTGGCGGCCAGCGCCAGGCTGGCGCTCGTGTGCCTCGGCTTTCTCTCCTCCGCGCCGAGGACTGCCGCAGCCGTGGGCGGCGGAGGGGGCCCGGGGCCTCCGCGGGCGGGGCGCGGGACCTGCCGCAGCGCCACGGCCGCCACGAGGCGCCATCCCCGCGACAGGCGCCGCGGTCCGCCGCCGTCCCACAATGCCCAGCGGCTCCGCCCCGCTCCGGGAACGCGCCTTAGAGCGCCCCCCCCCCCCCCCCCCCCGCGACGGGCCAACCAAACTTGCGCTCGGGTGGCCGCGAGACCCCGCCCCTCCGGCCCGGGCCCGCCGCGCCGCGCTCTCCCACTGGCGCCGGCGCCTGTCAGTCAACGCTTGTTTTCGGCGGCAGCGGGTTGCGTTGCGCCGGCTCGTCGCTGGCTCGGCGGGGCTGTGCGAGGAGGGAGCGGCGCAGCCGGGCGAGGGCAGCGCGCTGAGGGGGGCGGCGGCGGCGCTAGGCCCGGCCGCAGGAGTCGGGGCCGAGGCCGGGGCCGGGCCGGCGCCGCGGAGAGAGGGAGGGAGGGTGGGGTGGGGCGGGCGCGGGGCCGGGCCGGGCTCCCGGCCGTGCGGAGGACGGTGGTCGGTGCCGGCGGGGTGGCGGGTGGGCGGGGGCGTCCCGGCCGCGGCGCGACCATGACTCTGGAGTCCATGATGGCCTGTTGCCTGAGCGATGAGGTGAAGGAGTCGAAACGCATCAACGCCGAAATCGAGAAGCAGCTGCGAAGGGACAAGCGCGACGCCCGCCGCGAGCTGAAGCTGCTGCTACTGGGTGAGGAGCGCCGGGCCCGGCGCGGCCCGCGGGGCCGCCGCTGCCGCCGCGGGGCCTGGCCCGCCCGCCCGGCCCCGGGTTCGCGGCGGCCGCGGGGCTTGACAGGTCCGGGCGGCCGCGCCCGGGCGGCGGCGGGAGCGGGCGTGGCGGGGGAGCGGCGGCAACCACCGGCGGTGCCCGCCCCTGAGCCTGGCCCGGGGCGGCCTTCCTCTCGGTGCCGGGCCGGCCGCCTCATTGGTCGCCCTTTGTTTGTTTTTTTATGATGCGTTCTCTGTCAGAATGGATTTTGACACGAGCAGGAACCGTGAAGCTGAAATTACTGGTTCTGAGTGCAGGCGCGCACTCGCGGGTGCGAATTGCGTCGAGGAAGCGCTTCCCACGGCGTGCCGGCCTCTGTTAGCGTGCGGAAATTCGCTGGTGGGGTTGATGCTTTCTGGTGTTGCCGGTGAACTTCTAGGCCTTGAGTGAGCATCCGTGGAAAAATCGTCCTCCAGTTCCTACACCACAGAGTTCTCCTCGCGTGGTCCTGGCAGGGCCGGCCGCCTTGGGAACGTGGTGTGGTGAGGCTGGAGCGGGGAGAACGTGGAAGTTCTGTGTCTGACGAGGAAATGGCCACAGTGTTTGGCCTTGCCTTCAGAGGCGGAGGTCGCCTGTGCGGTTGATAAGGACGTGAGTGTTCAGATGCAGTGGAGCTCTGTGGTTGTGCAGATGGGTGACTAGTCTGCGTTTAAATAAGGTTTATGTGGGGATGGGTAGAGAGTTACAAGGGCAGCCAGCTAAGATTTTAGGCATTTGCACCCTTCAGCAGCAAGTTTGACGTTCATGTCCAGGGAGCCGTCAAATTTAAACTTAAATTACAGTTTTTGTGGGTACTGTAGTTTATCATTGCTTGTGTATGTGCCTTGCTTTGTGTCTTAAATACCTTGTCATCTCAAACTGAAATATGTAGCAGATCTAGTGGATTGAGCTTATTCGTTTGGGGTCTGTTGGGAGCTGTCAAGCCATTATGGTACAGGTGAAGAATTAAAATGCTCCTTGTGAGAATAAATGTAAAACTTTAAACAAGTGAAGTGAGGTCATGTCTGCCCAGTCCTTTGGAGGTCTCTAATACTGACATTGTTATGTAGTGATAATTGTTAAGGGAAGGCCAGGGCTTTCCTTCTTAACAGGAATCTTCGTGTTGCTGTTTTTCAGGTGGAAGATAAAATTGAGAGGTTGGTGGTTGTACTGCTTGAGGATGTTGTGTCCATTTCTGTAAGGCTCTGAGTAGGTTAGGGAACGTGTCTTGTGCTTTCCCTAAAGCAGTGCTACAGAAGCAACGTTTCAAAATAGACTGGCAAAATAGGATAGATCTGGGTTAAGAAGATCCCGCTGGATGTGAAGGTTTCACTTTTAAAATAATTCAAATTGCTTAAGAATCTTTTCTGCTTTTCTGAAAGGTACTGTTAAGTAAGATTCAGTATCAGATTTGAAAAAAAATAATTCTGTCTGACGTGGTTAATATTGGATAAGACACCTTCCCAGCTTTTGGATGTGCTTGCTTGATGCTTTTCACTGGGTGCGGCATGTTGCCCACCTTAAGTTGTGGCAGGTAACGTGTTCTCTCTCCTTCACATAACTGCTGATGGCAGGGATTTCTTCTGTCGTGCTCCTGTTTTGTGGAGTTCTTACATTCACAAGTATTAGTGACCATGTCAGTGAGAGGGCTGTCCCAAACCTTCAAAATCTGAGAAGAGTGCGTGTGTGAAGGAAATTTCTGCCTTGTAGAAACTCTGGTAATTTTTTTTTTTGTCACTACTTCTAGCAGCAGTTAGTTTGTTGAAGCCTAAACCAGAAAATTGGGCTGAAGAAGACTAACAGTGCTAATCAGTGATGAACCTTGATAATAAGAAATTTGATTGCAAGGTATTGGAAATTGCCCTCTGTTGTAAGGTAGTCATTTGTCTTTTTACTGTGTGGGGAGGGGGAGAAAAATTTATACAAAAATTACTTGTGACTAAGTATGGGATACTGTTGACCGAGTGATGTATTTACAGGTGCCTGTGAGGTCGTTAGTAGCTTGTTATAAACTCCGCTGTTTTTGCGTGTTGACAGAAGAAACGGTGAATTCAGGTTATCTCCTTGTCTCAGTGTTGTCATATTTTAAAAGGTTATTGTGCTTTTAGAAATGTAGACCGTACCCACCAGAGCTTATAACATTCTGGTGTAGTGCTGTTCTGCATTGTTGATGGCCTAGGTAAAACAGACAAAAAATAAACCAAATCAAAAAACAGGTGATGGAGTGACAGAAAGAATCTGTGCTTGAACTCTTTAATTTCCGAACTAAGTGAATGGCTGGTGCTGAGATTTCTCTTCTCTTTTCATTACTGGAATGCTTTGAAGCACCACTTTTTTTTTCTCGGTTTTGGGTGCTGTGGTAAAAGACAAGGAAGTATTTCTCACCACAGTGAGAAAAACCACAAAAGTTTTTTAGTTTACAGTTTTCCCCCTCATTTAAAATGTAGCTTTCTGTTTAAGATGGAGATAGTTTGCTGCATATTAATAGTGTTTATAATGTTAATTTCTGACTGCTGACATGATTTCTGTCAGTTCGTAGATATGGAGAGAGTTTATTTTAAACATGCTGCTTCTAGTTACGTGTTTGCTGCTTTTATTTGAGCATATTTGTTTAATTGCTTTTTAACCTGGCGCTAGGAACATGAGTAACTGAGAATCTACATGTGAGTAGTAATTGTGTGCTGTGATGAATGAGATCCTGTCTCAGTGTGTCCATCCCCTGGTGTGAGGGGTACCTGGTGGTTCCTGTGCTGGAAGCCAAGGCTCTGCCAGCGTGCTTATTTCTAAGTGCGAATCAAAAGGACCTGTCATTTGTGCCGTACATTTTGTTTTTTGCTCACAGTAGTGAAGTGGTCTGGGCCACTGTATTAAAGAGCTGTCTGTTTGTTGTTTTTTTTTGTATGTTCTGCATATTGATAGCAAATTGTAGAAGCTGGAACAAAAGTATTCAACAGAAGTGCCAATGGCATAAGCTTAGGCTGTGGATGTGGGGTGGGGTGTGGAGGTGTGCTCATCATGTGCAAGACTTAACTCGTGTGTCCCCTCCGCAGAAGGTACCGCGAACGTATAGAATGGAAGTTGCTGGATACTGTCCTCAGTGCCAGTTGAATCATGGGTTTAACAAGGCTGTGTTACAGCATGGATACTTGATCTGATTATGTTTTTCTCTCATGCTTAGAGCGTTAGGAAGTTCCCACCATCTTTTTATATCATCTATTGGCCTTCACATGTTAAATGACACTTTTCTGGGGCCATAAATGTAGGACTGGGAGGACCTGCCCGACTGACTGTGCAGGAAGCAGGTGCTGAGAGAGCTGGGCTGCTGAAGGCGCTGGCGGTGGTGCCCTCTCATCTGCTCTCAGGCCCAGCTTCTCTGGGGCAGTGAGCTTCTGCAAGCAGGACCTGGTGGCAGCCTCAGAACAACCTCCTGCTCTGTTCTCTCTGTCAGTTGCTGGTTTTAACTCTTTAATATCCGGAGGCTGCGAGCAGTGTTAGAGGTATCTTGCCGCAATGGTGATTATCATTTCAGTCGCTAAGAGCAAATGTGATGTTTGCGCAGTAGTTTGGGATGCTGGGCAGATGCATGGACTGGATTCTTAATGTCAGATGGATAAGCCAGTACTTTCTTATTCCGTTCTTTTCTAAGGAGGGACACGTAGTCGGTAAGGTAAAGAGTGTTTTGTGCCAAATCACAGCAAAAGAAAATTGGATCTTTACCGTGCAAACGGGTTTCTCCTGGCCCACTCACTGTCACCTCAGGCTGCAGTACTTGCCCACGCAGAGCGTGCATCTGGCCCCGCTGGCTGGTGCTGCGATTGTAGCATCTCACTGGAGTATCTGGGAATAGGTCAGGTGTGACGGACAAGGGCCTTCTGACGCAGAACGTGTGGGAGGGGCTGTAATGTGAGATTTGGAATAAGTACCAGAGCTGCTTTTGAAGGCTGCTGTAAAGGACAAGATGTCTTCCTTCCTTGCTCTTAGGTTTGCAGTGGGGATGAGCAGGACTATCCAGATGCTCTTCTAATACTCTGGAAAGTGGCTAGAAAAGTGGTTGGAAGTCACGTGTACTTGGGTGTAGTAATAGGAACTTTGGGGTATGATGTTAGCTTGCTTTCTTTAGTAGCAAGCCTTGCTTGTGATGGCTCCTAACTCTCTCTCTTGCGTTCTGTAGGCACTGGGGAGAGTGGAAAAAGCACGTTCATTAAGCAAATGCGTATAATTCATGGCTCAGGCTACTCTGAAGAGGACAAAAAAGGCTTCACCAAGCTGGTGTACCAAAACATCTTCACTGCCATGCAGTCTATGATCAGGGCCATGGAAACCCTGAAGATTCTGTACAAATATGAACAGAACAAGGTAAGTGTCTCACAATTTTTGCAGATGTCTGTAGGCAATGGGCATTTTAGTGTTTGACTCCTAAGTTTCAGTTTGTTTGTGTCCTTCTGTGTTGCAGTCTCAACCTCCCTGAACTCTTTGCCATAAACGATTTGCACTTTTTATGACATTTTGTTAATATCTGACTCCATTAACTTGGTTGTGTTGAGGGATAGAGCAACTTTCTTGGGTTGGTTTGTGCACTGGTCTGCATAGTGAGTGGTGGCAGCAAGGGGTTGGGATAGGATGTAGGGTATAGGAGAGCTGTTCTTTTTACTAATTTCAAAGATTCAGTATTGTTAAATATGTCAGACCTTTCTTTGCATGAGTTGCATGAATATTCATATTAGAACTTGAAGCTGACAAAATAGAAGCTGGACCCAAAAGACTTCTCTATTGGGAGTTATCACCGTTACTGCAGTCTGTCAGTTTTTCTGATGGGTGCTGACCAAAGGTACAAACCTTGTTTTTCTTTTGTCTCAACCACAAAAATGTGATTTGAGCTGAAGTTTGACATACTGATTTTGGGTCCAGGAATAAATTTTTCAGCCAGATCTGGTCTAAATTATTTTAGCTTTTTTGAGAGAGGACAGTGGGTTTAGTTGGTTTGTTTTTTTTCCAGTGTGTTTTGCTGCTTTAATGCCATGTACTTTAATATTTTTAAGTGAAATTGTATTATATCATATCTATTTTATCACACTGTAACTTGGAGCATATTTTTGATGAGTGTTTACAGGGACTGGGTGGTGCACCAGGAGTTCTTGAGTCTGAACACCTCTTCTGCCTTTAGAGAGGTTTTGCATTCTGGGTGAAGAGAACAGGCAGGTTGTGAAGGGGCATGGGGAAGGAGTTCCAATGGGTACAATCTGTCAGCTTTTACTTACAATAACACGTGCAGAACTTGGCTTTGTTTCTTATTTTTCCTGGTACAGGTGGTATAGGCAAAAGCCCCTGCCTGTGGCAAGTATACCAGAGATTTCAGAAAGCACCTCAATGCAGATAATATCCTCACAGATGCCATAGCTCTTGTAATGACTATAGTTCTTCCTTTGGGCATTTTTATTTTCTCTCTCAAAAGGGACTGTGGTTGAAGTATGCTGAAACAATGTCTCTACTGCTATTCAAAATGTAGTTTATATTTCTTTTTCATAAGAAATCTGAGATAGAAACTTGTTATCCAACTGCAGTTTAACCTCCTCGAAAGCTGGGCAGTCTGTGGTTCTTGACTGTGCGTGCTCTGCCTTGGAAACCACAGTGTTTCAGACCACCCAGTAATCTAGCAAGCGATGAAACCTTCTGCTGTTTCACAGCTTATTCTGTCAAGGGGCATATGATGCTGATTTACTGATCTCTGCTGTGTCTTACACGTGTAGTTTACCCATTGTCCCTCTGGTCTTAGCAACCTGATCCATAATCAGCACGTGGATCCTTGAAGTCATAATGTAGGGATTTAGTTCGTCTAAGAATTTTATGGCTGCCTGTGACCGATACTGCCCTGCTCCTGACACCCCTCCTTCTTTTCTTCCTTTTCTTCCTTTTTTCTTTGCTCCTTCTTTTTTTCCTATTTTCCTTTTTTTTTCTGTTGTCTTTTTTCTGTTTTTTTTTTTTTTCTTTGCTTTTCAATCTCCAGGCCAATGCAGTGCTGATCCGAGAAGTGGATGTAGAAAAAGTGATGACATTTGAGCAGCCATATGTAAGTGCAATTAAAACATTGTGGAATGACCCTGGAATACAAGAGTGTTATGACAGGAGAAGAGAATATCAGCTTTCTGATTCAGCAAAGTAGTAAGTATATGATCACTGACATGCGCCAGTAGATGGTAGTGATGGTCTAACAAATAATACCTGATTTCTTTTACTGAAGCCTAGAGTTTGCTTCTAAGGGCAAGAACACTGCTGTAGATTTCACTATGAAGTTTGTTTAAAGTACCTTTTGTCTTTTTCAGTCAGGCAGATGGGTCTTGCTAAGGTTTTAGACAAGCTACGCGGTCTCTGCCGGCTCTGTGTATTGGGATAAAATTCAGACATATGTGAAAGACACTTTGCCTCTTATCAGCCAGAAGTATCTTTAGGTAAAGTTAGGATGAAAGAGCAGTGGGAGCAGGTAGTTGGTGACTTGTTTGTGTCTGGCTCTGCAAAGACAGAGTTTTGCTGGAGATGGGGGAAGCTGTGTTTGTTTGGGGATAGGTTTAGATGTGGAAATCCCTTACCATTTGCTACTTTTCATGAGGGTATGAGGTGTTCTGGTGGGTGATAAAGACAGTTATTCACACATCTGCTTCTGGATATACCTGAGGCTAGGATCTCTACCTTGCACCATCTATGTTGGTCCTGGCTCTTAGGCAGCAGAAGTTGTGCTCTTTCTCTTCAGGTTTGTCCTTTGGCTTACAAGTGTACATGAATGTGTAACTTAATTAATTTGTTATTAATAAAATCCAAGTCTGGTGACATAGGTTCATTTATAAATAGAAAACCTCACATGAGAGTTGATTCTGAAGTGTAAATGTCCACTGTACTTAAACTTTCTTTGTAGTAAAAATTGTCATCCATGTTCCTAAACACAGCTGATAAAGTTGTCGTTAATATAGCTGTGTGTCCCCTCAAAGGGGATGGCTGGTGAGTTATTGTTCCCCAAAGACGTATTCTTCCAGATCATATTTTAAAAGCTTCGGGTGACTTCTGACTTTCTTGTGCTAAGGAAAGACTAAATGTAGCAGTGTTTAAGTCTGTACATTTGTGCTGCAACCTAAGGTAGTTTTGTTGTTTCTTGTTTGTTTTTTTTTTTCCCCATTGTGCTTCTTGTAGCTATCTGAGCGATGTGGATCGTATTGCTACACCAGGATATCTACCAACTCAGCAAGATGTGCTACGGGTTAGAGTTCCTACAACCGGTATCATAGAGTACCCCTTTGACCTAGAGAATATTATCTTCAGGTACTGAAGGCGTGTTCATGTTACAGCTGAGCTGAGAGAGGAGTGATGTGGTTTCAGGAAGGATGAGTTCTGGATTGCTTGGGAGTGTCCAGGTGCTTAGTTGAGAGGCTTGAGAGAATGTGTGTGCTGTGATGTTATGAACCTGCTGACAGGTGCTCCTGTAATGAGGGTGGTGTGACATTTTATGATGATTAAGGGAAAACTCGAAGCTGAAGCACTGACTGTCACAGAGCATGCTTTTTAGTCACTGATGCTTAAAGCCCAGCTAGCAGTCTCACAGGAATTGGTGTCCTTCCTCGGAAGGCTTTCATTGCTGGCATCTGAGGCTGAAATGGTGGCTTGTGAGGCAGCTGGGTGACCTGTTCATAGTTTAAGCCACCAAGGGGAGGAAGAGGAAGCTTGGTCTGGGCAGTGCTTGACTTTAGGCCTGGCTTGAAATGTATTTCCCTTTAAGAATGCTTAGCTCAGGCAACTTTGACCATTTATCTCTCCTTCAAAAAGAGACCACTTTTTGTGCAGAAATATTCTCTTTTATGTGATACCTAGCATCTCCCTTTGAAGATGGTTTTCTGTGCCTACCTTTTGCTCTCAGGATGGTACCAAAACGTGCTGCCTATGCTGCTGCAGCAGTAGATGGTATCTGGAGGCTGAAGCCAGCAATCAAACATGGCATAAAGGACACAATGACATGCCTGTCTATTGCAGAGCAGTTTTGTCCCTAGCTCTCTAGTACTTACGTGCTCCCTGCCCTTCTCTACTGCAGTGCTGACATGACAGGAAAGGAATAAAGAAGCCTGCATCCTCTCTCTTTAACCGTTCAGTTTACAGATATACGGAAAGTTACTGTCTTGGTTTTCTGACCTATGAAGTAGGTATATAAGGTTTTATCAAAGGTGGATCTTGTGTGTTGCACTTGAAGTGAATGAGAAAACAGTTTAACATACTATACAGGTGGGACTTGAAACTGAGGAGCTGAAGTGCATAACTGTTAAACAGCACATTCCAAGAGAAGTTTAAGAACTAAAGAAAACTCTGTACGAGAGAAGTTCTGAGACAAGCAGATGCTTTAATAAAAAATAAAAATAGTTTGCTTGTTTGGCAGAGCAGAGTTTTGAAGAACTCGTGTTTTCACACTCAGGACTGCTATGTAGCAAACCAGAGCAGAATGCAACTAAAAATGGTAATGCTGGTATTTGGAATTTGAATTTGGTGTCGCTTGCCTATGGCAATCTCTTCAGTTTGATATATTTCTGGAACAGGATATTTTGTAAACTTGATGGTTTTGTTAGCAAACACAGATTATTACATCTCCATGCCAGGTTAACTGGAATGGTAAATGGCCACGTTTGTTCTCATCATATGCTGGTCATTTGCATTCAGATAGAGAACTGCAGCGACTTCTGTGATACTGTATGTATTTCTCGTTCATAGAATGGTGGATGTTGGAGGTCAAAGGTCGGAACGAAGGAAGTGGATCCATTGCTTTGAAAATGTGACTTCCATCATGTTTTTAGTAGCACTTAGTGAATATGACCAAGTTCTGGTGGAGTCTGATAACGAGGTAAGCCAAAGAATGGGAACTGTGCAGGAGGGTGGAAGGAAAGGAGGAATGTCTTTCTTGCTTCTTGGTGGTTCCTACCAAAGTGCTTGGTGCCAAGTTGGATTAGCAAGTACTGTTGATTTTGGCCTTCAGTTCTTCCCATTGCAGAGGGAGCATAAGCCTCAGTGGGTCATGATGTCCCTGAGAGTGGAAAATGCACGCTGCATTCAAATCATCTGTACTTCTCCAGTAATATTCACATACTCTGAAATTGCTGAGCTCTGTGTGCCTTGAAAGGCATTGTACAGTGTGATGGCATGCTCTTAAAAAATCACCCATTTCTCTTTTCTGGACCTAATTACTTCTTGCTGTGACTGCTGTCTTGTTAGTGACTGGTCTCTTCGAAGGTGCAGTATTGAATTTTTGCACTTGCTAATAGATTTTAAAAATGCGGTTAGATGACAACGGTCATTCCTTTTCTGTTAGACAAAACACATTCACAAAGTATCGTGGCTGGTCCTCTCATGTGACTGTCAAAGCATAAGATGACTTTTAAGCCTTTAGATATGAATGGCTTGCCAGTTAAATAAAGCTTGAGTCAATCAGATTTTGCATTTCCTTTACATTTACCAGTGCAGCTTGAGCCAGAACATCCCAGGTGCCGAAGAATTGTGTATGCAGTATCTGAGATGCTGGATCTACATAGATCTGAGAATGCGTGTGGGCAGCAGAAAGCCATCTTAGTGGTCATTTGTGAAAACAAGGCTTGCTTTTTCTTATTTCAGAACCGGATGGAAGAGAGTAAAGCTCTCTTTCGAACCATTATCACTTACCCATGGTTCCAAAACTCTTCTGTTATCCTCTTTCTCAACAAGAAAGATCTGTTGGAAGACAAGATCCTATATTCCCACCTTGTTGACTATTTCCCTGAGTTTGATGGTGAGTGGTTTTTAAGGAGTAACACTTTATATCTAGAAGAAGGGATGGAGGTGGTTTGGTTAGAATTGTTTTTGTTTTTAAAGAAAACTCAGACTTGGAGATGGGGAAAACATCTTACTTTCAGAAGGAATACCTACCACAATGAGAAAATGTCACAAAAATGTCTTAATCATTTGTAGATAACTGAAATCAGATTGAATGATCAAATAACGAAACTCCTAGATGAAGAATTACTTCTCCCCCCCAAAAGCACTTCAAAGTATTAAATAATAGTCTAACTATTAAATAAAAGTAAGACTTTCCTACCTGTAAGCTTGTGCATATAACCCATTTCATAAAGGTGACAATTCGACTGTATACTTGACATTTTAAACTCTAGTCAAGAGGCGACTTGAATCTTTGTTTTGGGATTTAGTCAAATACCCAAGTTGTTCTAATGGAGGTGCTGAAGAACCTCAGGTAGCATGAAATTCTTATTAGTGTGCCATCTGCAGTTGTGGGAGAAGTAATACCTGTGACACAGAGAAATTCCCATCTGAAACAAAATTCCTTAGCAAAAATAGCATTTCAAGCTCTTCAGTTAGGTGCATTTAAAGATGGCTGGTAACACTCCTGTACGGAGCTGAAAATAAAGTAGTGGAGAATAAGATCAGGCAACGCACTTCTTGCCATGCCCTCACATGTTAACTCTGTTGTTACGTGCTCTAAAAGTACACGGTAAACGAAGAACTGCCGTTTTGCAAACAGCTTGCATCTTTTAAACAACTGATGAAGTTGTTGCTTGAGTTGTGCTCCCACCTCTGGAGTGTTGTGCACCATGCTGCCTGAAAGCACAAGCACTCTGCAAAGGCCAGTGGAGGAAAACATCCTGTTCTTACAGCAGGCTGGGAATGGTTAGCGAGCTTATCAGTCAAATAGTACCTGCTTCTAATATAATGCCTTAGGGTCTGTCAAAACTCCCAGCCTTGGTAAAAACGCCTTTTGTAGGTTTTGGTTAGACAGCTGAAAAGCATAAGACATTTCAGCTCCTGGGACTTTTATGCAACAAATGATCTTTTTTTCTTCTTTGTAGCTCCATAACCCATAAGAGAAAGTGCCCGAGCAATTTTTCTGATGGATCAAACTGAGGGATGTGCTTAGCAAAAATCCATTAACTGGTTTCTTTGTTTGCTGCAGGCCCACAGAGGGATGCACAGGCAGCCCGTGAATTCATTCTCAAGATGTTTGTGGATTTAAATCCCGACAGTGATAAAATCATCTATTCTCACTTCACATGTGCCACAGACACAGAAAACATCCGTTTCGTCTTTGCAGCTGTCAAGGACACCATCCTACAGCTCAACCTGAAGGAGTACAACCTGGTTTGACCCACTCTGCCCTTGGCCCCTTGAGAGGCTTCGTTGTGAAGAAAAGACAAAAAAAAGAAATTTTAAATATGACAGGAAAAAAATTTTAATTTTTGATGATGTAATGATTGCAAATTGTCTGATCTGTGGAGTGGCAAGTGCTCAGTGTTATCCTGGGGTCTCATGTCTCTGTCCACAGAGTAGCTGATTTCATATTTTTAACAAATGGCTTTTATTTCACAGTTAACGGGGATATGCCTCATTTCTTCAGCACCTTGCTTACTTAATTTTTGCCAAACAGCTAAGACAGTCTCATCTTGGGCCTTCCTTTGTTGTTTAGTCACTTTTTCCCCCCCTTTTCATTCCGATGGTATATATATTAAAAAACCCCAACTTTCCAGCTGAGATAGTGAATTCACTGGACTGTGGGAGTGCAGAATGCTACTGGTCCCTTTGCCTTGTGCTATAGGGTGCCTCTGGTGTAATTTGCTAATCCTGCTTGCTTCCTCCCCCTGCTCCACTTTTTTCCCTTCCCCAGGACACGCTTCGTGGTTCACTGTGATGAAATGTTGGGGAGGAGCGATTGCTCTCCAACTATTGTGCAAAAAAAGAAAAAGGCAAAGCAAACGAAAAAGCCATCACTTTTCCATTCTTCATATGTTCTAGTTCTGAGTTATTTTTTTTCTTACCAATTATAAAAGGTATGGAGACTGTGATTATTTTTTTTTAAATTATTGATGTTCTATACATAGTTTGCTATGTGTTGCTATATTTTGTTCATGGACTACAGATGATGGAAGCTCTTGGAGCAATAGCTGCTGAGCCTGGGGAAGTGCCTGACTGTAATTGTTATTTTTTTATTTTATTTTGTTTTTTTCACACACATACACACATCCCCCCACACCACAAGCGCATATGCGCACACAAGGCTCAATTTGCAGAGAGAAACTGTTTTGTTAAGTAGAGTATATGACATCAAGTGAGCAACTTCTCTATGCAGCAGATATCAAAAGCACACTGAGTAATTATGGCATTTAAACATCAGACTTTGGCTGGATTGAAAAATCTTAGTCTCGTGCCACCCTCTAGTTCTTTTCTTGCTGCTAGTAGCAAACAAGCCTTGTTTATTGCATTTTGTGCCAGTGTTTTGAATGACTTTGTAAGAATTCCTCAGTCCTGTCCAGCTTGCAGATTTTCTGAAAGGACTAGAGTTTGTGGGTGGCAAACTTCCGGACGTAGGTAGGATTCTTACTTGAAAAGATTGAGGATAGCTCTTGGAGGGAGTGGCAATTCTCTCTCCTGTTCATGCATTCCCCTGAGGCACGTGCTGCGGTGTTTCTCTCTGGAGGACTATGGATCCTCTTGGGAAGGCTTGCACAAGTGCTTGCCCCAGGGTGTGTGTGGTAGTCGAGTTAACAGTAGTCATGGCTGGAGCGTGTGGCTGCTGTGGAATCCAGAGAGCCCTGCCGTAGTTGCACTTTTGTTTAGCAGGAGAGTAGAGGCAGAGACAGCAGGGTTTGCTGGGGCAGGTGGAAGGTAGAGTGGAAGTGGTTCTGGATTCTGGGTGCCAGATGAAACTCCACTAAGCAGGCGGAGCCTTTGCACATTAGAGAGCTTTTTCCAGCAGCTGCGGCGAGTAAACAAATGTGCTGAAGACCTGTTGCCAGCCTGGAAGATCACTGCGGTGGCAAGGCAAGGAGTGAGTAGGAGACAGGAAATCTGACCCACCTCTGGACGCGCATTGTTTAGCCATCACTAATCCTTCTGTTTCAATTCCAACAAGTGGCATTGGGTCCAAATCCTCTGGATCAACCAGATGGCCCCCTAGAAGGCTAGCAGGCTGCCGGTAGATAAAGATTAAATGAGCTGCACTGTGGAAGGGGGCTGTTGATATTTTGTCTCTTTTGTAGACAGAGTACTACATCAGTGTTTTGCACAACATGTAAGAGTATATCTTAACTGTCTGAGATGCTTAAAATGCTTTGATCTAGAACACTAAATTATGGAGGGATGTAATTTTGAGTAATTCTGTTTATAGGTCCCTCTTGTTTTCCAGAATAGCTGAGGGAAGCCTCTGTATGTCTCAGAGCACTACAGAAGAAAGCAAGCTCTGCTACGAGTGACTAGAGAGCTTGAGTTGGAGCAGTAGCTATGGGACCAACACTTGAAGAGCCAGCCTGGCTGAGTGGTGATGCTGATGGAAACACAGCGTCTCTTTAGACTAGCCATGCTCTGGACTGCATTTAACACTTGGGAGAAATGAGAGGGATTCCCATGTGTCAGACAGCTTTGCATCAGTTTTACTGCTTTTTTGTCTTTATGCTGAAATGATCCATTTTGTAGAAACTGTCCTATAAAGAGGAATTTATAATCATCTTCGTGTATTCCAAGTGCTGTGCATCTGAAGGAGATGGCAGCACCAGCCTCTATGGCTTCTGTGATCCTTGTAAATGGTTCACACTACAACTATTTGCCAGCAGCGAACCTGGCACTGAGATATACAGGTCTTGGAAATAACTTCCCAGAAGTTTTTTTTCCGAGGTGAATGATAGTGGTACTTCCACTTGAATCAGAACTTTTTGTTGTTGTTGTTGTTTTATATCCTTCCCTTCTTTAAGAGCTGCTGCCCTGGCACAGGAGGAGGGATCTTGGCTTCTGTCTCTTGCAGAGTGAATCTGCATTATTGTGGGTAACTGTGGGAGGCTCTGGGGACAAGGGTTTAGGCATGTGCTGTACTTTACTGAGCAACTGCTTGGTGTAGCTGTTGGTGTGATAACTGACTTGGTGTGATGGTTGTTGCAAAGAGAAGGGGAGAGCATTATGCGATGGCTGTCTCATGAGTTCCTGAAACCTCATTCTGAATTAGGGGAGGAGTGGGTCAGACTTGTACGCATGATCTGGAGTTGTCTGTGGACTGTATTTTCTGTGAGAAGATGCTGGTGTTAGCACATGCTTTCCTTAGCAAGCAGTAGCTCGTGTGCCTCCAGCTTGGCCAATGGAAGCGTTCCTGCAGCACTGGTTCACGTCTCTGTTGGCTGACCCTTTGGCATATACCTGCCCTAGCAAAAGTGCCAAACCTTAAACCAAATTTGCCTATATCATCTTTTCTGAAAGTGAGACCAGTCGGAATTCTCTGCAGGTTGAGACAACAGACTGACCTTCAGAAAAAAGATGGAACTGGGTTCCTGTAGAGAATCGAGAATCTTGAGTTTAAGGAAGAGGTTTCTTGGCTAACCTCTGCTCCTAGTGCACTTCTAATCTTTGTTCTGCTGAAGAAACCAACATACTTTGAACCAGTTTGAAACTTGAAGTCAGTGAGGAGAGGACCATCCCATTTCTTTGCACCATTCTGCGTGGATTGGCGACCTGGTGAGCAACAGGCCCTTCCTGCTTCAGCGTGTCAGGTAGCTCCTGCCCTTTTTGCCTGTCACCCCTTCTCCCAGAATTGGATTCTTTGGTCTTTTGTTGTTGCTTCCTAGCAATGTTGGCCTTGCGTTCAACTATGGTTTTTCTTCCTGTGTTTTATTGGTTAAAAAAAAAAAAAGTACTTCCAGAGTGTGCTGACCATTGTATTGTACTGTACAGAGCCCAGGTTGTTAGAGTCCAGCAGAGATAAAGTGTGTTATGCAGCACTCAGTTTTTTAAGAGTATGGTTTGTGCCAATGCCCCTTCTTTAGTAGTGCCAGAGACTCTTTACAAGTGCCAATGTGGTGGAAATTATTTGGTTATACTTGTATATTATAGGATCCTGATTTAAGACAATTTAAACATTATCCTATTTAAAAAGATACTATATAAAATGCTGTTTTTAAACCTTGTCATTTGCAATGCATGTATTGTTGTGTGTGTTGGGGTGGGGGGGAGGGAAGAGGGTAGGGTAAAGGAGTTTCTGAATAAGATGCCCAGTGTCAGGATCTATTCAGGCTCCAAACTGTCTCATTCCAGTCCAGGAGTGTGATTGTTTCTTGGAATGATCCCACTCTGACTACTGGGCAACAACCCTTATTACAGAAATATCTGATGGAAATTGATTTTCATATCTTTCTCCTGGAATAAATTCTCTGTTTGAAATTGGAATAAATTTTGTTCCTAAAAGCTGTGGTGGTCATGCATGCGTTTCTTAGCGCCTGTCTCTCCTCTCCCTCTCCTTTGGGTTGGCTTTGCAGCTTTTGTCCCCTGTGGGACCTCTGCCCTCCTAGTGAGCAATGTGGCCCCTGCTCAGAAAATCAGGATTCTGAGGCATGGAGACAAAACGTGTTTCCAGTCTTACTTGCTAGCAGCGTGAACTGAAACTGCTGAAGTTTATCCATTTAGGAGTCCAGGGATGGAAGGTTTGGAAAGCTTTCACAAAGTGTTTTCCTGGGATGGAGTTTCTAGAATTTAATTCTCCTTTCCTCAGATGCGTCCCCAGGAATTTCAGATAAAATCAGATGGGACCAGATAGAGATGTTTGACTTCCTCTGTGTAAGGTTTCCTGTGTTTTCTGGAAGCTGCAACCAAGGATGTTCTGCTCCTTTCTGTGTCTAATGCACAGGTGAAGTTATAGGTACTGGACAGCCTGAGATGCTGCGTTTTGTCTTGAGCCAGGAAGATCACTCCAATGTGGTTGGCAGTAATACTGCAGGTATTTGTCATTGCTGTTTTCTGATCATGGGTGAGCATACACTATTTTTCTCGGCAGTTCTGTGCTCTCAGCAGCTGACAGAAGTGTGTGTGGTTGTTTTATTTCCTTTAGCTCAACATGGGTCATATGTTGTGCCATTCTTTGCAGAGAGTGTATAATATACTTTGTTTAAATAAAGCGTCATGATGGATTTAGACTCTTTCAGGAAGAAGGTAAAGTCTTAAACTAATGCCCTGTATTCCCAACTGCCAGAGAGCCTTGTGTTTTGGCCTTTCGCAGCCTCCAGCCGTGACACACGTGCACACTGCCCACGCTTGCAATGGGTGCGCAGTACGGGCGCGCAGTACAGCTGCTGTCTTGGAAGAATTGCAGCCTGTTTAGCATAGGTGCAGGAGGTTGGGTCTCTGTCTGTCTTGGAGCAGACCCAGGGAAAGAGGCAGCTGGGAGCAGCAGCCGATAAACAATCCCTGCAGTTTGCTCCCAGTTGCTGTCTTTCCCAAAGGCCCCTCAAACACCGACTGATGAAACCATTTCCAGCAAGACCATGAGCTCCTAGCCTCCGCCTCCGTGGTGGCGTGTGGGGAGAGACTCTTGGCCACCATGGACTGTGCAGGAAGGATCTCATCCTGCCACAAGTCTTGGGAACCGAGGAGCGACTGCAATGTGGAGCAGGCTGCTGCTGCTGCCTGGACAATTCCTTTCGCTTGAGCCTGCTCTCAAGGGACTCTTGGGAAAAGAGGGCAGTCAGACCTGGGCTGTGGGCCGGGTGAATTTTCTGGTAAGGTGTCCTGGCTCAGGGACTGGGGTTCTGTTAGTGTCACGAGCCCCTTCAAACCTGGCTGTTAGACATCACTGCCAACACCAGAACAAGTGTTTGTTGTGTGACATTAAGTAAACCAATTTAATAATTTTCATATTAAAAAATAACTTGAGCCCATTTCCCCCGTCCCATCACTTGTTACTTTGTTGAACAGGCCTATTTGCACATCTCTACAACCTCCTGTAAGGCAGTTGTAGAGAGCAATACAGTCTCCCCTGAGCTTCCTCTTCTTCAGGCTGAACCACTGCACTTCCCTCAGCTGCTCCTCATCACACGTGTTCTCCAGACCCTTCACCAGCTTTGCTGCCCTTCTCTGGACCCACTCCAGCACCTCAATACCATTCTTGTAATGAGGGGCCTAAAACTGATCTCCGTGTTTCAAGTGCAGCCTCACCAATGCCCAGTACAGGGGACAAATCCCTGCCCTGGTCCCACAGGCCACACTACTGATCCAGACCAGGATGCCCTTGGCCTTCTTGGCCACCTGGGCACACTGCTGGCTCGTGTTAAGCCGGCTGTCAGTTGACACCCCCAGCTCCCCCTCTTCTGGGCAGTCACTGTGATAAGGAAACTCCATATAGCATAAGAACAGGACATGGAAATCTTGAGTTCATCCATTACAGAAGCCCATCTCTTCTGGCATGAGGGCATTTGAATAAATACTGCGGTTACCCGTTTCTGAAGGTAGTGCTTTGGAATGCAGGTGCAGAAAAGCTTTTACAGTGTATGTGTCATTGCAAACAAAAGTGCTAAGAATTTGGGAGAAATAGTCAGGATGAGAATGAAGGTTTCCAGAAACCAACCTAGATGAAATGTTTTTCATTCTCTTTTGTTTGTTTTTTTTTAAAGTTAGTTGAAAATAAATTGTGTGTGTGGTTTCCTATCTCTAGAGGGTCCCTTTGGAGAGCCGGCCAAGTTAACGATCATCACACCAATATGGCTACAGATCGTCCTTCCTTTATTGCTCCGGACAGCTCAATATATACAGTTCAGCAATGTCCCCGCGCCTGCCCCTTAACAGAGTTGGTCAGTTCCAGGTTTACACGTGCCAGCGTTTTATTGGGTAGTGCCATTCCACTATGCAAGCGGCTCTCACCCCCTCTTCTCCCCCCGGGGCCAGCACCTCCCGCCAAGCATCTCGCAAAGCTCTCACAAAACAGATAAAACCTCCTCCTCCCTGTGTTCCAAGGCAGCTTCAAGGACAGAGCCTCTGTTTAGGCCTAAGCTGGGTTGTCCACACTTTTAAAGTTATACCGCACCTCTGCTCCACAAGAAATTCCTCTACACCTATCTATATCTCAGCACCTTCCCATTAGCAATTTTTAAAACAAACTCTTGTCTGCGTACTCTCCTCATGCACACTGGTTCAGTATAGTTGCCTCTGGGCTCTTCTGTGATGCAGTTTGATCAAGAATTGAATGCCTCTCAGGCTGGTTTTGTAATGTATCTATCACCTTAGATTGAGAACTCATGGCTTCTGAAGAGCTTTTGTGGGTCCCGTACTGGACCGTACGACAAGACTCAGCATTCAGACTGCGCAAAATCTCCTGAGAAGGGTGAGGACATGGCTCAGCAGGGACTACAGCTGCAGCCTGGGGCTGTTCTGCACGCCTGGTCAGGTGCCACTACCTGCTGCTCCTGGCCACTCCTATGCACTGCTCCCAGAATTGCTCCTCCCTTCATCTCAGGTGCGTATCTATAGCTCTTGGCCGTGGAAATAAGCGACATTTGTGTGAAGCATCCCAACGCAGGTCTCTCCTGCTGTGCCGGTGTCACAGAGTGTTAGAGGTTGGAAGGGACCTCAAGGATCATCTAGTCCAACCCCCCTGCCAGAGCAGGATCACCTGCAGTGCATTTGCTCCCGCCCAGTGGCTCAGGCCTTCAGCATCTAGCCCTACAAACAGCTGATAACTTGAGTGAGGCTCTCTGCAACGTAGAGGCAAAGCAGGATGAGGACATCCTTGGAATTCTTCTGGAGAGCATTTGGCAGCCTGATTAGGAAAGAAGTCTTGGCTCATTGTCAGCTTTGCAACACTTGATTTAGAGCAGATTAAAAGTTGTACAGAACCCTAGGGGAAAGAGGTGCCTTTCTCAGCTCAGCCATGAATTCACCTCCAAACTGCAGTCTTATGCTTTGTTGAAAAAGGTTTTTTTTAGAGGTAATGGTTTTTTGGATTGATTCAAAAGTTTAGAGACAGGACCTTCAAGAACACGTGCTGTTGCTAACCCAAAGAGGGCACTGTGTGCATGTAAAACCCACAGCAGGACTCTGCTTGTACAACATCATCCTGCAAAAATCACTGGTAACTTTGTTCAGTTGTAGCTTTTCTTAGTCACGTGCATGACCAGTGGGGACTTTAAGACGTTTTGAATTACTACATTTGGAAAATACTTGGAATCTTAGTCTTTGGTCTAGCATTTTGTATCCAGCGCTGAAGCAGGTGTTTTGCATAGGTGAACGTAAGAAAAGGCAAACATTCCTCAGAAGTACATCTTGAAAAATAAAAACCATTAGCCGTTGTCTTTTAACACAAAACCTTCCATCTGACTGCTGCTTTTCAAAAACTTTGGAGGTTTTGTTTCTATAGTCAGGAAACTTTTGTTGTAACTTGCAAACTGAAGCGTACCTATATGCTTAAAATGGTTTCAGAACAGGAGCTGACTGGTGAAATTGAACTGGATCAAAATTTCCAGATCAAAAAACAAGTTTGGATTTGAAAAGATGGAACATTTTTACCAGTAGTTTTGTAAACTTCATTCCCTAGTATTTGATTTTAGAATTTTATTCGTGTATTCTAATCTCAAGAAACGTGTTGGATTCCTGTGCTTTAAAGAGATACCTTCTCCCCCCCCTCCTCTTTCTATATAATTAGAAGAAAGCAAATTTTGTCAAGTTCAAGACCTCTATGTACTACAAAAGTACTTGGCTACCTCTAATAATAGTCAGGTTTTATCTCATTTTTCTCCAATGGTTGCTTAGATGTATTCAGCCATTTAACTTCTTTTTCTATCACTGGTGCATCCCCGCTGCTGGGGTGTGACTCAAGCTCCACACCTCCCTGGGCAGATTCCCGTCAAACTCATCCCGCCTCTGAAGACTCAAGTTCTCTTTTTCTCTGCATGGGGAGTTGGGCCTCATTCTCTTGCCGTAAAGCCCTGACGTGGGCAGCGATAGTTAAGGCCAGAGTAAACGTGTCATTGGGGAGCGCAAGGGGTGTTTGTGCTGCAGGTGCAGGCTCAGGCACTCTCTGGAGTGTCTCGGTCTGGCTGTTGCTGGAGCACAACCCTCCCGGGTCCCCACACCCCACAGCTCCTGGTCCTAGGTCTCCATGGGTTTGCTGGGAATGGTTGTTGCAGCAAAGGAAGGAGAGATACTCGGCCTGCTCACAACACAGGAAATCTGTGTAAAGAGAGGGTTATTACGAAGCTGAGGCCTGCCTGAAATTGTACTCTGCTCTGCAGAGCTGAGCTGCTGCAGCCACCTTTTCCTTGAACCCCTCCTTCCAGCCTCCATGGTGTTTGCCCATGTTTCCTGCTGGAGGAGGATAAAGCTGTAGTTCTATCAACAGCAAAATCAACGAAATACTGAGGGAAAGGTAGGAGCTGAAATGGCTTACTGCACCCAGTGGCTGAGAGAAATCCAAATCACAGAGGAGACAGGCTTTCAAATGCCGATGCAATTTATTGTTTTTATGTATTCTTACAATGCTGGAGCTACAGCAAGAGGGGAGAAAGGAGGCAGCAGGTTTCGAAGGTGGGGACAGCAGCAGCAGTCAGTGAGGCAGAAGCTGAAATTGTCGTTCTTGGAACTGGGGCAACTCTAATGCCAGGGCTTGGGCAAAGGAGACCCAAGTATCTGCTGTCACAAAGCCAAGTGGCAGGGAAGAGGTGGCTCTTTGGATGCCCCCACGTCTAATTGTACTGCCTTCCCCAAAGGGCAGCAGACATCCTAGCAGCTACTAATACTTCACTCAGGGCTGTTCTGCTGCCTCCTTTCTAGAGCTGGAGCCACAACCAGCTTGCTGAAGGGGTAAATCAGAGCAGACTAATGTGGGAGCATGTACTGTGTAAATGGGCACTCCCTAGTTTGCACTGGGAGCAAGCACAGTCAAGGTGCAGTCTGCACCAAGCCCTCCACTGCTTTGCCGGAGAGAATTCCTTGTCATGTCCGTGAGGATCAGTGGAAGATGTTTCCCAGTGAGAAAGGAGGAAAAAGCAGGTGAGCATGAGGCCCTGAAAAGTGAGTTTTCCAGAGGAGCAGCTGGAGGAAGAGTAGGGTCAAGAATAGGTCAATAGGGTCATGCTGACTTCATGACACTGTTGACCCAGGGAAGGTAAGGACCAATGTGTGTGTAGAAACCAAGCCAATTGTTACGCCTGTAGGAGAAGATGCCATAGGCTTTGTTGTTGCAGACAAGTGGATCCCCAGCATCACCCTGTAAAATGGAGGCGAGAGGTCAGTATTGGTTTGTGTAGGGCTCACAGGAAAAGGAGGCATTTGCAAAGAACAGAGAGGCTGTAGATGCCAGGGCAGAGCTTCTCCAGGAGAGTCTTGGACTCACAATGGATATGGATAGCTCTGGGTCCAAAATGGACCAGTTTTGTATTGGATTCAGCACAGGACTAGGCACAACTGCAGCTGGGCAAACACTGAAGCTTGAAGTTTCTGCCCTTCTGCTGGCTGCAGAGCACTACAAAATGTGCTTAGACCAGCTATGAGATAGAGGGCAAACTCCTCTTCAGCTGAGCTCTTGTCCTGTTGTGCTCTTGCAGACCCTGCAGGTCCTCTGCTGTGGGAAGACAAGGATCCCTTTGTCCCCTCTGCCTTCTACTCCCCAAGTCAGAGACTGACCTTTTCAGGGACCCCAGCAGATGCACTGTGGCCACAAATCAAGTTGTCAGCAAGTCCAGGGTAGTGGCTGAGGCAGTCCCTTTGTTTGATGATGGTGATGGTGGCTTCCCGTAACATGGCAGTAGGTGTTTTGTGGCCCCAGCCAGCTATGCTGCATGTAGTCCCACCAGAGACTTTTGATTTTTCAAAGGAAATGGTTCTAACATAGCTGTTGCTGGTGGCATTGCCTTTCAGCTGAACAAGAGGACAGAAAATACAGAAATAAGTGCTTGGTCTGTAAATGCTCTGTGACGTAGTCTGTCTCCTCCTGCTCAGCCCTGCACATTGAGCAGAGAGGACCATGCAGGTGCTCCAGGCAGGTAGTTACCTTCAGCAAGAGGATGTCATTTCCCTTCTGAGGGCTTACAAAGTCTGGGTGGCAGTGGTACTCTTGGACTTCAAATGTTTGCCAGCTTTCCTCTCTCCTCTGAATTGTGTGGGCTCCAAGGATGACAGTCAGAGGTTTGTGTCTGGTAAAATCAAGCACAGTGTATGTCATTAGCTTTCTCCTGCCTTCCCTGGTAACACTGAGGCATATCTCCCAGGGGCATGGCCAGGAGAGACTGGCTGGGCTTTAAAGAATGATGGGAACAAGAAGCTCTGCCAATGACTCTACTCAGCCAAGAGGCAGCGAAAGTTCCCATCTGACAGACTGGAGCTCTGCAAGGGCTACTTTACCTCTGGATCTTGCACTGAGCATATCTAGTCCAATGCTGCTGCTGTTAACTAAGATATGTGGACTGTTGGTCCAGGATTCGTAGGCCCATGGAAGTCTGTGGCACCAAGTTTGGAGTCCTGCTCTGGCAGGGGCGGTTGGACTAGATGATCTTTTGAGGTCCCTTCCAACCCCGAGCATTCTGTGATTCTGTGCAATTTCTGAGGACACTGCTCTGGGCCAATGTGCCTTTACTGGTCCTACATCATCTGCATAAGGGGCTGCCAAAGGAAAACCAACAGGCGTGCTGGGATGGGTGGGAGCCCCTCTCAACCTAGCAGGTGGGACCTGAGCATCCAGGCTCCTCGGTTCTACTGATCCTCATTTCAGCTGCTCAGACATGTGGACTGGCCCTAAGCCAGGGCTACCGAGGCAGAGCTGCCAGCCCTGAGAAGTGTAGTAGCTACACCCAGCATCATGTGCGTCTAGAAAAGCCATCTTTTAGTCTCTGCCCCAGTTTCTCCATCTGGAGGGATGGAAGAGAGGTGGGCAAGCAGCTTGCTTGTAACAGATTATTAATTCTGTTAACAGTCTTGGAGGTCTTTGGCAGCAAAAAGAGAAAAGCCTGATGCCAGCAATCCCTGCTACACCAGCAGGGCAGTGACAGCAAGGTAAGAAGTCAGGCTGATTTCTCATTTTTATTGTCTGGGAAGAATAAAATGAGTTATTGAGGGGGAATAAAAAAATAAAGGTAAGTATCTGAGCATGGGCTGTGGAGGGACCCAGGGATGGCTGGCTGAAGGGATTGCTGCAGATCCCACCGTGCTGGCGCCAGCCCCCACAGCCTTGCCTGTCCCCGCAGTGCAGCCTGTGCTCCCTGTGAGGGGAAGAGTCCAGCCATGGCCAAGAAGGAGGTGACTCGAACAGTCAGACTTCCATCTTGGAGATGTTACCCAGACCATGGCTGTGCAACAATCTCGTTGTGCCAGGTGCTGTATGAATGTAGTAAAAACTTACATGAAGCATTGAGCCGCTGTCATCACCCAGTTTGGGGCCACGAGGAAGCCTCCGCAGAAATGGTTGTTCTCCCCTTGCAGATAGGCCACGTAAGGTGTGAAGTGCGTCGTGGTTTTACCTCCTCCCTCCATCCAATTCCAGGAAGAATCTGCAATGGATGGGATTGCAGATGAGGGGATCAGAAGGCACAGGATTCCTCCTTCCCCAGCCCTTTCCTTGCCTTCAGCTGCTCTACTTACTGGCTGTAGCTGAGGGACATGTTACCAGGAGGAAGGAGAGCAGAAGCTTCTGCAGGCGCTTCATCATAGCGTCCCCGGATTCAGTGGGTCCCTTGGAGGGGAGGCTGCAGCTGGGGTATCTTTCTGCTCCCGGCAAGGTTTTATAGCCTAAGACTAGACTCCAGGAAACCACAGAAGTCAGACTCATCTGATTACTCTATCTGCAAATTGCATACCTCAGCAATTTGAGAGGGGAATTTAGTCAGCCTTAGCTCTAGGCATCAACCCACCTTCATTTTGTCCCTGACCCGAGGTATCTGATGCGCTTCTAAAAACCCAGAGACAATTTTAAGCCATTGCCTTTGAGCTGGAAGTTGTAGGGACCATACCCAGCCTTATCACTTTGTCGGCCAGTGTGCTCTTCCCTTGCAGCTTGTATTTGTTGTGCACTTGCAAACTCTTTTGATTTTTATCATGAGCCCTGCAAGAACAAGATTACTTTGATTCAGTGTACGAGTTCCAAAGACTGCAGTGGCATTTGAGGACTCTTTCTTGTTCTCAGTAGGTTTGCTCCCGGCTAATAGAGCAAAACTGGTGTGAGGACATTTGTACCACCACACTGATCATGGTTATGTGAGGGCAAGAAGTTGTTATGGCAGCTTTACAAGTGTGGCCCGCAGAAGTATGACTGCTGCTGGCACCATGAGGTCTCTGTTCTGCACCAGCTGCTGACTTATGGTTCTGCTTTGTACGGCAAAAGACACCATTTTAAGTGTTTCTTTCTAGTCACCGTTAAATTGGGGAGTTGTCTGTCTCTTACCAGTCAGTGTGAGAGAAGGCAGGAGGATACTTCCTTGGCCCTTGGTCAGGGGTTCACTTTCCCTCTCGTGTTGAGGGTGAATGGAGACAGGGACGCAGGTTTGGGGTGCTGGTTTGGGATGCTAGAGTTAACCAGATGAAGCTGGTCCTGGTCCTCTGGGAAGGGTCATGTCCAAGCATGTCACAATCCTATTTTGACAGGCAGTTATTTTTGGATGCCAAACAAATGTCTTTCTGCAGAGCATGGTAGGGATCTCTCTTCCCGGGACCAGGCTCTCCAGCAGCTCCGCCTCCTCCTTCTCCTCCAGCCCTCGGTGATGGGAGGAAGGGCTGGTGGTAAACCCCGAGTCTGCTCCCCCCACCCTTGCTCCCAGGATGTCCCCTCACCTCCCCAGTGGCACCAGTGCACAGGCTCCAGCAGATGATGGAAGATAGGCATGGCTGTATGCTTGCCCTGGCAGCAGTTCCTTCCTTCGGCTGTGACGAAATGGGTCTGATACATCCTTGCTGCCCTCAGTGCCAGTAAATTCACCTTCCTATCTGCCCCCAGTGCGGCAGGGCAAAACCCGTTTTCAAGCTAAAAGATGCCATACTCGTGCAAAGACTGCAGCAGCTGGAGCTTCAAGGAAAACCCTGACGTTACACAAAGGTTTGTACTACACAGATAAGCAGTTGGAGCCTTTTCAATTGCAGATTTCCTAGCTGATAGCAGCTGTTAGCAGAAGACCAAACCATGGACCCTTCTCAGTTTTCCCAGGGTAGCATGGGTGCTGAAGGCAAAGGGGACATAGTTTCTCTTTACCCCAGGAAAGAAGAGGGAGAAGAGCAGATGTCCAGGGCTGACTGCAGTCCATCTCCTCCCTCTGATGGAGGTGGCTAGTGGGAGCCATGGAGGTACCATGAGAACAGGGCAAGCATTCCATTCTCTCGAATTGCACGCAGTTTCTGTATATTTAAAATTCCCCACTGGGTTTCCCCACCCTCTTGAACTTGTGCAGACATTTGTCGTTCTGCACCAGGGAGTTATTTACAGATGCACTGTCTCTGCCCCTTGTCATCTCCTCCAGGAAAGTGTCTCACACTCTCCTATCTGTACGTGAGAGATGCTATCAGAAACTACCTGTAACAAAGGAGACCAGGGCTCAGAGTTTAGGCAAGTTCCTTTATACCCAATACAGGCCATGGAAGGAGGGACTCTAGTGCAGGGGCTGTCTGAAAACGGTGCTAGAGCATCCCTTGTGTGGAGGAGAAGCTTGCTGCTGAGCATCACCTGACTGAGGGAAGAGTCGCAAGCCCTTTTTATTTTGTGCTACTGCTAGGACAGCCTCTGCAAAGGCTGTACTGTGAGGGCTGGATTTGCCTTCCTGAGACACAGAAACATGCCAACAAACGCCAAGATTCCCAGCTAGGACCTGCCCTAGCCTTCTCCAGGGAAAAAGTTGTGCTCTCCTGTGATAGTTGGCATAGAAAGAATGGAGGAAGTGGCATGGGGTCAGATGATTTTGTGAACCCGGGTTCTCTATCAACCCTTTCAGTACAATCGTGTCAGAGACTGAGTCAATGTCTCTACCCAGGACATCATGCTCCTGTTCAGGAGATGGAGGACTTAGACGGCTGGAGGATAGCAGAGGCAAAGGCTGAAAGCACTAATGTGCAACAGCTGGGACTTTGAGTATGTCTCCTCTATGAGATCCTACAGCTCCATCCCTGGGATCTCAGCCACCACCTGCCCTACACCCAAGCTGGAGGCATGAACAGCCTGGTCCACAAAAAGTCGAGGCCCCTTCACTTTCTAGAGCTTCTTACAGCTAAGAGTTGGAAAGATGAGCCTGGTTTCCCATCTGACCCAGCCTGCGGTCTTGGTTGCCCTAGGTCCTAGTGTGCAATATCACCCAGGCACAAAGGTCCCTGCAGAGGGGACAACCATTGCTTGGCAGGGAACAGCAGCTTTTGACCTTGGTACTTGCTGACACATAACGTCCTAGCTGTCAGCTGCTCCGGGCAGATGGTGACATTGCTGCAGTTGATGAATGGAGTGTGTGCATATCGCTTTTCACAGCCCATTTCTGCCTGGGCAGCTTCTCTTTCTGTAACACACTCATCCCCACAATCCCTGTAGCTCTTGTCCTCCCAGTCTGCCAGCAGTTCACTGTACCACCTCTCTCCCAACAGGCTGGCCTCCCCCTCTCTGCAGTGAGACCCTCCCTCCCTTCTCCCTGGGTCAAAGTGTGAGAAAGAAGACATACACTGGGGAATGCAGCTCTGAGTTTACTGTGGGTGTTTTAAGTGCAGCAAGGTTCAAGAAGGGACAGGGTTATCTCTGAAGGGGGTCCACTGCAGTGCAGACTATTTCTGGTGCCATCCAGGATGATCCCTGCATCTGCTAGGGTGATTTCACATGATCCTGGATGGGCTGCCTGAGACAGCCGGGGAGCGGTACAGCCAGTAGCGTCAGGACAGAAAGCAAGGGACCCTTGTGTGCATGGATCAGGTCACTCAGGTTCCCAAGGAGAGAGGAGGGGGGGGGTCAGGAAGGAAACCAGTGCAGTCTTGAGAGCTGTGCCAACGCTGGGGCCATTGCTGCTCTTACTTCATGATCTTTTTGATCCAGGGCAGGTAGTTGGCGATGCGGGTGTAGACCCCGGGCGGGGTATTATACCCAAAAGAAACGATGCCTTGTGCCACCTTATTGCATACCAGGGGCCCACCAGAATCTCCCTGAGGACAGATGAGAGACTGGTTTAACAGGCTGCTTCTCTCTGGGAACAGGTTTCACTTGGACCCTCCCTGACCATGCATGACCAGCAAGGCTGTATCTGCTCCAGACCCTCAGCTCTGCTCCTGCCCATGTGCCCCCTGAGCTGGGGCTCTACAGGGCACCCAGAGAGCTAGTCCACATGGCAGCTGCAAATCAAATGCTCGTTACCTCTCCTGGGAACCAGCTAAGTCTGTGCCGGCAGCAGCTCCTGCTACCAGAAAGCCTGACTGCCCCACAGCCAAGCCCCCATCCCATTGGCAGCCCGTACCTGGCTGGAATCCCCGAGCTCATGGAAGCTGCCAGCACAGACCATGCCAGTGTCAAGATGCGGGTAGAAGCGGATGCATTTCCTGCGGCTGTAGATGGAGACTTTGGTTTCAAAGAGCGTGTTGGTTGCCTGGTCATCATCGATCAGACCCCACCCAGCTATGCTGCACTTGGTGCCTGTGGGGAGGTCGCTGCTGGTCTTGGGCAATGGAATGGTCTTGACGTAGTCATTCAGAGTTGCTTTTGCTGTAAGCTGAGAGAAAGCAAGGTTTTTGGAGAAGTCCATGAACAGAACAGCCAAAAGACAGTTTGCATGCAGAAGTAGGGGAGGTCTAGCAGGACACAGAACTGCAAGTTCTGGTGAGCTGCTGTGAATAGGGCATGAGGACCCAAGCCCTGCCCATGGTTCCTTCCCTCACTCTCCTGCTTGCCTCCAGCACTCACAGGCAAAAGCAGCTCCTGGTCTGCAGAAGGAGCTAACAGCAGGAATGCGCTCTGCTAGACCTGCAGTCCCACTCTACCCACCGCCCCACTGGTTGCTGCAGGCCTGCCTTGCCTTAAGTAGCATGATGTCGTTAGACACTGTGTTGGGGTTGTATCCAGGGTGCTTGTAGTATCTGAGAACTCCCCGGATCTGCTGGGTTGTTTCTGGTTCCTGGATGTTGTGAGCCCCCAGGATGACTGTAGCATTCCTGGAGGGTAGAAACACAGGTTGGGTCTCACCCATGTCCCTGCCTTTTGCAGGGAGGTGGCGAGAGCTGTTCAGCACAGGGGGAAGAGGAATCTACTCTAAAAGTACTCCAGTGCTGCACCTCACAGGTTAGGGAAGGAAAAAGGGGGTGAAGCCCCTGTATGAAGTACTCACCCCATGCAGTGTGCAGCTGTCATCACCCAGTCAGGGGCCACCAGGAAGCCTCCACAGGAAAATATCCCTATCTTCAGGTATGCCATGTATGGGTGGGAGTGGGGCTGAGCCTCGTGGCCCCCCACAATCTGACCCTGCAGAGTACCTGCAAGACACCCCACCACAGGGTGAGCTGATGGTGGCTGAGCCCAGACCAGCAGCCTCCCTCACAGCAGTTTGCGGCATCCGAGCTTACTGGCATCAGCCCACGGGCAGGAAAGCAAGAGCAGCAGGACCAGCAGCGGCTGGGGGTGGCACATCCCTTCTCACAGATGGATGCTCCTTCCAAGGTGTGTGGAATTCTGAGTCCTCCAGTGCCCAAGGGCTTGTTTTATACCCTGGGGCCAGCTGCACCCAGCAGCCAGGAAACCATGTGCGATGGCCTGATTGTGGTAATCAGAGCAGTGCAGCATCCCTTTGGGGATATCTGTATCTCTGCTGCCCTGGCCTGCTCACATGCTCAGAGACTGTGATTGATGAGTGATAGAGCAGGACAGAAAGGCCAGGGCGCAGAGAGTGTGGTATGCCACACAGTCCTGGAACCTCAGGGATGCTGAACAGAAGATGTGTCCCAGGGTATTTCTGAGGTGTGATTTAGCATTTCTCCTGCAGTTTGGATGCAGGACAAATCATTCCCACTTGCTCCAAAGTGTGGTGTCCGAGCTCTAGCAATCCGACTGCCTCAGACTGGACCTTCAGTAGCTCATGTCACTTGCTCCTAGGGCTGGTCAGGTCACTTCATGTTTTGTTGGTAAGCACAATGACGGCAGATGCTCTTTCCCTTTGATGGTTTCCTGGCTGCAGCTGTTCTGGCAACTGGCACATCTGTTCAGATAGGACAAGGGGAAGCCTTCATCTACCCTCCTTCAGATTTTCTGCTGTCTCCCTTCCCTGACCTGAAATTACCTGCAAACCAGGCTGCAATTGCTGTCTTCACCTTGCCCCTAGAAAGTGTGATTTGGTTAAATGCTAAACTGAGCACCAGTCCTGCTGCACTTGTCCCTTCCTAGCCTTGTGGTCCTGAACAGAAACCACCATTGGGCTGCCCCAGGTGACCCTGTTTCAAAGAGGTGATCAAGTCTTTAGTCAAGGGCATGGACCTTGGGCAAGCTGGCAGGGCGAGTGTCCCAGGAGGGCAGCAGGGAGGCAGTGGGGCTGATCCGCCAATTAGTCTGTGCTGCTGAGAGGATGGCATTTGAGGAAGAGCTGTGGTATGAGAATGGAAAACCCCTGAAACAGTTCCTGGAAATAAAATCAGAGTATGTGTGTAGGTATAAACAAATCAACAGATAAGTATATTACTCTCTTACTGCTCCAAGCAGTCTCCTGCACATCAGAAGAGCCACTGGATTCGTGGTAAGGCTACACTAGCTTGGCCAGGGAGGTCTGAGAGCATGAGCTAACCTAAATGCTAGTCCTTTGGCTTCATTAAAACCTTACTACCAAACATAGGAGTCCCACTGCACGATGATCCCTAGTTTCTCTCTGAGTAGCAGCTCTCTCCATGAGTCTGTATCCTGCAGTAACCTCATGCAAAGGTCTTGCTTTCTGCTTGATCCCGGTGGTGCTGAGCTGAAATCTTGGAACTCAGATACTCCGGGCCATTTGAATTTTCTTATTGCTCTGTAACAGCTGCTGCATCAGCAGTACCAGGGCCAGGCTATGCTGCAGGTAGTAGAAACCAGGCAGAAGTTCTCTGCCCCAAACCACTTAGTATTCTTACATATAACAAGCAGGGAGGAAAAACAGCAGGTGAAGGAAGTGGTGCAGAGGATGGTAAGCAGCAGAGCTTGGGATGAATTTATGCTCTCCAGACACCAGCCTTGCTGTCAGTAAGGGCGCAGCACTAGCTGTGAGGAGATGTGCTGCTTGTCCTTCCTCTGCAGTGCTTGAATTCAAATCAGTCCAACTTCCTCAGCACAGTGCCTGGTACCACACCCCTGCCCACTCCTCTTGCCCAGGCATTGCCCTGCTGTTCACACTGCGCTGTTTACACCAAGCCCTCCGCAGCCTGTCCCCTGATCTGGGGAGAAACCTGGCTGAAGACTGGTTCCTCCCTGCCATCCCTGCATGAACAGGGGAAGGAACAGCTGTCAGATGTGAGCATGTGGGGACAAGCCTGGCACTGAGATAGGCCCTGCTCCAGAAGGTGCAAAGCAGTGCTGATGAGCTCACATGACGGATTTTATGGGTCCTGCACAGGGAACCCTAGGCCAGGGACTCTGGCAGTCTCTGGAGCAGCCTCGTGGCCTTGGTCACACCATGCTCACTGCAGCCAGCCATGACATGCCGAATGGGAGGTGGCAGAAGCATGTGCAGCTCCCTCCCTTCTGGGGACATGTCAGCTCGCTGCTGATGGGGTCACCAGGCAGAAGATGCTAGCAGAAACTTGAGCTCATCCCAGGCACAGTAAGAGGGCCAGTGCTGGGCTTAGTGTTTGGAGACCAGGCACTGAGCTGGCCCAGCTTCTCTAGTCCTTCTGAGCTACCCAGGCCAAATTCAGATCGAAGGAGGGAAGGGATTTCTTCTCTGGCAATTGCCAGCAGCTGCTAGGAGCTGCATGAAATGCCACACTTTAAAGAAAATGCGAGACTCAGGAATTTGCATTTGTAGCACTCTCACTCTGTAGAGACACTGAGGGATGAATGTCTCCAAAGCTCCCATCCTGCAGGCACTGAGCACTGGAAACAGTCAGTGCCTTTCAGCGCAGATCAGCAAAAAGGTCAAAAACTCAAACCAGTCACAAAGGAGGGAAATGTTGGACACCATGGGGTACAGGATCTGGGCTAGCCCACTGAGGATGTGTTTTATCAGAATGACTTCCAAGTAACTATCTTTTTTGGGGCAAGAGTGGAGAGGGGCATTTTGTAAAGCTGTTTGCTTTCTGTTTAATGTTTTTGCATTGAGGAAATGCATGCTTCTCAAGAAAAGCCACTTAGAGAAAAAAATCAACAAAACTTTGCCATTTAAGGCCATTAATATGGTCTAAAGGAAATGATCCTGAAACTTTCACTTTCACATTCCTGTTTTCCTTCAAATCCAGAGACGCACTGCAGAGACTTTTCCTACAGAGACTCACCATCACCACCACCCAGTTATAATGAACTGACATCCAGGCACAACACCTGTGCCTGAGACAACTCTTTAAGCACTATGAAAGGCCACATCTCCAGGGTTTCATGTCAGCTCAAGTTAGAGGGGCCTTCCCAGCTTCTCCAGGGACAGGAGCATCCTGCCATGTCTGAGACTGAGATGTGCCACTGGAAAGATGATGCCTGCTGCTGCAGAGTAGAAGTGACCAAAGCTAGGAAATACATCCAACCCACTGTCAGGAGCAATCAGCCATTTTTAAACCAGCACAGCTCCACCCTTCCTGGAGGAGAAAAACACCTGCAAGCAAATGGATGCCTTGGCTGATGCCAGGCTCTGCTGGGGCCACACAGCATGCACAGGATGGGTGGGGTGGGGGGAAGCCTTGTGGGACAGACCTGGGGGTGCCAGCTATCCGTTAGCCAGCCTGAGGGTTGCTTGTCTAGGCCCACTAGGCAGAGCTCTCCACAGAGTTTCACCCAGCCAGTTTTTAATCAGAATGTCTGAAAATACAAGTTTTAATCAGGACTGTGCAGAAGCACAGCAGGAAAACCTCAACAGAAATCATTGATATTTTATCTTGCATTTGTAGTTTGCTTTCTTTCTCTCACAGCTGCTGGTGCCCCGCCATGATCTGAAGCTGGACATGCTCTCTGAAGCAGGCGGTCTTATGGCAGGAGTGACCAGGCATGCCACTGGCCACAAACGCAGGCTGCTCCTGCCCTCCTACTCTCTGAGTGTCCCTGTCTGCAGACAAACTTCCCTTTGGGGCTAAGGTGCTTTTGCCTTCCCATTGGCCTCAGCAGGAGCACACCGGGGAGTTTTCCAGGGCTGCTGACACTGAGGCACCTCATCTCAGCATTTGTGAATGCCTGCTATAGCCACAGCTCTGGAAGAGGATTCAGGGGGCTGCAGCTGCCCCCATACCTCCTCTGGCACTAGCACTCAGCAGCTATCAGTTTTGAGTAGATTGTGGTCTTGATCTGAAGAAATGAGAAACATTGCAGGATGGGGTGTCCCTCCCCCACCTCCTTTCATTTCAAAGAAAGAACATCTGAACTGAAACAATGGCAAAGGAGAAGTACCAAGATGAAGCCCAGCCTGCGACTGTGCAGATAGCAATGAGGAGCCACTGCAGAACAAGGAGACCGCTTGGTGGTGTGGGTGCCTCGCTTGAGGAGCTGCCTCGTTTGCCCCCAGCCATGGAGCTGGAGACTTACGCCTCAGCTCTGGTAGCAGCAGCTCTGAGGGAGCTGATTGCATGGAGTGGAGGGGACCCAAATCCCCCGAGGGCCCCCAGGCTATAGGCCTGTGCCCTGACTTGCTGTGAGATGGAAGCAGTGTTTAAGGTGCATGGTGAGTCGCTGTGGGGCAGGGAGCTGAGCAGGCTCGGGGTTGAGTTGAGAAGGTGCTGGAAAGGCTACAGAAAGGACACACAGCTCAGGCGGCTTCCCAGAGCTAGACTCTTTGCGATGTGCTGTGAATCAGCCCTGCCTTTTAGGCAGCACCAGATGTGCATGGGGAAGGGGCGTTTGGAAGAGCCTACATTGTTTTGCTGGTCCAGAGGACCTGGCATCCCATGGGTGTGTTGAGCTGTCCCAGCTGATTTATCTGCCTCAAGCCCTTCTGCATTTGCCTCCACCTGCCCACAATCTCCACAGATCTCCCTGACAAAGAGCTCATTCCTGTCAGATATCTCTTTCCTGAGACTGCTCTCATGTGCCAGCTATTTAAGAGCTGCCAGCTACTTAGGGCCTCTGACAAGGCAAGCTTCTTCATCCTCTGATCTTCTAGGGATGCCCCACCAGTTCTGTCCTGAGCAGACTCATGAGATGGAGGCTCAGCCTGAAGCAAGCATAAAGCAGGGGTGACGGGCGAGAATCACATCGACCTTTTTAATTCTAGTGCTGTGCCGGGACCATCTGCCCAGCCCATTTGGGAGTGAGCTCTTTGTGCTGAGTGTGTAACCTTGCACTTCTCTGTATTGAGCTGCGCTCATGACCCAGCCCTCATGCTGATTTATGCTCCTTCAGTCTTGGGGTCATCTGCTGACTTTATCAGCATGAGTTTCTTTCCATGCTGCTGATAGAAAAGCCTGAAACACCAGCTGAAAGGGTGAATGTGGAGGATGAATCCCTCAGCTCTTGATGAGAACTACTCTTGTTTGCACATGACTTCCCGCAGCAGGAACGCTCTTTGTGTTTTCCGTTTTATGCTACAATCCAGGCTAGGATCATTCCACTCACCAAGTAGTGGGTGGACTCCCAGGAAAACTCCCTGCTTGCCACACTGGTGGAAGAAATCATTGCTCTTTGCTCTCAATCTGGGGACCTCTCCATGGCTTTGTGCCAATCTGGCATGAGAACACAGGTAAAAGCAGAAAGCAGGGCACAGCTTCTGCTGTGATCCTAAGTTAAAAGGTGTTCTGTCTTTTTTTCTACGCTTCTTTGAAACTGTTTTGGGTGGGGTCCATCCTGCACAGAAATGTGGTTGATGTTGTAACTTCCCTTTTTCCACTTTGGTAGGTAGAAGTCTCACTCATTTTGCACAAGGAGTCCTCCCCACTATCTGCTCTGTGCTGGGCCTCAGACAAGCAGCTGGAGAGCACTGCTGGCTGCTGGACCTCCCTCTGGCAGCAAGAGCCTCAGGCGAGTCATGACAGGTGAGTCATAAGGCAAATTCAAGCTGTGGTTTGGAATAGCACATTGCAAGGCTTTCTCTCCAGTCAAGTTTTGACAGATGCAGGTAATAGGTCAATGATAGACATTAACATTACAATCATGTCCAGGACTCCTGGATTCTGGTCTTAGTGCAGCCCCTTGAATCTTCTGCAATGCCAGGCAAGAGGCAGAAGCTTTGTGCCTCAGTTTCCCTGTCTGTGATGCAGGCAATGGGAAGATCCTGATTGAGTTCTAGCAGGTGTTTGGAGCGCTGAAGGTGCAGGGTGCAGTGTCAGGCCATGTGCAGGGCTTTGACCAGCCAGCTTCCTTTGAACTGGGTGGAGCTGAGCCCTGGCCTCAGGCACGCAGTGCACAGACTAGCTGCACTGACATGGCACAACTTGGATGGACGTGTCCTAAGAGACTGGCAGGAGGAGGCCCATGGAGGAGCCCAGAGGGGTGACAGCATGGAGCTTTCTCCTGGCGGGGGATGGATCTGGGCATGGGTGGCGCATAGAGCAAATGATGAAGAGGCAGTTGCTCTCTGCCAGGCTCCGTGGTGAATTTAATGCCATAAAAGGCAAAGCACTTTGTGTTTCAGATTGTCTGGGTGCTCCTACTAGCACTTGGCTTTGTCCATCCCAATAGACTCTAGCCATCAAGGTGAGAGGTGGTGTCCCATTCAACCCAGCCTGCCCTGACTCAAAGAAGGGGCCTGACACATTATTTCATTCATGTCCCACCTTCACAACTACAGCAAGGCTGAAAATAGCCAGACCCTGATGAGAAATGATGGCAGCCGTTAGAAACAATGTCAATACTCTCACTCACAACAGGAAACTTTATTAAACAACAGGAAGCCAATGCTCATGTGTGGACTTACAAAACACCTCACCCTCTTCTCTCCTTGCTCTTTCAGTGCCACAGGGCTGGCAGACAGAGCTCTAACTCTCATCTCCATGCTGGGGTTGGACTGCTAGGATCAGAGCCAGGCCTGTGGCAGTCTCACAGCTGTTTCCAGCCCTCAAACCAAGGGTCAGCTTGGCTCCAAAAGCCACCTCAACGCTTGTTCCATCGTGCATCCCTTGGCTGCTGGCCTGGGCTCAGAAGATGGATGGTCCAGAGCTGAACTGGCTGGTGAATCTCTCCCTTCCTCTTCCACTGAGCTCTGCTAAATATCCTGAGCTCAGACGTGACCTGCTCAACAGCAAAAGTTCCTGCCTGCAGCTGGCTGCCATGAGGAATGTGAATATCATCCTGCAGCACTACAACTTCACAGGCAAGCTCACCAACCGGCAGGCTGGGGATGAAGCCATGGGTCTCATTCGCACAACCTTTGTCATCATCAGCTGCATCATCATCCTGGAGAACCTGCTTGTACTTCTGGCCATCCTGCGGTGCTTGCGAGCCCGCCGCTGGGTCTACTCCTGCATTGCCAGCATCACCGTGAGTGACCTGCTTGCAGGAATTGCCTACCTTTCTAATCTCTGCCTCTCGGGAAAGAAGACCTTCCAGCTTTCACCTCAGCTCTGGTTCCTGCGGGAAGGCATTCTCTTCATCGCACTGGCTGCCTCCACTTTCAGCTTGCTTGTGACTGCCATTGAGCGCTACAGTGCCATGGTAAGGCCGATTGCTGAGAATGAAGCCAGCAAGACCCTGCGCTTACGCAGCTTGATCATTTCCTGCTGGCTGCTGGCCTTTATCATTGGACTGCTGCCACTGCTGGGTTGGAACTGCCTGTGTGACTTCAACACCTGCTCTGTTCTCCTGCCTCTTTACTCCAAGAACTACATCCTTTTCTCCGTAGTCATGTTCAGCATCATCCTCCTGGGGATCATCGGCCTCTATATCTCCATCTTCCAGCTGGTCCAGGCCAGTTCTAAGCAAACCAGTTCTCGGCACAGCCGTAAACGGTCCCTGCGCTTGCTCAAGACTGTGCTGATAATCCTGGGTGCCTTCATCATCTGCTGGAGCCCACTCTTTGCCTTGTTGCTCTTTGATGTCTTCTGTGAGACTCAGACCTGCACACACCTCCACAGCATGGACTGGACCTTGGCTCTGGCCCTACTTAACTCAGGTGTGAACCCCATAATTTACTCGCTGCGGAGCGTGGAGGTGCGCCGCGCTGTGGGAAGCCTGTTGTGCTGCTGCTGCATCAGGATTGGGCTTTGCAACCCTGGGAACTGTTTGATCATCACAGACATCAACTCTGGCTCGTCCACAGAGAGCTCTCTGCGCTACCGGGAGAGCTTCCGCAGCTCTGTAGCACTGAATACCCGGCCCAGAGCACCTCTCTCCAGCAACTCCAGTGTGATGAGCAATCTCCCCAGCCTCTGAGAGGGGAGAGCAAGAGATGCCAGACAGCCCACCAGGACCTCATGCTGGTCCTGGCCTGACAACACTGTAGCCTGTATGCTGCTCAGGCTGAACAGGTGTAGCCTCATTCCATTTGTTAAGCTGGCCAAGCTTTCTAGTCCCTTCAAACTGAGATATTGCTTCAGGGTGGATGCAGCCTAGGGACAGGTATTTCTCTCAGGATGGGAGTGAACAATGTGGGCACATTTTGGGATTGATGCCCTGCTGAGATAACTGCTGTGTCTAGGTTCTAAGCAGACCCTGCTCTGTCTGTGCATGTATACAGCTGATGTACCTGCCCAGATGAGGGTATTTTGCCCCAGGGCACAGTGACAAATAGGGTGGGTATCCCCCACATCTCGAGATCAGGCTGAGCTGGCAGTGCTGCCACTGCATGTCATGCAGGGTGGCTGGAGGTGATGAATCTTCTTCGGCAGTTTAAAGCTTTCTGGAAATGCTGTGATGGGCACAGCTGCTGGGCAAGGATGCAGGCTTGATGTCTTGCCAGGGAGTCAAGAACTGGGTTTGCAAGTGCCAGTGTGCGCAGCTGTGGGCCAGCTCAGAGGCCCTGGCCAGGAACCAAGTGCCCACTTGCAGCGCAGCACAAGCTAGCCACAGGAGAGCAAAGAGCTGCAGCAAGTGTGCCGAGGCTGGGCAATGCACCTGGGCTAATGCTGTGACAGTGCTTACACCCTGGCAGCAAGAAGTAAGAGCCCTGCTGTGCCTCTGGCCATGGTGCTCCGGCAAATCTGCTGAGTTCTAAGGTCCCCAAGCAGGGGGAGGTGCCCACTGTGGTGAGTACTGGAAGGTGGAGCAGCAGCTCGTAGATGACGTTGCGTTCTTTTGTCTCTGGTGGGGTTTGGCTTGCATCTGAACAGAAGCAGCAGGAAATGTTTCCTTTTTCTTTTTGGGCTGAAAAGCCTGCATGCTTCTAGAAACCTTTCCAAACGCAGTGTTTGCAATGGAACAGGTTTGCAAGAATCACTCTGACAGCCTGGAACAGAGTCATCACACAGAGACAAGAGTGGGCTGGAACCTGCCCCAAGCCCTTCTGAAGTTCAGCATAGCTGGGGAAAGGAATGGGGGCATCTGATCCTAGCATGTTTGCTTTGAGCACTACCACATTTGGAGAAAGGGGTCACCCATGCTCTGTCAGCGAAATGTTCTGAGGGTCTCCACCTCGCTTGAGCTGGGCAACATCAACAGCAGTGAAGGTACCTAAGGATCCCTGGGTCCCAAGCTCGTAGCAGTCATATATGGATTCTCCCTGTTGCACCAGGGCTGAGCACTGCTGCCCGGGTCTCTCCGAACACCATTCCTTCTCTCCACTGCGCTTGCAGGCCAGTGACTGCCTGGCTGCAGCCGCAGGCCCTAGCAGTTTGCTGGCTGGTATCTCTGAAGCAGCAGGAGAGATTACAAGTTGCTTCAGCTTCACCAGTGGGAGGCTTCAGAGGCTGCCAAGTTGTGAACAGAGCCCAGCTGGCAGCAGACATTTCCATGGGCAGGCAGATAACTGTGCTGCGGGAGGTTGGTGGGGAGAACTACTCCTGGGGCAGGGCTGGCTGGGGCCAGCAGAGGCTTTCGCAGGGCTTGGAGACCTTTGCAGCCAGGCAAGCAGGACTGGGGCTGTGTCAGGGAGTCAAGCAGCTCCCAAGGAGCCCATAGGACATGCAGAACACCTGCTAGCACAGGGAAGGGGAGGCGAGGGCCACTGAGATGACTGTTCTATGCTGTGGAAAATGTCTTGCTCCAAAACAGCCTCATTCATGCCTGGGCCTGACAGAGATCCAGTGGGGCCCAGAAGGCACTACCAGCTTGTGCCTCAGATTCCCGCTCTTCTATGCCCTAACGAAGTGACAAACCAGAACAGCACCAAATGCCTCCTCGCACCATGCAAGGAGGCCAAAGCCATCCAAGCACTGTGGAAACTTCTGATGACTTAAAATCTGCCAGCCCGGCCCCTCAGCAGGAGGCACTGAACTTCCAGCCCATTTGTTTTGCAATAAATCTAAATGATAAGAAAGCCTCTGTATGGTTTGCTATGATTTTATCTTCCTGCAGGTCAGGTGCCCAGTGGCTCATCCCGCAGGCAACAGGCCTCTGCACAGCGGCCTGGAGCTCTGACACCACCGAGTGGGCACCGAGGCAACCAGCGCAGGCCCGGGCTGCGCGCTGGAGCAGGGCCCTGCTGCGACCCGCGAGCCCCTCGGCTGCGACGCACCCCGCTGCCCGGGTCAGGGCATTGCGGACCGGCCCCTCCGTGTGCCAGCGTGCGTGCCGGAGGACGCGAACGCTCCCCGCAGGCCCGGGACGGCCGCAGCCCGCCGTGCCATTCCCGGCGCAGCAGGGCCACCCCTCTCCCGCGGCGGCGGTAACCCCCCGTTCCGCTCCCGGGCGGCGCTGCGCTGCGTCCCGCAGACGCGCCGACATGGAGCACGGCCGCGGCCCGGCGCCTTCCGCTCCCGGTTCCACGGGCCCCCCGACCCCCTGCTGCAGGCCAGGCCGAGAGGCAGCGCCAGCCGCTCCGACTACAGCTCCCGGCAGCCCTCGCGGCGGCGCAGGAACTACAGCTCCCGGCAGACGTCGCGGCGGCGCAGGAACTACAGCTCCCGGCAGCCCTTGCGGGGCGGGCGGGCGGTGCGGGTGTCGCCGTGCGTGCCGGTGGAGAAGGCCGCAGCGGCGGGGCAGGGGACGCGGCGATGCTGGAGGAGGCGGGTGAGGTGCTGGAGTCGGTGCTGAAGGCCTCGTGCCTGCCGCTCAGCTTTCTGCTCTTCGTGCCCGCTGTGCTGCTGCTCCTGGGCCCGCCGCCCGCCGCCGAGGCCGCCCACGAGTTCACGGTCTACCGCATGCAGCAGTACGAGCTGGGCGGGCAGCCCTACGGTGAGAGACTACACGTCCCGGGCGGGTTCGGTTCGGCCACCGGCCCGCGCTAGGCCCCGGCCCTTCGGGAGGGGGAATCCCGGCGGCGGCCCTTTGCAGGGACGACGGGGCCCTGGGAAGAGCCCCGAGCCTGGGGAGGAGCCCGGGGTAGGCCGCGAAGCCGCAGGTGTCCCAGGGAGAGCGACCCAGCTCGACGGAGGCTGCGGGGGAGCTGGGAGGGCCCCAGGAGGGTGCAGCAGGGCCCAGATCGGGGCCGAGGCTCCGGGGAAGCTGCACGCAGGCCCCATCTGGCTGCGTTTTGCTGCCCAGAATCAGCACGAGCTCTCAGAAGGGTGCTGAGAGCTCCCACATGGTGACCTAGAGGTGGGCAAGGACCGTGCTGTGTCCTTGCAGGCTCCTGTCGGTAGGCTGAACTCCCTGTGTTTCATGTAGTCCAGCTGCAGCTCTCTTGTGTGCTGGGGAACTTGGTCATGATCTCAGTTTTCCCTCTCTTGCTTTCTTTTACAGTTGTTCTTTTATGTTATGATTGACCTCCACAGTTTCTCTGTTCTGGTGCTTCAAGGCTGCTGATTGTGCAACACCTTTCTTTGAGTCAGAAATTCAACCTGTTCTGTGAATCATTGCAGTGTTGTAACTCAACCTTTACCCTCCTGTACTCACTAACCTAGAATCAAGTGTCGTTTCTGAGTCTTCCATAGATATTTTATTCCGGATTGCAGTGTGTTTTCTGCCCAAGAGTGACTTCCTACTGTCTGTTTTGTGTCCTGTTTCAGACTTAGGTTAGCAGTCTGGCACTAGAGCCCCACATTTATTCTGTACTGTCCATGAGGCTCAGTCTTCAGATCTTATGGAGTTTCATAAGATCAACATCATTAGAAGTTATGAAATGCCAGCTGTGTCTGCACACTGTGCAAACACTACAAACGCTACTGGTGGCTTCTGAATGTCTGAAATTATTTCTGGGTTCCTCTGTCACAATTTCTCAAAATGTGTCTGCATTGTGAGACCTTTGTTGTTGAGAACATCACTAGATTCAAGGTGAGCTCTCTCCTGGGGATATTGAGCTCTGTCTTTTCTCATGTAGTGGTAAACTTTTGTCAGCGGGCTTAATGGGGGCACCGGGCATGTGTTCCAGCTGGCTTTGACTTTGCTTGCCTGATTGTTCTATCTAGCTTAGTGCTCACAACACATTGTTTTTTAAGATGCATGCAATTAACTTTTTATGCTGTTTCTTTTCCTGGAGCCCGTTAGCTTGGTGGATAGTGTGTTTTGTTTGTTCCTTGCCAGATCCTTTGGGTAGCTGATACTCCTGCTCCAAATGTCCCTCAGGATAAAAGCTATTTGTTGTTCCAGATTCTCATGTTCTTTTCCAGAAAGACTAAACTGAGATTCCTGCTGAGCTTTTTCTTGACGCGGGGAAGGGAGTGTTTTTGCCAAGACCAGTCTTAGGACAATTTAGCCACAAACTTGGACTCCCTCTAATGGAATGGAGTTCTTTAGATTGTAAATGAACAAGTATTAAACACTTATCTGTAGAGAAGCTACATAAAATCAACTTGTCGTGTTTTACTGTCGGAAGATACTGTTGGATCTGCTCTGCTTAGATGCCAGAGGGTTGTGCTGGAAGTAGAGATCTGGATCCACACTTCACTGTGTTTACACATCGTTGTTTTGGAGATGGTGGAGGGATTACTCTCGTTATAGATTTTTTTTCTGTGGTGGGATGGAGGGCTGCTTTTACTATTTGTGCATTATACAGTGTATGAGCTCTGTGGAGGATTTAGGTCAGGCCTTAACTTAATTTCTGGGGGTATCGCTCTCACTGATACTATGCAGTGGAAGTGCAGATTTTTTGTGTTCAGGTGATTTGACCTTTGATGAGACCAAATTAATGTTAGAGTCAAGTCAGGTTTAAATCTAACCTTCAGCAACACTCCTAGAAGAAGAAATTGGATTTGTAGCATTACAAATTGTAAGGTGGATTTGAATATCTCTATATGAGATGTCCTTGTGGTCCTGTCTTGGAGAATGCTGGGGCTGCTGGCAAGCCTCCAGACTGCTGTTCTCCCTAAATGTTGCATTTTCATGTGGGTGATTTGGTATGCTGAAACTGAGAGTGTAGAGTTAGAAGCAGCCTGCTCATTTGTAATTTTCTCAGCCCCGGAAGCTTCCTGGTGAGTGAGCTGGAGCAGCCCTTTGGACATGGGATAACCTTGCGTTCTGTGCAGCTTGCATCCTCTGCTTGCAGAGATGATCCTACAGGTGGAGGGTGCAGTGGGCTGCGTAGTAAGAGGCCAGGCTTTCTCCAGGTATATTGTTGTCTGCAGGTATTGGGTGCAGGCAAGCAAAACCAGGTAACCTGCATGGTTGTGGTAGGAAGGAAGGCTGGAAGGTGGTCAAGCTGTTGAGGCTGTGTAGTGCTGGAGTAAGTGACCCTGGCAGGATGTGGCTGCACAGATATTGCTCTGATTTATGCAAGGAAGAAAGATCTCTCTTCCTCCTTGGACAAGGGGAAAGAACTTGGCTTTCTGCAGGTCCTGGCTGCTCTGAAGTTCATCAGACTGTCACCAGGACTTTTCTGAGAAGGAACTAGGCTCGAACAAAAGGGATATGATGAAGTCACTTACAAAACCTCTTGCTATTCTCTCCTCTCAGGCACCAGGAGTGCAGTGCTTAACACAGAAGCCCGCACTGTAGAAGCGGACGTCCTGAGCCGCCGGTGCGTCATGATGCGGCTGGTAGATTTCTCCTATGAGCAGTACCAGAAGGCTCTCCGCCAGTCAGCTGGTGCTGTTGTGATCATCTTGCCAGGGTCTATCTCTTCTGTCCCGCAGGATGTTGTAAGGGTAAAAAAAAAAAGTTCCCTTTCTCTTCCGATGGGAGGTGTACTTGAGAGGGAGAGAGGCTTGGGTTGCTGCAGGACTGAAAGCTCCTGTTGTAATGCCCAACAAATCATATTCTAATTTTAAAATTTATCTTTCTCTCTCTCCTTTGGTTGTTAATTTTTTTTCGTGCCTTTTTGCATGTTTAGCAGATGCTAAATCTGTGTCTCATTTAAATCCTTAGCAATTCATGGAGATAGAGCCGGAAATGCTTGCTATGGAAACCATTGTGCCAGTCTACTTTGCAGTGGAAGATGAAGAACTGCTGTCTATCTATGAACAAACACGGGCTGCTTCTGCATCGCAGGGTTCTGCCTCAGCTGCAGAAGGTGATTTCTAACAAGTGGGAGAAAAGTTTAGAGGAATATGGGCTTGATTCCACCTCTGGGAGCAGTCTACTGTGTTATATGCACCGTGAACCAATATTCTGTTGCCTTCACATTTGTTCTGTCTTTTGTTAAAGTGCTTTGAGTTTTAATGGAAGAAAATCCCAGTGTAACAGAGAGCATTGCTCAATTATATTTGCAAATACAGTTGCATAGAGTCAAGTTCTCAGCTTAACGTGGTTGCAAGTAAGAAATAAAACTCAGGCTAAAAACAACAGTGAAGGTGTTAAGTGACTACAGACACTACAGTGCATTAGTAGAAGCTGAAGGTGTTTTTTGTCTGACCACAAGCCAGTTCAGTGTTTCCACGTATTCCTCTGTAAATAACTTACTGACGTGCTGCTCATGATCAACTTTACCACTACTGGAGAAAAGTTTTTGTTTTAGACAGCTCAAAATATTGGGATTTCAGGACAGAATGAAAGTGCATGATGGCCAGGATTCTGTGTCAATGCATAAACACAAGGAACAAGTGAGAGGGCTTAAATCATTTCACGCTAGTCTCTCCAAAGCTCAGTGAGCAAGGGAAATAGAGATGTAACTTCCCCAGGTATACTTTTCTTGTTGTTGTTGTAGTTCTGCTGCACACGGCAACTGCCAATGGCTTCCAGATGGTGACCAGTGGGGCTCAAAGCAAAGCTATCAATGACTGGCTCATACCCAGCGTGGAGGTGAGTTGTATATGGATTCAAACTGGCAATATTGACAGCGTACCTTATATTGGGACTTCATCAGACATTTGGACTGATAGGGGAAGTTAGGGAGGTCTCAGCCAGGTAGTAAGTATCTGAAGTCCTTGAAGCTGAAGCCGCTGCAGCCTCCATAGGCACGTAGAGGTCAGGCTGTCTTTGTACAGGTGCACAAGAGAGGCGATGCTAAGTGACGGTAATCTCCTTCCTCTGCAGGGAAGGCTAACGGGGCTGGGTGGAGAAGACCTGCCCACTGTTGTGATAGTTGCCCACTATGATTCTTTTGGAGTGGCTCCAGTGAGTATTACTTCTTTCTGCAGCTCTCCGTTGCTGTCTTTTTCCACCACGTAGCCTCTGCCCCGATGATTTTTCTTGGCCTTAAAGATGTGAGGCGGTGACAAGCAGAGCACAGTGGTGTGCTATCTTGAAGGCTGTTCTGGTACATGAGAGTAAGTATAGGGTTGTCACCTTGTCTCTGTACTGCTTCATCCTGTAGTGGCTTTCACATGGTGCTGACTCCAATGGCAGTGGGATCTCAGTGCTACTGGAACTAGCCAGGCTGTTTTCCCGGCTGTACACCTACAGACGTACCCATGCTGGGTAAGAAGTCCTTCCTTTGCTCTGCTTTGTTTCCCTCTGAGTACAGCTGCTTTTAATGGCCAAGCTCCTTCCTTTGGTTTCTGTAGTTCTGCTCAAGCCTGGGTACAAGTGGAGTGTGTGATCTGGGAAGTAGATTCCATCCTCAAGTGCTGGGATCTCCCACCCCCTTTTACCCTGTCCTGCCATTACCCTAGTATGTTGCACGTAGGAAGTGTTTGTTAATGAACAGTTTGCCTTGAATGTCAGGTGCTAGCTTCTGTGATTTCACCACACCTCCAAGCCTGAGTAGAGGAGTTCTGTAGCCATGGAGTGCGGTGTGCTAACACTTTTCTGTCTTTGATGGGTAGGTATAACTTGCTGTTCTTCGCATCTGGAGGTGGCAAGTTTAATTATCAAGGAACTAAACGGTGGCTGGAAGACAATTTGGACCACACTGGTAAGGGACTGGCATTCCAGCATGTTCTTTGGCAAGGCCTCTGTTAATATGATTGTGTTAAGTGTCTAGTGCATCAGCCCTCCTGTGACAACCTCCTTGTGTGGGCTTTGCTTTTTTGGGTTGGAAATCCCAGCACGAAATATAGCAATAAAGGTTTGGATTTTTTTCTGTTCCAGATTCCAGCCTACTGCAGGACAATGTAGCATTTGTTCTCTGCCTTGATACTCTGGGCCGAGGCAATAGCCTTCATCTCCATGTCTCAAAGCCTCCCAAGGAGGGGACCTTGCAGCATGTATTTCTGAGGGAACTGGAAATGGTAAAGAAAAGCATTTTATGTAGATGGGAGCTTGGGATTTACTATGGGGAGCTGCTGGTCTCCAAGAGAGGAAGGAAGAAATGAAGAAAGGGTGTGCCATTTAAATATTTCATGTATTGTTTACGGTCATTGATTTGAAGTGCAGACGAATCCTTATGCCACAGCTCCAAACAAAGCAGGCTAGATTTGCTGCATTTTCCACTGCACTTCCTTACAGCTTGAAAAAGCTACCGTGTAGTGACTTAAAACCAGCATTTCTTGACGTGAAAATAGCTTTTTAATGGCACTAATTGCACCTTACAGGTAGAAGTGTATGTTCCTTCTGGAACACAAAAAAACCTGGGTCCAGGTGGACTGGGCAGTGCAGGATGAAACTATGCAGTGGGCAGCATGACACCCTGGATGGCTTGTCTGTTCCCTTAGGTTATCGCCAGCCAGTTCCCAGAGGTGAAGTTTTCCATGGTGCACAAGAAGATAAACTTGGCTGAGGACATGCTGGCATGGGAGCATGAGCGTTTTGCAATCCGACGCTTGCCATCATTCACCATCTCCCATCTGGAGAGCCACCGGGACAGCCTGCGCAACAGCATCATGGATAGGAGGTTAGAGGCCCTGGGGAAGGCTTGAAATGCAGCCCATAAACAAATTGGCCTCATGGCTGCTTGTTCTGGTAGTCAGGGAACGGATCGAAAAAACACTGGGAGTTGGGCTCTGGATTCTGGCTCATGCTTGATGCAGTGAAAAAGGCTGGTTTCTAGAGGAAGCTGATCCCATTGATAGGTCCATAACCCCTTCTTTTGCTTTAGGGCAACGGTAGACACTAAGGCACTAACCAGGAATACTAGGATCATTGCTGAGGCTTTGACAAGGGTCATCTATAACCTAACAGACAAGGTAAGAGCTGCCCATCATGCAGTACTATCTAGGTTGGTCCTGCCCAACCAAGCTTGCTCTCGTCAGTAGGCTGGTTTTGTTTGTTTCTTTTTCCCTTGCAGGGAGCACCTGCAGATCTGCAGATCTTTACAGATCAGATGGTGAGCACAGTGCATTTTTGTAACTTGTGGGAAGAAGGAATCGAGAATCTGGGAGAGAGGTCTGGTCTCAGCATATGTATGGTTTACTCCCTTTCTTTGGTGGTATATTTCTGCAGCAGATCCAGCAGGAGCAGCTAGAATCAGTGATGGACTGGCTGAGCAGTCAGCCTAGGGCTGCCCAGCTGATTGATAAAGACAGCACCTTCCTCAACACCCTAGAATATTATATGGGTCGCTACCTGAAGGATGTCAAACAGCATCATGTAAAGGCAGACAAACGGTAAGAGAAGAGATGAAAGAACCATCCAGGGCATGCTAACTGGCTTCCCTCTCCAATGAATTTTGTCTGAGGTCCAGCTTCTTTGGCTTCTTGACCATGTAGCTGGAAGTGATTGCTCTTTTCTGCTCTTCTGTCAATGTTCTCCGTTCTCCCAGAGAAAGCTCTGTATCCTCACAGCACAGTAACAAGTCCCAGCAGCTCCCTCTGTCTGAAGATCTTGTTTTTTTTCAGTTTCAGTTCCATCCTTCCCGTTCTGAGTGCTGCTTCTTTCTTCAGAGTAGGGAAAGAAAGACTTGATAAGTAAAATCAGTTCAAAACTGATATGCAAGGTGGTCAATGCTTACCTGTCTCTGACTGGATGAACTCCTTGGGAACAGAGATCTGGGCAGTCCTTACTGCAGTGTCAAGAAGCATAATACAACCTAAAGAATTTCTTCTTTTCACAGGGATCCTGAGTTTGTTTTCTATGACCAGCTGAAACAGGTGATGAATGCATACAGGTATGGAATTCCCTTGGGCATGTTGGGCTGTTGTCTCATTCCGTGGCAGCACTCTGTAGCAATTCCATGTGTTCTTTTTTTCTTGCAGAGTCAAGCCAGCAATTTTCGACCTCCTTCTGGCTGTCTGTATTGCAGCCTACCTTGGTGTTGCCTATGTTGCAGTGCAGGTAAGAGAAGCAAAGCAAGAGATGGATGTATTTTCCTCATAAATCACATTAGCTACAGTAAGTGATGCTCACACGTTCCCGTCAGCAAAGGTGGAACAATAATGCCACTCCACTCTAAAAGCAGTGATCCGAAATGGCTGGCTGTTTCAGTGTTTATATTTGAGTATCTCAGTTCGCTGTGTTCAAGACAGTCTCTTCCCATTCTAGTACAAAACTATTTTTATTCCTCCTTTTGGTTAAAAACGTGCACAACTCATTTGTTAAAGCTATTTTGGCTAGGTAACAGCTTCAGACTGAAACTTCTCAAGTTAACTAAAATCTGCTGTAATAAAGATTTGCAGCTTGTAGTAAGGAGTGTTACGAGACCCTCCAGTATCTGACCTTGAGATGCAGCTTAGAAATGCATCTTTAGGGTTTTGTTTATAACCATAAATACATCCTGCATTCATACTCCTAGAAATGTGATATTCCATGCCTTGGTCAGTCAGCTTATATTTAGGGGTTCTGTTTAAGTGTTAAGAAAGACACTGAGCTAGGTGCTGATCCTGGCTGGGTTCTGTGAAGAGCATGAATGAAACGGAGGCATTTTAGGTTGACCTAAATTTGGATCCCTTCATGCTATTAGTGCTGGGGAAACAACAAGCATTTAAAAATCTGATGTAAGAATATAAACAGGAGGGAAAACATATACTCTTTTTTGTCAGCTATCTTCATTGTGTTTGTTACTACAAGTTATTTGAAGCCTGGATGGTGTTATATCTGTGAAATATCTGAAGTAGCTGTTATTGAATGAAAGTGCAATCAATCAAAGAATAAAACAGGGAACTAAGTGGATTGCTAAGGCACTGCTGAAATGGTGAAAGATTGTGTTAAAGGTTTCTGAACTTCTGGGAATCTCTGCGTTTGCCTAGTTCATTACTACATTCCTGAAACCGCTAGCAGCAGTGTTTTTGTAGTGACCAGTATCACGCATGTGTTGAAATATGAAGCTTTCTTGTCCGCTTCAGAAGGAAAAGATTTGCATCAAAAAACGTGAAATCTTTAACAAGTGTTTGCATCTTCACAATGAAGGTGATACAGGTCTGCACAAACACTTCTATAAGCTGTCACATTCTGTGTAACTTCAAGTATCTGGTTTCACTGTAATAATTCCTCCTAGTTCAGCAAATCCTACTCTGTCTTCAAGACAAGAGTGCTGGTGGATGATCCAAACAACATACAGCATTTGCACACTGGTATTGTGTTAAGCCTTCTAGTAAGTCTTCTTCTGTGTAGAACATAGTCATTTTATTTGAATTTAAAAGGGCTTGTGGTTACTTATTTTTCTTCTGTTCCCAGCACTTTGGTCTCCTTTACAAGATGATACAGAGATTATCCCTTAAAACCAAGCAGCAGTGAAACAAGAAGTCATCACCCATACAGCAGCACTGAGCCATCCATGAACCCATCAGGAACCTTCTACCTTCCACTGAATCCTGCTGTTTCTCTTCCTCTGTCTCCTCTTTGCTACTCTATAGAAGAGAAGGCAGAAAAAAAAAAATTAACTCTTGTGCACCTTTTAAGTTCTTTTCTTCACCTTTTTCCTCTGACTTGCACCAGGTCTGTTTTCCTTTGCTTTTTTTGGCAAGGGAGAGGCTCAGAGACTTCAGTAGTTCCAGCAGATTGTTTAAACACTGAATGGCTGATTCTGAGCAGCTTCTATAAATATAAAACTAAGTCCAGTACCTTTGTGGACACGTGCCATACAGCCAACTTGGAAACTGAAACTACAGAGTAGTGTTGTGTTATCTCTGCGCAGCAAACCAAGACTCGGAGCAGTTGTTTAAAATTAAAGTGCACATGCAAATTAAAGAGAATACTATTAGCATGTTTCCTTATGGCACCTCTTAAGTTCTCTGCCTGGCTTTAGGAAGGTGTGTGCTGAGCAAGCAGTGTCTGCAGCAAACATCTTCTTGCATTTTGTTTCATTTGTGCAATATCTCATTCCCTTTTAGGAGGTGCACTGTAAATCATGATGACTGTTATTGACAGAATGAGGAAAGATTGTTAAAACGGGTTCCGTGCATTAGGTTTCTTACTAAGGTTCTCCCTTGCCTCTGTTAGAGGATGCATTTTGCTGTGTACTTGATTTTTCTTAAAGTTTGTGGTCCTTGAACAGCTGACAGCTGCCACCATTCTGCTAAACTCTTGCTTGGATTTTAAGGGGTGTTCTACAGTCCCAACTGCCGCAGGATCGTGTTCTGTGCTGTTCCACATATTTAAAAGAGCTGGTTATATTAATAGCAAGAGGAGTCTAGCTCCTGCTGAGCTCTGGTCTGTAATCCCTTCAATCTTCATTCCTCAGTTTTCACTTCCAGATGCGTTCTGGATTTTGCGGTGTTTTCCCATGTTCACCTGCATCTCAGGGTCTCATTTCACATTTTTCAGCTCTTTTTATTTTTGGAAAAACACTGTTCCTGTCCTGCACGTATGAGCAAGTTCCTAACGTGCTTGTTGGTGTGCTTTCATGTGCTACCCCCAATATGTATGAAGGCAGGCTGATCATTTAGCCATTAAAAAACAACAACAAAAAAGAGGTTTTATGAATGTCGTTTTAAACACGGCTGTTTCTAGAGCTGTACCTCAGAGAGTGTATCTTGGAACACACATGCTCTGTTACTTTAATCCTTGAGCAAGCTTTAGTTTTAGTTTGCTGATGCTTCTGGATGGAGAGAACTATGTAGTTGCCCAAAGTAGTTGCCAGTGCAAAGGACAGGAGGGCAAGGTAACCAGTTGCTCAAGCATTGCTGTCATCCTAAGTGGAGGTCTCCTGAATTTCACCATCCAAGGTATGCAGGCTATTTGTCACCACTTTCTGGTGAGAGCTGAATGCCCTTTCTGGACAGTGTTGCACTTTGTTTACCCTCAACTTCTGGAAAATACATCAAGATACTGACTACAAGTCCTAGGCTAGTTGTAGAAAATGTCCTGATTGAATATTACTGTCCTGTCACTCAAAGGTGTTTGAGTCCTTTCTGTAATTCATTCTATGCATATGAGGTCTCGTCACTGGCTACGGTGACTACTCTTCTTTTTTTCCTTTTTTTTTTTTAATTGCTACTTGTATTTAAAATATCATCTTTTACAGAGGCTAAAAAGCTCTTGTGTGTTTGAATGAAGCTGTACCTTTTTTTTTTTTTTGCATGCAAGAAAATTCAGACTGTATGTCCTTGTCTGCATCATAGCTGCTGTGCATGCACATGCTAGAAAGGGGGTTATTGTGGCCAGTCACTGTCCTTGTCCTTTGGATGGGGACCAAAGCACTGATTTCCATCTGTCTTTGATTCATTGTAGTCATCTTGGAGTACCCTTACCCCTCATGTGAGCTTTCTGCTACTTTAGAGGTGTAGCAACATATTCTTGAAAATGTCTTGTCTTCTGCAGGGGAGCCTGCTGGTGTCAGTGGCTCACTAATATCAGCAGGTGGCATGGTACCAAGCACTCCTAAAATACCAACCCTACAGGGAGACTTTTTTCTGTTCTTTTGAGTGCTTATTCAAAATGCATCCCTCTGCATGCATGAAGTGTTCGTGACACTCCTTTGCCAAATGAATTTGTAATGACTTAAAAAATTGCTGGAGTGGCTGGAAGATGAGCCTTGATTGTTTTCCACTGGCTTTTATGCTCTGCCCTGACTGTATATGTTGTGCATGCTCTGGACTGTGTAGGTTCAGAATGTGCATGGTACAGTGGCCATCTGAAGAACTTCTCTCTAAGTTCTGGGTATCTGGAACTAGTTTCGGCAGCCTCCTGCTGCATCATACATTTCTGGTGTGTTGCAGTTGAAGAGGGAGTGTTCCCTCCAATTGAGCAGATTACTTAAGGGGATTTAATGAAACTCCTTTACTTCACTGAGGAAAGTAGAAAAAACAATTATTGGCAGTTCAGCTGCAGCTTGACTTCATGCATATAACATTTGCAAGTAATAGGTAAGAGACAACAGAACAGGCCCAGACTGTTCTTCCTTGCCGTGGAGACTGTTGACCTCTCATATTCCAAATGAGAAGCTCGAAGTCCAGCGAGACAACCCACTATGGTTGCAGCTCTGTCCCTGTCAAGGTTGTAGCATTAAAACAAACATTTTAGCTTCTTGTGGTCTCAACAATAAACTGCTAACACTCCCGATGCAGCACTAGAAGCCAGTGGCAGCTATCTAAATGTAAGGTGGGTGGGGCAAATGAGGAGAGTTCATAAGCCTGAAGGGGCAGTTGGGATAGTACATCACTCCCACACAAGGTTATTTTGTCCTGTAATCTGACTGAATGCATTTTCTCTACCTCTAGCTGGCTGCCATAGAAAGTAGTTTTTACCACAGATAAGGGTTAATGCTTTTGATCAAAGTCCATGTGCGCTGAAATGTTATATACTCAAATCTGAGATAGTCAAACTCTCACATAGCTGGAATGGAGTGCCATCCTAGAAGTAAACCTGCATTGCTGTTTCGTTTGGGCTGTTGACAGAGAAGCTTGTAAATAGACACTGCTTTCTGCTAAGTTTTGAAAAAACAAGAAAAATTATGTCAGTCTATACCGCAGCATATCCGATCAATTCTGTCGCCAACAAGATGTGCAAAGGCAGAAATCCAACAGCTGTGCTAGTAAAATAAAAGTTCTCCACACATTGCGGAAGAGCTCTGTGTAGCTGATTCTTGTTGCCCCTATTTTTAGCTATCCTTTTTATCAGGAGTTTGCCTGACCTGGAAGGAAGAAGCATGGAAAGCATTGTCCACATACACACAAGTGGCTAGCAGTTGGTGCTTCTAGCCATAAAACAATTTTCTTTGCCATCTGACTTTACCTGTTTTCCTGGTGCTGTTAAAGTCTGTGGCCCACAAAAATTCGGTTTTCCAATAAGGTTAAGCTGAAGCTGTTCATTCCTTCTGTCTGTTCCCACACACAGAGGCACTGATGGAGGTCGTATGTGAGTAGTTTCAAGTATTTTAGTCGATCTCCCAAACAAGAGAGGTGGTTTATTGTCATGCAATAAGTACTACTGTAAATCCACCCTTGTACTCAGTGCTAAAAAGAAAAACCCTGAAGCCAGAATAGAACTGGGTAGCCCACTATCTGTGGCTGGAGGAGTTGCCAGAATCCATTTAGAGGTTTAAAACCACAGATACCCAAAATTGTTGTAGCACGTGGGTTTTTGGTTTGTTTGTGGTTTTTCAAAAATTATTTTTTTTATTTAATTCATGTAGTCTCATGTTGTTCATAGCATAAGCCAAAATACTGAGCTCCTGCAGCTTGTGCCCAAGCTGGGTTTTAGATTTCAGAGCCATTCAGTCTTGACTTACTGAACTAAAATGAAGGGGGTGCTACTATATGTCTAAGTAAATAGGGCCTCTGGGTACTCAAGTGTGGGCTCCTGCTTGCTGACTTAAATCTGATTAGTTTTCATTTGTATTTATTGAGTAACAAAACTTAAAGGTTGTAATATTTTCAGCTCAGGAAAAAGAGTTGATTTATCTAGCAATGTTAATTATTTATCTCTTGTGTGTCCTGAAGAACAAATGTATATTGAAGTGTATATTTAAAAGCTAATAGAAAATTAAATGCAGTTGATTTATGTATTTTTCCTGCCTGTAAATGTAATTTTATTTAAGTACTTTAACATTTTTCATTTCCTTATGTATTTATCCTTTTTTCCCTTGGTAAAATAAACTGAGCGAGTAGGTTTGACGAACAAATTTGTTGGAGAACCATTTGCTTCTGGAAGCTCAAAAAAAATGGAATCTCCTTGCACTATTTGAAGGAATAGACCCCCTGCAAAAAAAGGGAGAAAATGCATGTGTTTAAGAGCTTACATCATTCCTTCTGTGTAGTCAAAAATAAAATACTTTGACAGAAAACATGTACAAGACCTCGAGCAAGATTCCAGCACCTTGAGGCGAGCAAATTTCTGTTTATTCAAAGGGGAATTGATTTGAAGCGAAGTTTCTATGCAAGACAGCTTCAGTACTGCGAAAAAGTGGTTACCTGAGAAGCCGACATGCTGCTGGTATATCGTTGTGCCTCTGTCATTGCCAAGTGACTTTTTGAACACCTGTAAACTACTTATGCAAATTATGAACAACGCAAGAGATTGTTCCTGAGCGTGAGTCTGTCCAAGTCTTACAAAGTGCAGCGCTCACAGCCGGAGGACGGGAGGCCGATGGCCCAGGCTGTAGTCTTGCCTCCGGGCGCGGGCCGAACCCCTCGGGGCTTCTCCGTGGTAAGGCCTTCCCCGGAGCCGCAGCTGCCCCGCGCTCCCTCGGGCGGTGCAAAGCGCAGGCAGAGCCCGCCCGGACGCTCGGCTGCCCCGCGGGCTGTCCGAGGAGGAGCCCCGGGAGCGCCCTTCCCTGCTGCGCCCCCAGTGTTCCCGGACGGTGAGACTTGGGGCGGGAAGCACGGCCCGCTGCCGGGCCGGTTCCGAGGCGGCTGGAGCGTGTTACAGCGCCCGGCGGCAGAGCCACACCCGCCCGTGCCGGGGCGGCGGCGAGTTGCCCCCGCACCGCCGGCGGAGCGCCCCGCCGGCCGGCCAGGTTCAGCGTGGAGGGGGCGGGGCAGGCGGGTAGCGGCGCGGCGATTGGCCGGGGGCGCGGAGAGCCGCGGGATTGGAGGGCTGGGAGGGCGGCGCTTGGCTCTTCAAAAAGGCCGCGGGCCGGCTGCGTGCTGCACGCGCTGCGCTCGGTCAGGTACGAGCAACGAGGGCGAGAGGAGGGCGAGGGCCTGGGCCTGGGCCCTTCCCTTCTCCGCCCCGGCCCGGCCCGGCTCTTCTCTTCCTCTCCCGAGAGTGAGGCGGCTCTGGTTCTTCCCGGCCGCTCCTGGGCTGAGCGGTGGTGACGTGTGGCTCTTCCCGTAGGATGCCTAAGGCCGAGGAATTGATGGGGACGAGCAGCCCAGAGAGCAGCCTAGAGGAGGAGGCGAGGAAGGTACTGCGCCCCGGGAACCTGGGGGCGCTGCCAGGAGAGCTTCCTTGCCACCTCTGGGTCCCGAGGGCAGGTGACGCCTTTGCCGCCCGAACGGCGGGTGGGGGCCTGGCCGTGCCCCCTCCACCCCTGTCGGCAGCAGAGGCCTCCAGCCTGCGAGTGCCTGGTGCTGCATGCGCCTCGCTCGTGGGCTGTGGAATTGGGTGAAATGGGGTGTGTTGCGGGGGCTCAGGCACGGCCTAGCGGGAGGGCTGTGGCTCCTCAGGCAAGGTTGTTCAACTGGTGATCTCTCTTTCTAGAAAAGAAAGAAAGAAATGCCTTCAAAGTCAGAGAAAAGGCTGAAAATGGAGGCAAAGTCTTCAAAGGTGACAGAAGAACCTATGGGACAAAGTACTGAAGAGGAGGGTATGTTCCAGGTATGGAGGATGGGGATCCAGTCTAAGAACACATCTTCCTTCTCTTTGTACAAGTCTCCCCTCTACCTCCTTTACTTGTAGCAGAGCATTTCTGTAGTTGAGCTCACTGCCCATGGTGCCTTCTGTTCCTTCACTGGTCCTCTGGTACATTGAGTGACCCCATGGGTGCTATGGGCTGAGGCGCAGCTTGTTGCGGGGCTGGGTTTAACACAGGCTCTGTGTTGCTATAGGTTGGGAAGATGCGTTACGTGAGAGTGTCCTGCTTCAAGGGAAAGGTCCTTGTGGACATCAGGGAGTTCTACACTGACAAGGAGGGCAGCCTGAAACCAGGAAGGAAAGGTACAACTGTGTTTGGCAGGTAGGAGCTGGGGGCCTCTGCCCTGGCTGCTGGCTCTCCAGTGCTGGCTAAGCCTGCCTCCCTAAGTTTTAGGGAGACCTATGCCTGCTGCACTGAGGGACTGGGGAGCTACGTAAACTACACAGGAGGGTTTAGCACTTTCTCAGTCTAGGTGGCAACAACTGAAGAAAAGCACAGTGAGTGAGCATGAGCCTCCTGTGAGATCTGGAGCCTAGCAGTTCTGCTCTGAGCAGTGCAGGAAGCTGCTATGCAGGACTCTGGTTCCACCACTGATCACCAGTCTTTAATTTGGCTGTAGGCAGGGGCAGAACTGTAAAGTGGAGGAGAGAAGGCTGAAAACACTGCCTCTGATGTTGCTTTCTTGTATCGTACTGCCAGCTGACAAGCTTGTGTTTTTGTACTGGTCATGCCTAAGGGTAAAAAAGTGGCATTTTCTGTATTTGTCCCTAATCTGTAATGGTGGAGCTATACTTGGCAAGGAGAGCCTCCCAGAAGTAAGTCCACCCTTACCCATCTAGGTGGGGGACAGAAGGTTAAGACCATTCTGGATCCCTATCAAGACACCCTTCTGGTGCTGTCTTCTATATTTCTTATTCTTTTGACTTGGTGTCTGATGATGTGATGTAGTGACACAACTTGAGTGGCCTATCGCAGCAGCACTGCTAGAGCAGGTGATGCAAGCAAAGGCAGCTGGAGAAAGGAAGACAACTTTTTCTCTGGAGCTCTTCAGCTGATGAGTCAACATTCAAGCCTTTTGCTTTGGGACTTCAGCAGTGACTTGCCAGATTGCCGTGAAGTTCACAGGCTTTGGGCTCTTGTGCCCAGCAAAGATTCAGTTAATGTGGGGTTTTTTGTGGAACATTTTGGTCCTTGCTATAGGCTTTTCTGTCAGGGCAGATGAATTTGTTTCAGCTTGGTTTGGTTCAGAACCACCAAGCATGGTTTTCCTTCCAGAAACTAATGTCTTCAGAGAAGTTACAAGTATAAATTACTTGCTGAGAGAGAGAGCTGTGTACTCTGTAATGAAAATAAGAAGCAAAGCCCTCAAGCTTTTCTGTGCTGGTGGGGGCAGGGAGGGAAAGGAGCACACCCACGATGTAAGACAGAGGATTTCTCGGTTAAAACAAGAGATCATGAAGAAGTGTTTTGTTGCTTAAATACTACCTCTGCTGTTTTTTCCTATAGAGTTCTCAGCCTCTGATCTTTATCTAGAGAATTTAGTAAAGCTTGGGCTCTAGCTCTTTAATGTGGTTCTTTACAAAGACGAAAGGAACAAGTTGGCAACATCTGGCTGGAACCCGCACAGCAATTCCACTACTGTGTTTGTTTTGTCAGAGGGAGGCACAGAACATCAAGACTTTATCTATGCTGAATCTAAAAAGAAACCAGTTCTTCTCTAGTGGTCAAGCCATACCAGTGTTTTCTTGTTAGCAGCATTTTTTTTAAATAGAGCTGGAGTTATATCTTTTGGGCAGTTGAAAGAGTGATGTGGTAGCTGCTGCATGGAGTAAGGTTCTAGAGTTTCTTCCCAGCTCTTGTGGGTAGGAAAATGTACCAGGGAATAGGCTATACGGGGCTGTGGGGCTCTTGAAAGGCAATCTGAGTTTATATTTTTGTGCTTCTGAGATAGCATTGGGTACTTCTTGATATGGATGCCGAAGTACTGGCACAACTGTCATGCTTAGAAAGCTGCTTCTGTCTCTGGTCTGTGCCTCTGCACCAGATTCCAACCCTCTGTTACGTAGCTAGTATGAAGGAGCCAGTCTGCTGTGCTAGTTGATGCTTACACCTTGCCTTTTGAAACCTCTTCTTTCACGGTTTCTAGGGATTGCTCTGTCTGCAGAACAGTGGAACCAGCTGAAGGAGATTATTCCTGAGATTGATGCTGCAGTGAAAAACTTATAAGATGAAGAATCTTGGATCACTTCAGTCTGTTTCCCTTCCTTCAAGTGCACTGACAACTGTAAAGCCAAGGATTCTTATCTGGAGCCCTTACTGCACCTCGCTGAATTTTCCTCACTGAGGTTGTGGTCATGCTGAAAAGATCAGAGACTCCTCTGTTTTCAAGAAGTAGCTTGTAATATGCATCTGGAACTAGAGCCAGTGCTGTGAAGTGAGAGTTCAGTACCTCTGGTCTCAAGCAGGCGAGGTCTGTGCTGGTGAAGGATGTGACCCCAACCTGGCTTTCCAAGGGATTGATTGCTTCACTCAACTTTGTGGAGTGCTCTAACAGCTCTACATCTGTTACTGTCTTCCACTTGGTTGACTGTTGAGTAAGATGGTTTGTATACCTCATGTTGGCATCCACTGTGTTTCCTCCACGTCATTCTAGCATGTTAAGTACTTTCTGTGTTGGTGATGGTTGTTTTGTGGATTTTGTTTTGAGTGAAGAATGGGATTATTGTACTTCAACAACTGGTTTGTCTGCAGGAGGTGAATATGCACAATAAATGTGTTTGCATTATAAAAAAAGGGAGGCATAGCGTTTCACAGGCTGGTGCCTCTATTTGTTTCAAGCATCCTTTTTTGTAGTTGCTGTTGGATTTCCCTTTCAGAAGGAAATTGCTCTGTAGTGTTTATTCTCATGATATGTTCCCAATAATCCTGCTATACAGAAGCAGTCAGGCAGCAGTCTACTCCAGGTCATGGGAAGGGCAAGCTAGAATGTGAATCATTCAAAGGAACTGGTAATTAGGAGGCCTATTAAACAGAGGGAAAATGAAAGGCCTAAGGAGGAAAATGAATATTTCTTTCCCTGTGGCAGAGAAAAATGACAATCTATGGAAAGAGTGAAGAGAGGGTATTTTATGCCGGAGCTGTAAATGGATCCCACTCTGGTGGGATCAGCTGCAGCAAGCCCAGCCCTCCTCAGCAAGACTCATCCAGACTTTTCAACAGCTTGCATCTTCCATCTATTTTTGGTTTTTCTCTTGCCCTGGTTTCCATAGTATCTGAATGCTTCATGCTCTTAAATATATCTGACACTTGCAACACCTTGGTGAAGTAGGAGGTACTAAGGCCCTTGCTTTGTATTGCTGCTGGGGCTGTTACAGTGCAGGGTCGTGTGAAAGATGTGGGGTGGAGCACTCAATTGAAACTAGGCTTTCCTAAAAGCTGAATTCGTAACTACTGGATTAACCTTTCACTAGGGGTAGCAGGAGAAAAAAAAATTGTTTTCATAAAACTGTGTCTTAAAATTTTTTTGAAGGGCTCAGTGCTGTAGCTGCTTGGAACAAGGGTGGAGATGGGTAGATTTGATGACTGCAGCATTCTCCTCTGATCCTGGGACACTTGAAAAGAGAATAGCTGAACGCATTTCTTTCAAGCAAGTGAGAGAGCATGAGGATGCTAGACTGTGTCCTTAAGCCAAGTTGCTTGTGCTGTAAACTTATTCTCACGGAATATTTATAGCATAATGCCTTAACACACTGTTCAGATACTAAAGGCATTGGGAATATAAAGATTTTACAAAAAAGAAAGAGGTGAAAGAGAAGCAGGTGGTGTAGGTATGAACCCAAGATGCTAGGGATGCTCAGTCCTTTTATTTTGTCCCAGTCCTGGGGTACCCAGACTAAAGCACGTGACAGAAACAACCATCTCTGTGCATGATGCATGCTCCAGGAATGTTTGTGGGGCAGATGGAGAAGCCAGATCAAATCTGTGCTGATTAAAAACAGGTCCAAACTGAACTCGATCAGCTCAATTGAATATTGCATGGTTCTAGAGCTGATGAATGGCCTTCCCCTCGATTGGGAAAGGAAGACCATGTTCCATTGCTTTCTGACTAGCTTTCTTTTAAGCTTTGGAAGAAACAGTTTGCAAACAACGCATACTTTCTGGGTAACAGGCAACTTTTTTTTTTTAATTCTTGAGGAACAGCTGCTCTTAATCAGAAAGATACCTGGAATCTTTGATGTTCATTTCCAGTCTACTCACAGTTGTAGACAACCTTGTTTCATAAAATCCACAAGCATTAAACTTAGTTAATTTTTGGTTTGTTGCGGAGTTAAAATATTAAAAAATCCTAATCTTGAATTGGTTGTAATATCAGATAGCCAATGAAAGGTAAACAGCAAGGTCTTAGTAAACAAGAGAGGATGAAATCTTATCATAAATTGTACTTTTTTTACACAGGAGGATGTTTTTCTCTTAAACTGTTAATCTGGCTGTCTTGGAGCAGTTTTCTCTGCAGAACCTTTTGCTTCAGACCAGAAACAAACATGTTACAGGAATGAATTTTTATTTTCTTGAGATACTATATTGTTGCTTGGATATTTTCTGCCACAACTGTCTTACTAGTCATTTGGCTCTTCTGCCTGGGGAGCAAACGGGTAAGGGAAGGCTGTTTTTGAAAGATCCTTTCTTTTTCTTTTTTTTTCCTGGGCTGCTGTGAGGATTGCCTGCCTCAAGTGCTGTCTCCTAGGTGATCTGGAAATTCAGAGCTCCAGCTAGTATTTTCTCCATTCCTCAATGCTTTTAGGATCTGGAAGGAAAGGGCAGGTATTCCTAATGCACTGTTTATCTTGCTGTTCCTGTGTCCTTTGTTTGAGCCCTTCTCAAATTTGGGCAACTGAACTGGACCTCTTCACCTTTCAGCTTAAGCTGCTGCTGTCTAAATCCAGACACTCATATGCCATAGGAAGCCTGGAAAGTATATATGGGTTTAAAGAAAAGACCTTGGGTTTTTTTTCACTAGCAAATGTCTCTCTGCAGAAGAGAAACTTCTTGGATATGCAATACAATTTTCTTTTAACAGTTCTTTTTTGAAGCAGCATCTCAGGTTTGGGCAAAATCTGTTCCTTCGTCTTCTGGGAATCATGCATCTGAGCTCTGCTATGCCCCTTTGTAGCTTTTGCTTGAGCATCCTCAGTGATGTGTGCAACATGTTTCTTTGTCATCTGCAAAAGCAACCTGTAATTTCCCTTCTTTGCTATCTCTTGGTGCTATGTCTATCTTTTATCTATCCCTTAATCCTGTTGCTGTGGTATATAATTCGCTTTCTGGATCTGAAAACTCTTTCCAGATATTGATTCAGAGCTGTTCTGTTTTCCTTTTTTTTTTTTTTTTTTCAATCTGCTGCAGTTGGGGTGATTGTAATATGTCCATTCATGGACTCCAAAAGATACTGGATATGTCTTTCCTTCTAAACAGACATTTTCTACCCGAGTCACTGGTTCCCCTCGGCTGTAACATAAGCTTGGAGCAGCTTGTGCTGCAGCAGCTGACATGAAAATGCAGGCCAGGCATGGGAAGATGCTTGAAAACATTACTTGCTTAGCCACGATTCATCCAAGGTGAGGTTTGCTGCTGTTATGATAAAGATTTCTTGGTTTTAACATTGCCTTATCTATTTGCAGCTGTTAAAACTGGGAATGGCTTGATGTGTTGTAGACTTCCCAGCTGGATGCATCTGTGGTTTCCAGATAGATGGCAGAATTGTGGCAGTTCTCTGCAAGAGGCATAAACAGCATGGGAAGTTCATTTTTTAAAAAAAATTTTTTTTTTTGGGTACATTTTTAGGAGTGCACCACTCTCAGACACAAAGCAGCTCTACAGCAAGAGTCTTGAGACACATTCCAATGGCCCCTGGGTTCAGGCCAGGCTGCAAAAGGCTGAGGACCTTTCAGAGTCCATTTCAGTGAAAAACCTGGGTGCAAATTCCAGGCTCTTGCACGTGCTGGCCCTGTATAAGTGTTCCCACACAATAGCCAGGGCTGGAGAAACAAGGATATAGGACTGTGGCCTGGAGAAGAGATGAGATTTTCTGTTGAACATAACAAGAGAAGAGGAATTAATCCAACCGTGCTTTCCTACTGAGGCCTAGTATGTGCCTCTGGTTCTGCAGGAGCATCTGTCATTCTTGCCATGACCTTAGCCTGAGAGCCAGGTGGGTGATCATACTTGAACAGTGAACAGTACTCTCAGTTCCTCCTGCTCCCTAGGATTGGGTCCCCTCTTCTTCTGATAACCCACCCTCTTTTACCCAACCTTTGCACAAATACCAGCATTGAAATGTGCTGCAAGTATCTCATATTGCAGGGGCCAGGAGTCAGCCCTCCACCTTTCTGGGTAAAATCAAGCTTAACAGATCGGGGTAGTATTTGAGCCAAGTGTGCTGAGAAGTGAGCTGGTATGTGGGGCATGGTGAGAGCAGAGCAAGGAGGATGAGACTTGGGGAGCACCCAAGAGGTCAGATTGCTGAATTGGGCTGCTCTCTGGGATCATGGAGCTGTTGTTGCACTCGATGTGTGTATTGGATAGCAGGGTCATTGCCTCCATCTGTCTGTAAGATCCAGGGCAAGAGCTGTGGGAGATGGCAGAAAGCTCCCAGCAGAGAGACTAAGCAAGGGGAAGAGAGGTTGGGTTGTGCCTGCACCGCATTCCTTTGTAAAGCCTCAGGCCTGGCATGCTCAGCAGAGCTGAGCATCTGGCTCCGCCAAAGCGCGCTCTGCAAACAATCCAAAAAACCCACCCCTCCCTCCGCACAGCTCGGAAGTCCATTCGTCTTCAGGGACATGGGAGCAGGATGACAGGCTTAAAGGTATGGTGTGATAAGAGCTGTGTGTGCTGCAGAGGAAAGGCCCTGTGGGATGTGCAGCCAGCATATGACTGTGGGCGGCAGGGCTGGGTCGAGCCGTGTCCCTGCAGCTATGCTGCTCAGGGCAGCCGATCTTGGTGGAGTGTGAGATTTGGGATTTGCTGTGCCTCAGCATCCTCCTGGCGTGACAGAGCTGGAGCAGAGAGATGAGGGAGCCCAGGGCTCTGCTGCTCAGAGTGCTCATGTCCCTGCCACCTCATGTTCTCTGTTGGAATTGGGGAAACTAGCAGGACAGTAATCCACATCCTCAGATGAGGAATCTCATCTGACCCTGGTAGCAATAATGTCTGCTTCAACATGGATACACAACCAGCTTCTGACCATCGGGCACAATCTAGACAGGACCTAGATGGAAATGCCTCCACTAAAACACAGTCAGGAGCGAGCTGAGCTTCTAAAAGGAAAGGGGGCTTTGCCTGCGGGTGCCTGGCTTCCCATTGCAGCTAAGCCCCCTGCTTCAGGACTGGTGCTCGTGGTTGTGCTCACTGCTCTGTTGCAGTTTCTTCATTTTGGGTGGAGGGCCATGTTAGAAAATTTTCTGCTTTAAATATTTCCCTCCAAATCCTTGTGCAGAGACACTGAGAAAAAGGGGCCAGACACTGACTTCTGATACGGAAGTGCTTGGTCTTTTGTTAGCAGTACAAGAGCAAGCTCTTATTTTGGAAGAAGCTCCAATGCCTAATTTCCTGACAGCTGGTGTTCCTGTGCTTCTGAGATGCCAGGTCCCACAGATAGTACCTCCCACCCATGCTGACCACATAGGGCTTATTTGTGGGTGCTCAGAGCTCTCTCCCTTGCTCCTTGGGCCTCAGCATTTCTGGAGCCCAGGCTCTAAAAACTCGCCTCTTCTCCGGCCCGAGGGAGGCGGGCCTTCTGCCTCCTCAGGGCGCATCGAAGCTCCCAGTGCTCCGCTCGCCCCGGGTCCCGCCGCTGCCCCCCGGCCCCTCTTCCGGGGGCGCCGCGCCCCGCCTCGGCCGCGCGCCGCCTCTCGCGCGTCGCCAGGGGGGCGCTGCGGAGCGGCTCTTTGTGGCGCGGCGGCGCGGGCGGCGGGGCCGTTCCCAGCCGCGCTGCCTCCCCCGCCCGCCCGCAGCCGCGCCGGGCGCGGGGCATGGCCAGACTCACCGAGGGCGAGCCGAGGAGGCAGAAGCAGCCGCCGCCGCTCCCGCCAGCGCCGCAGCCGCCGCGCCCGCCACGCAGAGCCTCCCCCATGAGCAGCAGCGGCGGCGCGGAACCTCCTGCGCAGCCCGACAGCATGAAGGACCTGGATGCCATCAAGCTCTTCGTGGGGCAGATCCCGCGCAATCTGGAGGAGAAGGACCTCAAGCCGCTCTTCGAGCAGTTCGGCAAGATCTACGAGCTCACCGTGCTCAAGGACCGCTACACCGGCATGCACAAGGGTGAGCCCGGCCCCACACGGCACGGCCCGCTGCACGGGGCGCGCACAAAAGGCGGTGGGTGCCACCGTCCGCCGCCGGCCCTCCAGCGGGTCCACGAGTGGCCCGTCGTGACGTGCAGCCTCTGCGCTCCCTGCCCGGGAAAGGGTCGGCATCCCTGGCGCCCATGGGCGGGGGTCGGCACTGGGGCGCGGGTGTGGAGTTCGACATCCCAGCGCCGGAGCCCCGCGCAGCCCTCGTGCCCCGGTCCCGGTGCCCCGCTGGTAGCGCGGGGACTGGCGCCGGTCGCGGCAGAGCGCGGGGGGCTGTGACAAAGGCGGCGATGTGCAGAGCGGGGCGGACCGAGGCTGCCGCAGGTCGCGGCGGCGAGGGCTGAGACGGAGCCCGTGCTGACGGCCAGCCATCCTCCCTCTCGTCTCAGACATCTTCCCAGGCAGGAATATGGTGCTACAGTTTTAAAATCCACATAACAAAGGGCACCGTCCACAAATCTGCCGGTGGCATTTGGGATAGACGAGGGGCCTTCTTGGTGATAGATTGGGATAGATGAGGTGTCTGTCTTAGTCTTCAGCTCTCTTCTGTGGAGTGGTTCTAGCCCACCCCAGCAAGTGTTTGGGATTTGTGATCACCACAGCTGTGGCCATCACTGGGAGTTTATAGGGCCTGTTTGCTGTGAGGTCTGAGAGTGATCGCGGCACTGCTCCCAGACACATAAAGAGCACGCTTGCAGGGAACCTGCAGTGAGTACCTTGAAAGCTGTTAGTGCTCAGCCTGGGCCTTTGTGCCCCAAGAGGATTTGTGATGGGGCCGTGTGTTGATGCATGCTGGTGGGAGTGTGAGTTGTGTTCGGTCCTGATGCATCTGGTTTCAGATGTAGGAGGAAAGGCAAGAAAAACTGTGAGTTCTGTGACAACTCAAACCGTTCTAGACTGAACAGAGAAGGAAGGGGACAACAGACAAATAGTTTTAGTTTACAACAAAAGGCCAAATCCTAATCCCAACGCAAAAGGAAAAAACATTTCATCATTGAAGCCTGTGGGAGCTGGACTGGCTTGTGTTTAAGTGAAGAAGCGTGTCTGGATGAGTGTTCAAAACCAAAATGCCATGTGCTTGTGTGTCTGTGTGCGAGGGACTGAGTCCAAACCTGCCACCATCTGACAGCAAGTTGCCAGGTTTCAAACCTAGTGAGGAGTAGAATGGGCCCAAGGCAAGAGAAAATTGCACATTTCATTTCAGTTGATGTTTTAAATATAGACCGTGTGCTCTGAGGTCAGTTTACAGGCGGGAGACAAATCTTAAGAATCTGCCACTTAGATACAGAAATTAGATGGGGCACCACTGGTATTAGTTAGATCTGTCTGATATTAACTTGCTGCTAAATGCAGGATTCCTGCCGCAAAATATATGATATCCCTTTAGTTTTGTCGTTTTTGAGCAAATGTGAGTGTTGGTTCCGGGCTTGACAGTGCTCTGTTCTGTCCAGAACAGGCCATTGAGATGTGTAGGTTCTTCTAGTGACTCTTGTACAATCATTTCCACACACCTTTAATTTCCTCTTCCTCCTGCACCCCCAGTTTTGTACAAAAGTGAAAGATTGGGATTCCTTACCTGGAGGCATGGGTTTACATGTAAACCCGCAACCCGGTTTGTGAATAGGTAATATACCTCTCTAAAGAAGTCATTCCTCCACAAGGATTTGGAGGGGGGGGTTGTGTGCAGTGAAGAAATTAGACCCATGATCCAGCCAACCCTGAGCCCAGTCTTACCCTCCTGTCTTACCAGGTCTGGCTCTGTTGGCTTAGGCTCCACAGAAGAAGGGCCAGCCCAGCGCAGAGCTGCCACTGCCTGTGGCCTCAGCAGGCCCGAGGGTGACTGTCACAGGGGCTGGCCTGGGCCTCACAGCCTCTGATCAGGGGACGGCTTTGGCAAGTCCAGGTAACTGTGCGCTTGTTCCTGGGCCATACAGAAGCCATGATCTTTCTGGGGCAGTTGTAACAGCGGGTTCAATTTTCTCTCCCAATGTTCTCTGATCTGCAGTGAGATCCAATTGACAGCTCACATGTGGCTTCCATCTGCTTTTTCCCTTTCTTTCCCTAAATGAGGTGAAGCAGTTGTGTGAGAAGCCAGCACTGCTGGTAAAGCCGAGCAGCTCCTCTTGCAATTCCTTGCAGCTTGACAGGGAGCGGAGCAGCTGCCTCTGTTCCCTGGGAGCAAGGAGGGTGGAAAAGGCCTGCCAAGGGCAGGAGGGTGTGAACTGGGCTGAAGTCTGAGCTAGCCAGGAGTGACCTGTGCAAGTGCTAAGGGCTGATGAATTACTGAAGGCAGAGGAGGATCTTACTGGCCTGCTAGAACCACGAGCACCACTACAAAATGGTTTTATTAGTGCAGGACTATTCATGTCTCAGCAGCTTGTCTACTGGTAGTTGATACTATTCCAGCCTCCTAATATTATTGACGAAGCAGTTTTTTAATTTATGTTAATTACAGATACATTTGCATGCTAATGGCAGTGTTTGTCTTAAAGCTTATATTTTCATGGGAGGAGTAGGGAGGCATTTGAACAGGCTTTTGGAATGGGTCAGGAGACGGAGCAGGGAGAGTCAAGTGGTAATTTTTGGCCTTGTGTTCCAGGCTTGGACAAGAGGCAGTTCCTCAACTATGCTCTCTCCTGGATGTGTTTCCTAGCAGTGCCCATGGTGGGGGAAGTGGAGATGTTGTGGAACATGAGATACTAAACTGAAGCGCTGGGCAACGTCAGGGACAGGAGCAGCCCTGTTGCCAGACATGTGGCGTGTTGGCAGATGACTTTTCCAAAGGGCGAGGAAGCAATGATAAACCTCAGCCTAACTTGCCTCACTGGCAACTGAGTTTTGACTTAGCTTCTGCAGACTTGTAGATAAGCTCCTTACTGACTCCACACTTCCCCTGATGAAGTATTTGATATGACTTCTGATGCTAAGCTGAATCTAGAGACCTCTCTTTTCTGCAAACTGACAGCCTTTTCTTTCTCAGGGCTTTAGACTGCTGATGTCTAGAGTAATGGTTAGGATCTGAAGGGATAGGATGAGGGGTAATGGAATCAAGCTGGGACACAAGAGGTTCCACTTAAATTTGAGAAGAAACTTCTTTTCAGTGAGGGTGACAGAACACTGGAACAGGCTGCCCAAGAAGGTTGTGGAGTCTCCTTCTCTGGAGACATTCAGAACCCGCCTGGATGCCTTCCTGTGTAACATCATCTACGTGTTCCTGCTCTGGCAGGGGGATTGGACTAGATGATCTTTTGAGATCCCTTCCAATCCCTAGCATACTGTGATACTGTGACTGTTACATCCCAGAGTCAGTGTGTGGTTTGTAGGGAGAACCAGGCACCGGTTATTTTTTTTTTACTTTTTTTTTTCACCTGCAGTCTCTTGCAAATGGAACTAGGCTGGGTTCTGCTTGCGGGAAGCTGGAAACCCTGCTGGAACCGGTGGGAGTAGTGTGGTGTCACCCAAGGCTAAGGGGACACACAGATTCTTTTAGGGATCATTGACAGAATGATGACGACACTGTCAGAGTTACACTTAAAGCTTTATTTTCCTAACAGGTATTTATGATTAGTATAGCACAGAATTTATGCTTAGGATGGGACAGGATTTCTACAAGCAGAATCAGTGTAGTATAATCTATACTAGAGATTTTATAATGCAACTTAACTTATGATTTCTAGTCACCTGCACCCCTTGCAGATTGGATCAGATTTTAATAGATGGTTTGCTGTATCAATATAATAATCATAATCTATACTCAAAAATCAAATAAAAGAAGATGAATCATTTGGTTCTCAGGGGAAGCAGACAGTGGTGGAGCATCCCTGGCCACTGGGCGTCATGGCATTCATTGTCCCACAGCAGCTTCAGTCCAGGTTCCCCCATTTAGGACTTGATTTTACAGACAGTGCTTTGGGTGCTGTTCTGCTTCCCTGTTCTGTGACTGGACTGTCAACCCCACCAGTTGGCTAGGTGCCTGGGACCTTCAAGGCCAGCACTTTTTAACACCGAGTACTTTTTAACACCACGTCCCATGTCTCAGCAGGCATTACGGACTTGGTGTTAGAAGTACCCAAAGGGGCATAAGCCTGTCGACCTGCGTTTAGTGTTAACTAAAGCAGCAAACGTGAAAGTGAGAAAATCTAGCGAGACTGAGGAGTCGCTTTGCACCTCTCTGGACATCTCCGTGTTGAGTGGGATCTCTAGCTGACTCTGTCAGGCTGAAAGTCATGGTAAACAGGGTTCTGTCACAGCGTGGAAACCCTTCCTACCTGGGAAGATGTGGCTTTCCTTAAGCCTCTGGTACTTCTGGCATCTGGACAAAGACAGGGGACAAGGGGAGACTGTGGAAAATGCCTGGTGGTTGGTACAACTCCTGACTTCAGCACTTTGTGTGCTAAACCTGACCCAGATTATCTTAGCATGGATCTCGCTTGGCTTGCAAAGTGGCAGACTGGAGCAGCAGGTGATATCAGGCAAGTATCTGCATTTGGGACCTTGTTGACCAGGCCTCCGAATCTATTAGCAATAGGGTTTGGGCTCTCTAGTTATTCAGGTGCTTTAGAGGCTTTTCCTGGTGCTTGACACCACAGCAGTCTGTGAGGTGAGAGTGAAGGCAAAGGGGTGCTTCTTCCACCCAATAGAGCTAGCTGCCTTTGCCATGAGTAGTTAAGGTTACCTGTATGCTTCCTGGCCTTACTTCATTTCTTGAATTATCTCGTGATCCTGTGTCTGGCCTTGGTGCAGCATTCTTGATTCAAAACCTGGGCAACAAGAAGATTTAATTACCTCTTAGAGATATCTAATACTTTACGTGTACTGTTTGTGGAGGTTGTTTGGTTTTTTTCTCCATAGCAAGAGCTGTGAGGACAGATGTGATCTGCTTAGCTGCAGCAGCTTATTGGAGTTGGGATGGAAGAATAGCACAATCTTGTTGCTGCGGGTTGGGATTGTCCTGCGCAGTTGGCTTCCATGTGGCCTAAAAGTGTTGTGTAGCATGGAGTCACTCCAGAGCAGAGGGGAGAGATCCAGACAGTCCCTGTCCTGTGTCCACGTTTGGATCCATGGGGAGCTGAAGTGGCTTTGGAGTACCCGAAGTCAGGCACAAGAAGTTGGGGAAAAAGAAGAGGCCTCTCTGGGCCATAAAAATGAATGCATCTGCAGCCCTAGCACAAAATAGGAGTGCACATGTAGCAACAAGCTGAAGGGACGTGTCCTGCCTTTGCTTGGGATGTGGAATGCCACTGTGAGTAAGATTGGGATGAGTGAGGGGGTAGATGCATTCTAGCATTTGAGTCTATTCTCCAGTGCGTTGCCCATCCTTATCTGAAATAACTCAAGTGATGGAGCTTCAGACACTTCCCTGGGGAGATCATTCCACAGTCTAATAAATCTCTCTCTGCTAGGAAATGTTTCTTGATAACCAGCCAGATTTTTCCTTTGCTTAGTTTCATTTGATTATTCTTAGTATCAGAACCCAAAGATGGTTCTATGATTCTTCCTGGAGGGGCTACAATTCCTCCTCTCCTCCCTCGGCTCTAGTGTTAGCCTAAGATGTCGACTCAAATCTTGACTCAGAATATCAGGAGCTGGCCTTTTCGATGTGCTTTTCATCTTACTTCTAAGGTTGGCCCTTGCAGAATGCATTATGCCTTGCTTTTCTCTGTATTTCCCTAGTCATGCATACGTGTATTTGTGTGTGTTTCTGTGTATTGCATGGGTGGATGTATGCACAGAAAGCTAGGCCTCTCCTTCTGTGGCTTTCCATTATTCTGGATCATGGAGCTTTCATATGAGCCTAAAATCCCAGATGCTTTTCTTCTTTCCTTGCTATTTTTTTTTTTTGGTATCAGTAATCATACTGGTCTTTGCATCTCCTCTGATCCATGTGTTCTGGGCTGTTTCTCCCACAGGTAACGTTAGCTTGCATTTGTTCTCCTGTTGTTTATCACTTTGTTCAACAGCTATTTCAAACCTAGTTGATACACTGGGACCCTTTTCCACTACTTCCAGAGACCTTGGATGGGGTCTGCAAGTCCTTTAATGTTATTTCTTTGTCTTTTTCCCTAGAGTCTTTGGCACATCCAGATTAAATGACAGTTGCACCTTTAATTAGCAAGCCTCTGCCTCCTCCCCAGGTCAGGTCTTGCACAAGGGCTGTCCAAGGCACTTCTTTGTACCTGAGCAGAAACGCTGGGCTGGAGGTCTGCTGGAACAGGGCAGCATCTGTAGTTCTTGTACCTCGGTTACCTGTTGTTACCAAGAGGACAGTTGTGTCAGTGCGCGTTGCAATTGCATGCCTAACGTGACACTTGCTGTATCTGCTGCAGGTTGTGCGTTTCTCACGTACTGTGCCAGAGACTCTGCCATCAAAGCCCAGACAGCGCTGCATGAGCAGAAGACTTTGCCAGGGGTAAGTCCCAATGAATTGTGCATGGAGCTCTTACCGTGGGCAGGTGAATGGGGGATTGTCAGAGGAGGGAGGGAGAGTGAGAAGTGGCTTAGATTAATTTTCCTGCTTGTGAAAGACAGGTGTGATTTGGGGGTTAGAACAAGCTCACAAGAGCCATAGCACAGCGCTTCTTTTCACAGAACAGCTGCTCTTTTCTTCACCTTGCCAAGGCTGCCCCATGTAACTCCAGCCAAGCCTATTTCTGTGCTGCTCTTTGGTCTCTGTGGTGTGATGTGACATCTTCAGCTATCTGTCCCTGTCAGTAGGGACCTGTAGGCTTTGGGGTGAATTGTGTGGGTCCAGCCAGTGGGCATGATGGAAAGCTGACAAGAGACAAGACACAATACCAGACCCTTTTCCTTCAGGTGTGTGTAATTTCCTGATGTATCTGCTCCTAGTCTGCCATTGCTTTACAGGGTGCCTGGACAGTTCATTGAGTGACTCTGTGGAGGCCCCAAAATGACTTTTAGTGCAGTGGACGCATTGGATTAGCTTCTCGGAAGAAAAAAATACAGTTGCCACATCCCATTGTTTGGAAGAGCATTGAGTTATATAGGTGAGACCAAGAGTGCTGAACTAGCTGTAATCGGTTCTTGTGTCCTATTCACTGCACAGCTGCTGTTGGGAGCAAAGTGCAGTAGGGATCACAGGAGCCCAGGCACTGTGGAACAGGTCCCTCCTCGCAGTGAAGTCCTCTGTCTCCCTGATGGTGAGCTGAAAGTTCTGAATTGTAGCTGTTCCAATTTTGTTATGATTTGAGAATTCTGACTGGGCAGTTCCCTTGTTGCATTGAGGGGGTTTATCAAGTATGTTGGAAGGATTCATTTGGAGGTGACTAGGCAGAAGGGTTGGGTACTTACAGACAGAAGCTCACAAGCCTGAGAGCTCAAGACCGCAGAATAATTAATGTAAACCAGGAGTCTCTTGAGAGGAGTTAAGAATTCTTAACCATAACATTTCTTCTTTAACCTATACAAGTCCAGATAGCTTCCATCACCTCTCCTAGCTCTCCTCAAGACCTCCACATGCACACGTCCATTTCCATGTTTGTTTACTTGTCCCTCCTTTTTGCACGTTGCTATTTGAGGGCTGGAAAATGCGCATAGCAATTACCACTTAATAGGATATTTACTATTTCAGGTTATCTCAGGGCAGCAAAGGGGAAGAGTACAGATAACCAGGTGCTCAAATACTGTTTGAGTTAATTTTGTGTGAAGGGAAAAGGTCGACCTTTCAGGCGAAAGCAGCGTCATAACCTCTGTGTGTTGGTTCGGAGCAGAATTGACAGTCTGTAAGAACAAGTCAAAGGATGTCGAAGCAGTCATCATGAGCCATGGTATGGACTGTAACACAGTGGAGACAACAGACTTGTCTCTACCTAGTACCTGTGCAGGGACTCTAAAAGGCTCAGTGGATCAAGACAATCTCAGTTTTTCTGCATGTTTTGTTATGTTCTCTACTGTTTGTGCTCTCAGTGGTTATAGAGAGCTGCATGGAGTAGCATTTAAAGCAGCAATGTGTCTGTGATGTGATCTAAAGGCTTTTTATATTAAGAGAGGTGTAAGAAACTGCTTGGGAACAGTAGGAAATCTGTGCTAGCTGAGTACTTTCAAACATGTTTGGAGATGGTTAATGAGCAATGTGGTGTAATAAAGCTTCAGGATTAAGATGAAGATGAGCTGTGCTGCATTTGGAGCTGTCAGTTTTCAGGCTGGCAGTACACAACTTCGTCACCTTTAGTTTCTCTTCTGGAAAGTCCCTCAATGACCAAGAAGGCAGGGTTCTCTCTCTTTGGTTGTTTTAGTGGTCATTTAGTGATGGTTACTACCAGAATGGAACAGACCTCCATCCTGATGTCCACAGACTTGGTGTCTGACCCAACTGGTCTCAGAGAATACTCTGGAAATGGGTAACAGGCAGGAGTGCTACGTAGCTGATTGTTTCCCTGTTTTAGGAACAGGGCTGTGAAATTTGGTTATTTGTACATTCACATCTTGATCATCTTCTGATGAACTCTGGCAAAGCATCTCGCCAGAAATATAGTGAGGACCCGACCACAAGACAGAGAACAGAATGTACTATACCACACTACTGGGATTTCAGTAAATGGACCATAATCTGGTAATAGTGATTTCTTGTTCATTTTACCCACTTGCTATCTCTTTGTTGCACATAGCAATAGTGGGAAGAAAGTTTAAGTGTTTGACATCGGTGTAGGGTGACACGAACTGTCATCTGGATGCATGACCAAGCATCAGCCTGTTTAGAGACAGCAAGGGATCAAACTGGCATAGAAAAGACCTTCTTGGTAACCCTACGCTTGCTATTGTATTGCAAAGCAACCACAGATGCCACAAATACCCATGCATCTTCCTTTATTGATCTCAGTACAGGGACCAGTGGTTGATCTCAACAGCTCATGAGCCCAAATAAAGACAAATAGCTTGTGTAGTCTTGAGGATTTGGTAAGGGTAGACTTAGGGAAATGTATTGATGTGGTTTCTGATAGATCCTTAGGCTGTGATCAGGCAGCTGGGGCAGGACTTGAGTTCTCTTCTAAGTCTGTCACTGGCTAGGCTTGTTCCCACAGAGGTATTGCTTAGGCCCTCCAGGTCTGATGCTAGTCGTGTCAGCCCATCTAAGAATACTGCCACATTGTTTCTGCAGGGCCATACCTGCAGTGTAGCTTTTCTGAGCTTTTATATTTATTTATATGTATATTTTAGATTTTCTGCATATCAGTAGGAATTGTCATGAAATCTATTTGCTTTTATGGCATTTCTGGCAAGTTCTCCCTATGGGAGATCAAAATACATGTTTATTTTTAAATTGAGGGGTGTTGGATGTATAGTAGCTAAATAGAATTTAAATTCAAAAAAACTTGTTTTTTGACAGTAGGTAGACACATTTTTGTCTTTCACCCCTTTCTAAGGGCTGGTGTGCTCAGGGTGCAAAGCAAGAAGGCTGATAGCTGTATATTGTATTATCTAAACCACCTGTGTTGCCTGCAGACTTGGTGAATTGCTATCAGTGCAGTCTGGAAGTAACAAATGTGTGATTCTTCCTTTGTTCTAGGAAGCTCCATCCTTCCTTTCCCAGAGAGGTAAAGTGCATCCTGGGTGAAGTAGCAGAACTGTCTGATCACCCAGGCTTACTAAGGACCTTAAAATGGTGCCAAATATCTGCCCTTTCTGACAGCTGGGGTGAGCAGAAGGAATGCCCTGCATTGTGGCTGTGTGGGCAGGGAGCCTGTTTGCACGCACTGTGGTGTGGGCCCTCAGTTGTGGACAGCAACCTGTGAACTTCAGTCCAGCCAAGGGGCTTGCGTACAGCGGGTTAGCCCATCGTGCTGGCTGGTGCACGTGATGAGCAGGAAGCACGTCACAGCGTGCTCGTGGTGACTCGTGCTGTGCAGCATATAGACAGCACTGGCATTGTCGCAGATTCTCTGCACAGAGAGCCAGCCTGACACACTCCTGTTCCCTGCCCTTCACAGTTCTTTCTGCATCCTGCATGTGCAGAGATCCTGTTTCTTGTTCTTCAGTTTTGCTCCCCAAGGATAGGCTGGGGAATTGCACAATTAAGTCTGACTCCATCCCAGTAAAGCTGTTTGATGGGCTGGAAAGACTCAGCAGAGATGGAGATAGATCTACCTGAGGAACAAAATAGAAACTGGCTCCCTTTATGGCCTCAGTCCTCAGGGCTTGGGGAAAGACACACAACCCATGGAGGACGAGCAAAGGCAAAATCTTTGGATCTGAAAAGCAGAGAGGGATTCAAGTCCTTACACTTCTTCCTAAATCTAGCGTCCTCTTCAGCTGTCAGCCAGCCTAGAAGTGCAATGTTTTACCTTCTCTCCACTCCCTGGCACAATTTTCCCTGGCTTGGTGAAACGATATTATATCTGAGTAACCATGCCTTTGATTCCTGATTGTGCCTTCACTTTGCTGAATTCTGAAAGGAGTTGGAGAGGGTATTAATGACACTCGGTGATCACACACACCAAGTTAAAGCCTCTTGCGAAGTGAAATTTGAGGGAAAAGCAGCCAGCCTTTCAATATTTTGCAGAAATGCTTTGTGTCTCTTTTCATTTGCAGCCAGACAGTTGCAAATTACATAAAATTGCTCCTGGAGAAGAAGAAGAAGAATAAAAGGAGGAAGCAAAGGGGGGAGGTTTAGAAAAGTGATTCTTCTGGCAAGGTATAGTTACAGTTTTATTTCTATGCAGAACAAAGAAGGGCTTGCTGAAAGGTAGGCAAGTAAGTGGCAGAAATTAGTATTGATCCAAGCTGGGAATATGGGCAGTTTAGGAGCAGTGATGGGGGTAGTGAAATGTGGCTACATTGGGGGAGAACTCATGGATGCAGTGATGGATTGGGAGTGCAGGAACACAGGAATGGAAAATTACAGAGAACAGCAGCATCAGAGCAGAGAGACTCTGGGGATGCATCAGGGGTTGAGGTGCTGCAGCACTGACTCAGGTGGTTGGGCACAAGGATTAGTGCAGAGACCCAGCAGAGTTTGAGCAGAGGGCATCCCTGTGGTCAGGCTGTCTCCTGTGCTGCCAGGACCAAGGGCTCACCATGGACCATCTGTTAGGATCCACAGCCCCTGGTGATGTAAGGGAGCACAGGTGACTGGGCTTTTTTTGTAAACAGGTTAAAGCACCTGATTCTCCACTCCCCTTTCTTTTGTCCAAGTGCTGGTGTGAAGCCAGCCTGGACCAGTGTTTCTGCAAGTTTCACCCTGTGAACACTACAGGATATTGCAGCTGGTAAAGCTGGAAGACATGCTGAGGAGTGGCGTAGGGGGCCTGAATGTCTGGTTGGAGGCTGAGGCTGGACTCTGGTTGTTAATCTTTGGCAGGGTGGAGAATTTTTTCCTGTGTCCATCCTGTAGGTTTGTTAGACAATATCATCAAATTCATGAGAGCCATGCAACATTATCAGTAGAAAGTAGCAACACAGAGAGTGTGTCAGGGCTGTCTTGTTGAAATGGCGGTACTGGGACATGAAGGTACTGGGCTAAAGCAGCCCCTGGGCAAAGAGCAGCAGAACTGCCTATTTATTGCAGAGAGAAATTGCAGATGCTTATGCTGGTGGAGGTTTGGCTTAAGGGGCTGAGAACTAGCACGGAGGCAAGGCAGCAGCCCTGTGAAGTGCATACCCTGAAGAGACACAGGGAGAGCAAGCTGCCAAGGCAAACATTGGCTCCTGCTGCCTGTGGCATTGGAAGAATAGTGAAATTAAAGCTCAGCACCCATTCCCACATGCCGACCAAATACACACATGCAGGCTCTGTCCTGTGCACAGGGGGCCTCCCTTTCTCCCTAGAAATTGCTGCCCTTTGCACAGCTGGGCACAGAGCTTAGACTTGTGTCTCCTAGAGCTGGCATGTTTCCAGCTGAGCTCACCTCTGCTTGTGCGCGCACACACACACATACACACACCTTGCACCAACCGACACAGACCTTCATCTTTGCAAAGGCAGCGACATTCCTGAGCATTGGCTCTGCATTCCCATCTCTTCAGGGTAGTTTGATATGTGTGCATACACACAAGCATCTGTGAATATGGATATAGAATCACAGAATAATTTATATTGGAAGAGACCTCTGAGGTTTCTGGTCAAACCCTACCTAAGGCAGGGCTAACTACATCAGATCACCAAGGACTTTCTCCAACTGAATTTTTAATATCTCCAAGGAGATCCTGCAATTGCTCTAGGCCTCTCTTCCAGTCTGTGAGCACTGCCAAAGTGGTTTGTCTAATATCAGCCGTAAATTTTGTTGTTCAGCCCAGGGAAGAGATGGCTCAGGGGATTCAGTGACAAGGGACTCAGACCTAGTTTCAGTGAATTTTCCTATGGACATTTGTTACCGCAGGAGATTTTACATGGCTCGGGACCATTAACAGTTGCCATAGGAACTGGTGCACTTGGCCCACGCAGCAGCTGGGGCGGAGGGTCCCGTCTGCAGCCACCAAAGCGTGTTAAATTAACAGAGACCTCTTTCCCCAGCCACTGTAATTAACTTGCCATGAGTGAAGAAGAGGTGGGAGCATGGCGGCATTGAGGAGCTGCCAGTACCCTCCACAGTCGGCCCCAGACTGACTGCAGTGTGTCGATCTTTTAGCACACCCATGAGAGGCCTGTGCAAGCTCTCTGCAAGCCTGGATGTCTGTCAGCTCAGGCTTCCTCTGCCCCTTGTGCTGGCTGCCCTTTGCCAGTTAGCTGAGGTTCTTGGAGGTTCCCGCTTGTGTACAGGTTGGGGTTAGGGTTGTTGAGGATGTTCCCTGGACCAGGTGTCCAGTGAAGCAGGGTCAGTGTTGCACCAGTGAGCACAGGGAAGATGGATGTTGGATGTCTTCTCCAAACAGCCTGACAGAAAGATCAAAGGTGAATGTGGCAGTGTACCCAGCTTTGCCCTCTGCAGCTTTCTTGCACTTGCTCAGACTAACTTGGTGGCACATCCTGTAGCATCTTATTCCTGTTTTTGTAGGCCTGCTAAGCGCTTTCCACCTTACTTTGAGCTGGGAATGACTCCCGTGATTAGGGGCTTCTCGGGCAAGCCAGGGACAGCAAGGCCCTGTCTCTGCTGAAGCAAGAGTGCGTCCTCAGTAAGTTTGCAGATTACACCAAGTTGGGTGGGAGTGTTGATCTACTTGTAGGAAGGGTCTACAGAAGGATCTGGGTGGGCTGGATCAATGAGATGAGGCCAATTTTATGAGTTGCAGCAAGGCCAAGTGCAGGGTCCTGCACTTGAGTCACAACAACCCCTGGCAGCGCTACAGGCTTGGGGAAGAGTGGCTGGAAAGCTGCCTGCTGGAAAATGACCTGGAGGTGTTTGTTGGCAATGGTTGAATGTGAGCCAGCACTGTACCCAGGTGGCCAAGAAGGCAAATGGCATCATGGCCTGTATCAGGAATACTGTGGCCATCAGGACTGGGACAGTGAGTGTCGCCCCCCGTACTGGGCACTGGTCAGGCTACACCTCAAACACTGTGTTCAGTTTTTGGCACCTCATTGCAAAAAAGACACTGATGTCATGGACCACGTCCAGAGAAAGACAGTGAAGCTGTTGAAGGGTCTGGAGAACAAGACTTATGAGGAGCAGCTGAGAGAACTGGTTGTTTAGCCTGGAGAAAAGGAGGCTGAGGGAAGACCTTATTGCTCGCCATAACTACCTGAAAGGAGGCTGTAGCGAGGTGGGGCTTGATCTCTTCTCTCAGTTAACAAGTGATAGGACAAGAGGAAATGGCCTCAATTGCACCAGGGAAGATTTAGATTGGCCGTTAGAAAAAAATTTCCTCACCAAAATTGTTGTCAATACAACAGGCTTCCCAGGGAAGTGGTGGGGTTGCCTTCCTTGGAAATACTTGAAACACGTGTAAATGTGATGCTTAGTGACATGGTTTAGTGGTGGACCTGGCATCACTAGATTAATGATTGGACTTGATGATCTTAAAGGTCTTTTCCAACCCAAATGATTCTGTGATTCTAAGATCCTGCAGCTGATTCAGCACTATGGGCCTGAGTGCCAAGCTGTGCCTGGAAACTGAAGCCTGTGGTTTTATGGTGACCAGAATGATCTCTTGTGGTCTTGATGAACTTGCTTAGAGGAACTCAGGGGTTTTCAGTTCCTTCAGCCCTGTCTTGCAAGAGTGGGAAGGAGCAGGATGAAGTTTGGGGCCAAATACTACTCTTTTTTTTGCATTGTCAAAAAGCCCTCTTGAAGCCAGGTTGGTACTCACCTGAATTTGGCCTGGGATTTTGCTTCCTGTTGCCTTTGGGAGAAACTTGTCCTAGCACCTGTAGAAACAGAGAAAGTTGGTGTCATGGGTTTGTGTCTGACAGGGTTTTTTGGTAGCGGAGGGGCTATGGGGGCGGCTTCTTGTGAAACTTCCAGGGCCTCCCACAGCCCAGGTATCCTGATTTGAGCTAAACGGAACCAGTTCTGTTCAGTGATTTTACTTTTGAGCTCAGTCGCTTCTGAGAGGCTGCACTTTCTGAAGTGAACGGTGTGTATTTGCAGACAGCGTGTGCTACCAGAAGTGATAATGCCTGACGTTTACAGTTACTGCCAGGGCTTGGTATGCAGAAAGGCTCTTGCTTATACTTGCTCCTGTAGTGACCAAGGTCACTGCTGGATCTTGTGTGCCACGCTGGGGGTGCTGGGAAGGAGAAGGGTCACAAGGAAGTGAGGAACAGACAGGACAGGTGACCAATAAGAGTATTCCATTTGACATATGTCATATTCAGTATAAAACTGAGGAGTTGCAGGGGTTAAGTTCTCTCCTTCAGTGGCTGGTGTCCTGATCTTGAGTTCCTGAATCCAACTGCTGTGCCTGGTTCCCCTCTGTCGATGAGCCTGGGGCTGCTCTGGTGCCTCCTGCTCTACTACGTCAGTGGTGATTGCTGTTGGTGGGGGGAATTGGGTTCAATACCAGTTTTGTATATATAGTTCATTATTAAAGCTGGTTTAGGTTTTTTTCCCAATCTGTAAGTCTCTCTGCCATATTCCCTTTCCCTTCCTGTTTGGGGAGGGAAAAGCGGTTGACAGCATCTGTCAACGTTTAGTGGCTGGCCCAGCCCTAACTCTTGACCAGGTAAAAGTCAGACCCACCTCTGGCCAAGACCAGGACAGTCGGTGCCTCTGCGATCAGTATTTTTAAGGGAGGAAACTTTTTGGGCCAACATCTTTGTCCTGTCTTTTGTGTTGGGGAGTTGTTTGTTTTGGAGGGGGGGGAGGTGAAAGCAGAGCAAACACACAGTTAGTGAGGAAGGTGGGGGAGAAGGGCATTGGAGCAGAGTGTTTCCCAGAGGCCCATGGTGGCTGAGGTCCTGATGACCGAGGAGATCAGTGGCAGTGAAGGTGTCCAGGATGCGGCCCCCATGCCGGGGGAGAAAGATACCGTGCAGGAGCAGAGGATGTACCAGAAGTGAAGTGCAACTCGGAGGAAGACCTGTGCTGGAACAAATGACATAGCAGCCCATGGGTGGATCTCACAGGACTGTCTCCTGTGAGAAGAACACCACTTGGCCACGGGGAGGACTGTGAGGAGCCCTCTTCCCGAGGAGGAAGGAGCGCCCTGGACACCGTGTAATGGACAGACCGCACCCCCTGCGCTGCTGGTGGGGCAGAGGTAGCTGGGAAGAAGGGAGGGAAAGTGTTTTTGAGATCTGGTTATATTTATTTCTCTCACTGCCCTACTCTGATCTAGTTGATTTGGTGGAACTGGTGGTGGTAAATTAAATTTATGTTTTCTCCCCCAGTCTGCTCTGATTTTTGCCTGTGACTATAAGTTGTGAATGAACCCTCCTTGTCTTTAATATCGATCCTCAAATGCCTTTTGTTAAAATCTTTCTCTCTTGTTCCCCTGGTGTCCTCCCCTGGGAGGATGGTGGTGGGATTACAGAGAGCATCTGTTACCTGGTTAGTGGCTAAAACCATGACAGTTAGCACTTTCCTCTTCTCACCCAGAAGCTCCTTTGACCTTCAGTGGCACTAATCACAAGTGACAAGAACAGATCAGGGCAACAGGGAAGATCATCTAATGTCCTCCTTGATGCAGTGCCCTACGGTGCACTGAAACATCAAGGAAGGAGCCCCATGAGGACAGACTGACCATGAAGTCCTGAGAGACTGCACTTGAATGAGTCTGCCAAACTGTCAGGTACATGATGGGGTCTGTAATTGCTGGGCTGGGCTGGTCTCCCTGCTGGTGTCTGACATGAAGGCACAGAAATGATGCTGCCACTTCCATGGAGATACCAGGGAGAAACAAAAGCTCTCTTGAGTCATGGCGAGTAGTTGCCTGCCTGCCTCCCAGAGCAACACTAGCTACAGTGGGGACAGGGGTGTCTGACTGTGTTAAGGGAGAAGGAACACCATGCAGCTAAGAGTCCAGGAGGCAAAACAGCCAACGTGCATGCTGCTTGGATGTCTGCTTGCTGGTTCCTGGATGCATTCAGCTTTGGTGAGGAGTTGGGGATAACCTGCCTGATTTGCCCTCTGTGATGTTGGAGTTTACAAGTCCTTTTCTTGGTGTCACAAAGCAGTTGGGTGAAGTCGTCCAACAATGTTCCTTGCTTACGCAAAAAAGAAGCATCCTTAGCCATGCAGACATCAGCTGTGTAATTTGGACTTTGAACTTCATATCCTGCTACTGCCACAGATTCCCCGCATGACTTTATTATTATTACCAGATGCCTTAATTCCTCCACCTGGAACGCAGTACTCATAATTCTCCTTGTGTCCTCCATAATGAGGATGGGGTGAATTCATAAGCAACCTTTAGAGCCATACTGGAAAGTTGCTTGGTGCTTACGTTGCTCACGTGTCCGAGCAAGACAACTCCCCTTGCTCAGGGAACGATGGTCGTTCTGGATAGGACTGAGATACACTGAGATGTCAATGGAAAGATGCAAGCAGGAGGCTCAAGCACTAAGACTGGCTCCAGTCCGTCATTGCTTGCATTCCCAACCAGAAACAGAATTCAAATTAGCAAATTAGCATTTAGATTCATGTGCTCTGCACAGCTAGAAGTGCTTATGATCATTCAGCCAGGGCATTTTTGACTGGCTAAAAGAGGACCAGCCCACAATTTGCAAAGCCCAAGAGCCCAGGACCTAATTCTGTCAATGGCCTTGGATGCCTTTTGGTTCCTGATGTCCCAGAGGAGCTAGCCTGCGTTGTGTTTCATGGTCTCAGCCTCTGACCCTTGGAACTCTGAGGTTCCCCTTCATTGCACTTTAGGGGCTATTTTTCATCACTTACTCCTAATTAATAGAGAGGCTTGCCCTGCCATTCCAGGGAGCTTTCTTCCTCTGTACAACTTCTGCAGTTTGAAAGCTAAGGAAGCAAGAGCTAGGGCTCACTGCTCCTCATTGGAGAACATGGCAGCTTATGCTTAGCATCAGTGTAATTGTGAGGAGCTAGTTCACCTTCAGAGTGGTTTTTTTCAGATGTGATGAGAGAAATGGTACATTTTGACATTGGTGAAACCAATAGCAAAGCTTCTGCTGACTTTCGCAGGGCCATGAAATTTCCTTAGATCCCTGATCCAAGAGTGCTGCAAGGCTGGAGGAGCATTGCCTTGAAAGCAGGGAGGAAGCCCAAAGAGAGTCCAGTTCGCTGTTTTTCTGTACTGGTCATGGGGTTGGATGTAATCTAGATACTTGCCAGCGAGGCCTCTCACCCCTGCCTCTTCCCTGAAAACCTCCGGGCTCATCTTCTCCAGGCTGCAGTGACTCACCACCAGGCATCTTCTCATTGCTCCCTGGGGGGCTATGCAGAAGATGTGACTGCTGTGTTTTACACTGTGTAACACCGGTGGTCAGTATAGCTTCATGCCCACATCAGGCTGGCCAGTTGCTTCCCACCAGTAACCCCAAAGAAAGCAAGCTGACAAAGGTTGCACGTTCATGAGGAGGAAAGCGACGCAGAGAAATGTTGTCTGTGGGGGCTGAGCATGGCTGTGTTTGGGAAGGGAAGGTGTGCATCCAACCAGGAGGGCAAATATGAGGGAGAAGCTGAAGGGGGTCAGTAGTAGCTTTACCCCCTTCCATGCGCTGTCCATGTGATGTCAATTGCTGTGTGTGGCTCCGGGACGTTTCTTGAGTCCAGTTGGTCATGACAGCTCCTGTTCTGTCATTAGCAGTGGGTAGGAAGGACTGTGAAGCGTGAGTGAGGGGCCTGGGCTGGGGGACCTTTGGCCTGTGGTGGCCTGACATATTCTAAATGTTAATGTGTTATTCTTCAGAAATGAAGAATAATAAGGCTCATCTGAGTAATTCAATGAGGAAAATAAAACTCAGCTAGTGAGGCAGGCACAGGCCTCATTTGCTCAAGTTCCCCGTGCCACGTGTGTGTTCACATATGTTTGTATTCTTTTTTGGTAAAGGCGTGCAGGTCTGTGCATGTGCATCTACTTGGCACTTGGAATTTCAGGCAGGAAGATCCTGGTACTGTTGATTTCTGGGCTCAGCTGGGCCTGTACAAATATGGCTTGCTTAGAGTCGAGTGTGTTTTCTGATTACTGTGCAGCTTGAGGTAATGGCTGGGGGCCAGAGTAATTTGTGCTTTCAGAGTCTGCTGTGAAAGGCAGAAGCATGTCCTTCGCGATGTCCTGTTACTTTCTTTCTCCCTTCGATGGAAGGGGTAAAGTTTGACCATCTTTCTGTGTTGAGTTACTGTAGAGAAAAGAGCTCTTTATCTGAGACCTGTATACAAACGTTGGGACCCACAGGGATGCTTGTTACAACCTATGCTATGAAGTTAAAGCAACTGTGGACTCTTTTTGCATTTGTAGGCTCACACCTCTGCTCGAGAGACCTTTGATATATTGTTCATATTTGATGGCAACATAGGACTTAGTAGGATTAAAGTAGTGTTGTCCTGTCAGTGGAAATTTCTGGGTATTCTCTGAAAGGAGGATTGTGCCTGCTTCTGTCTCAGTTAGAAGACCACCCATTTCAGAAAGCAGCAGGGAGAGAATCCTGCTGTTATTCTTGAAACCTCATCAGCTGGACAAATGTCTTGGAGAGTGTTTTTTCTTCTTTACTGACATTCTCCAGAGCAGGTGAAGGCCAGCCCGGAGACCAGACTTCAGTTCAGTGAGTGGCTCTCAAAGTCACTAGAGCTGGCAAGGTCTCTGGGCGCGGGCATCCCTTAACCAAGGGCTTGGTTTTGCGTTCGCAGAGGGTGAGTCTTCCTGTGCTCCGCTAAAATGCTGCGTCAGGTATGCAGGAGAGAAGCTGTGCTCACAGTCATAGGTGGCAGAGCAGTCCGCGTGCTCCATCTCTCTCACGCTAGGGAGCCCTGCTTCCTCTTGTCGCCACAGCCAGACACTGCTTCCAGACTTGCACCATTGCTAACCTGTGTCACTGTGCTGGCATTGGTGCTGGGACCTCCGCCACCAGCGGTGTCTTACAGGTGTTGTGCCATGGCCCTGTCGTGGGTGTGTGGCCCGGCAGGGTGCACTTCCCAACGGTGTGCAGGCTTGGTGAGCAGGCTCGGCGGGGCCAGCCATGGTCACCATCCTGGGGCAGGCCCTGCTGCGCACCCTTGGCTATGTGGCAGTCTCTGGGATGGGGGGAAGGAAAAGGGTGGACAGATGGGTAGAGGAGGTCCCCCTCCCCAGAGATCATATCAATATGTCTCTTTTGTGCAAAGCAGAGGGAATGCCCCCCCCCCCTCCCCCAGCTGGTTTCCGTGGCAACCACAAATGTCAGGTTCCGAGTGGTGAATAATCGTTTCCATGACAACACCGCCTTTACCGTAGGTGCTGAGAGCTGGAGTGACAGCCTGTTGTGGGAAGGGACGGGGAGATGTCCTCAGGTACTTAACCCACTCCTTCCCCTCCCCCCATCCTTTGTGACTCCTTGCTCCAAGCCCTCAGCTCCTGCATCCCTGGGTGGGGCCATGCTCACATAGGGGTGTGATGCTCTTGGCTTCCACCCGATCCCTTCCTCCCTCCCTTCCCCCAGATGGATTTGCTCCTCACAGAAGCTGAGATCTGTCTGAGTCTGTGCCTTCATCTTCCTCTCCATCTGTTTAGCTTAATCCTGGTTTTGCATCCTGGGTAGAAAAAAATCTATTTCTCAGTGGGAGCAGTGAGGACTGAGGTAGTGAAGCTGCCCCTCTTGGCCCCACACCAAGCCCTCTCTTCCGAGCACACAGCTGGGCTGCCTGCCCTCTCCCACCCAGCCTGCTACTGAAACACCCCAGCCTCCACTTGTTCGGGCATATTGCCAGAACAGTGAGCAGTGATGGGGGCCACTGCCTCTCAGCAAGGAAATCTGAGGCTTTCTGAAGCAGTGTCTGACTGCATCCTTTTGAACCCCTGCCCCCCACATCCCATTTGCTAGCTCATGGACTGAAAGAAATGTCAGGTCCTGGGGGGGCGAAGGCTGGTGGGTGCCAGTGATGCACATACTGGAGCCATGTGGTGGCACAGCAGGTTGTTAGGAGCTCTGCAAATCCATGCAGCTGATTGAGAGTGGCAAAGGGGCCATCAGGCTTTCCTTCTTCCCCAGATGACGTAGCAAGTCCTGGGAGGTGGTGTTGGAGTTGGCACTGCTGCCTGCCAAGGCTCATCATGGCAGCTGCTTGTCCTTCCTTTGGGGAGCTGCCAGCCCGTCTCTGGCTCTGCCAAGCAGCCCCATATCATTCCTTGAGGCAGGGATGGTATCATTCGTGGCTGGTCCCAAAATCCTGCCTGAGATCCACCCGTCAGTGGAAGCCAACTCACCAGCCCACAGCTGCCACAAGCACTCTCTTGTGCCTAGGTGTCAGGCTTCAGCAGTGGTGTGCCATGCCACAGCAGCCTGTCACCTTCTGGTTAGTATTTCTGCCCTCTGAAATGCAAAGTTACTTCATGGGTTTCCTCCAGCTATTTTGAACGTGGGCTCTACCTCTGGTTTCTGGACGGTCTGGATCAGCCACCACTTGGATACTGACATTTTGCATGCTGGCTTCTAAACACATTTCAGTTGGTGACTTTTATGGCTTGATTTTGTGTTCTGTTTTGTTGTTATTGCTGTTTGTCCTGAAGGTGTTTCCTAAGAAGGGACAGACTATGCCTGGACCTGCAACTTGTGTGCAGGTCTTACCTGTGATATTCTGTTTGTTTTCTATTACGGCTGTCACTGAGTCCAGTCACTGTCAGCCTCTGTGGATGATGCTGAGAGACATGGAGACGTGCTGTGAATGTGGAAATCTGTCTTGTACACCATTCATTGGAGGAGATTCTGGCTCAGTTGGATCCTGCTAGCCCAGGAAGGAGGCTACAGCTTGACAATTGCCTTTCTGGGCAGCACAGGACACACAAACCTTCCAGCAAACAAGAGTTTCACCCTGCTTTGCAAATCAGACTGTTAAAGCTATGTGTTACTTCATGCAGCTACTTTTGGGTAGAAGTGTTCTGTCTTACCTGGAAAGTTACCCCCTCAGGCTTGTTGCTTGTGGCTGGGTTATTCCTGGTGACAAGTGGGAGAGAGGTAAACAGCTCTTCTCCACAACTGAGTGAGAAGAGTTCTGTCACTTCCAACCTGAGCATTCCCTTTGCTGACGGGAGATGTTGCTAGAGAGCAGCACTACCTGTCTTCAGAGCCACTCTGGTGCACAGTGCTGTGACCGCATGAGGATTGGGGCAGGGGAAACATAACATGCATGCTTGCTCTAGTGCTCCTAGCCAAGTTCAGCGGCAGTCTTTCCTCCCTTCTGCAAGGAAGACAAGTTGCTCAGTTAGATGAGGTGACCATGCCTGAGTGAGGGTAGACATAGGAAGCACTTCCAGGCATAGTCTCACCTTAGCCCACCCTGACAACTGTTCGGACTCTAGTTTCATGGTGATGAGCTACTTCCTCGGAGCCCTTTCTTTGCCATTGACTGTGTCTGAGAAGGCGGAGGTTTATGCATGGCAGGCATTTTCAGGAGAGCTATTCCCTCCGGGCAGGCAGTTGAATAGGGAAAAGTGCCAGGTTTTCTTTTGAGAAGTCTGAAATCCATGTGGTCCCTTCTGCAGTGGTTCTGGTTGCCATCATGATGTCTTGGTTCCCTTCTGCCACTCTCCTGCTCTGCACAACAGGCAGGAAGGGGCACCCTTGTGCCACTGCCATCAACACCATGTGCCAGGCAGATGGGCCAAGATCTAACCCTCTGCATTTCTCTTTTTTTGCAGATGGCGCGTCCGATTCAAGTGAAACCTGCAGACAGCGAGAGCCGTGGAGGTAGTTGTCATCTCTCCGTGTTTCACCTTCGGCCATTTTGTGCTTGTGAGGGGACCAAGCAAAAGGACAGAGTCCTGACCTGGCCTTCCTCTCCCCGCAGCCTGTGTGAAGGGATATTTGTGTGTGGCAGGAAGGGGCAGGAGGACAGTCTGGAGGTAGACTTTGGTGGAGAGCCTTTAGCTTGGCATAACAGGCAGCTGAGAGTGCTCAAAGACCTAAGGATAATAATGTGGCTGCCCACTCCACTTTCTATCCCAGCCCTTTGAAGGTGCAATTAGCCTGGCAGCATCTGCCCCAATAGGTTACTGAAGCTTGCTCCTCTGCCTCCCCCATCCCTGTTGGACTGTCTCAGCCTCTCCACTCTCAGTTGTCCAGCAGCCCCCATCACGACCCAGATGCTGTTGCAGAAAGTAGCATATGATGGGGAAATAGTGTCTGAAGGGAAAGGATCTTGAGTTTGGGCCTGAGATGGAGGTGTTGCCAACTTGCAGGGGACCAGCTTGGTTAAAGCAGCATATACCGAGTAGTTCAGAGCTGGATGATTTGGGAACAGCAGAATCTGTTCAGTGGGGAGCTCCCAGCAGCTCAGATGGTTCTTCCAAGTGGAGAAGGTTTGCAACTCCAGTCCTTTGCAAATTTATGAACACCTTTTGCTGCTTTTCCTTGTCTTACCCTAATACATTTCTTTTCCTCTTCTCTCCATTCCTGCATCTGCCTCTTCATGCCTTATGTTGTTGGTGCTGCCTCTGAAAGCAGTTTAGTAGTGGTGAGGGGAGAATTTGTGTGAGACTGCTTGCCCTGTAAGGCAGCATATCTTGCATGCTGTGTGTAGGTTTGGAAGGCTTTTGGTTTAAATTTTAAGGGGTCACTTCCAAGCAGTTTGTAGTGATTTTCTAGTATTGCACTGGCAGGACCTTGAGATATATTTTAGTATTTTATATTAATGTGTGTATTTATGATTGGTGAAACCTCCTTTAAAAAAAAAAGTTTATCATCTGTTTAAGTCAGATCATTTTTCTAAATAGGATCTGTGACTTTTCATTATTTACTTGAGGAATAAGCCATGTTACTTCTACTGAAGTCTGGGCATTTTTATTCCCTTGGGGTATACTGAGAATTCTAGACGTGTCACCTATAGACATGCTCCTTCTGAAAAGAACCATGGCTTAAGCCTTCAAAAAAAGTAACGTGCCTAAATGACATAGGACTGGATTCATCTCGACTTACTTCAGCCCCTGGGTTCAGGGTTGAATTTAAGGTCCTTGTTCATGCTACAGACCAGTGCTTTCAGAAGGATTCCCACTCTCTTTCTTGATGCTGATGTTAGGAGTGGATGAGGCATCTACAGTGAGGACAGAGGAAGCTGACTGTTCACTGTCACCTCGTATTGCCTGTAGATACAACCATTAAATGGTCAACCCATCCTTCACCACACTGATTTTAAAAAATTGCACCCCAGATTTCTAATTAATTCAGAAATTGTGTAATTGTATCTGAGGTTATTCCTAATGAGTCTTTAAAAACAAGCAAACAAAAAAAAAAGCATAAGAGACTAGGAAGGCCTTTGCCAGTTATACCAACAACTCAGCATCACTACACTGTTACCTGTACACACTGGCAGATCCCTTGTGCTCTCCTGGCTGCACAGGCAGCTGTACCTACAGCTGTATGCCCCATGGGTGCCATACTTTGCAAATACATACATGTGCCACATGACACACACATTAATAGACAAATGCACACATTTACCTCCACCAGTACCATCCATGCACACAACAGTAGTGAAAATAGACCAGAGAGACGATTCAGGCTGTGAACAGATCCAACCACTGCAGCTTTGTTTTCTTAACCATTTGTGTCTCTGAGTGCAACTCTGGAATCTCTGGCTGAGGTAGTTTCTGCAGTCTTTCTTTTGATGGTGGGGCACTGCTAGGGACTCTCTTCTATACAAGGTGACCCAGTATCACGAAATATGTTGATGCGTAATAGCTCTGATGCCTCAGCTTCTCTGTCAGATTGAACTTCAAAACAGGAGGCAAGCTTTTGGTCAAGGCGCTGGACTCTGAAATCTCTACGCTTATGAAATGTGCCACTATTTCCAGTGACTGCAAACATCAGGGCATCAGCTCTGCTTCCCATGAAGAAGGTGATAGAGAAAAGCAGCCTTTGGAGTCTGAACACCTGCCTTCCTCCAGCCCATGTGCCTAGCTTCCTTTCAGCTTCATTGCGGAGCTTGGGAATGAGTAGCTCCCGCAGGATCCGTGAAAACTGTTTTTTTTTTTGCTAGGGCAGAAGCAGCATCAAGACGGCCCCCTGTATTTGTCTGAATGAGGTTGCTCTTTCCAAAGGTTTCTGCCATGATGCTTTGTTCGTCAGAGAAGTTCGCAGATTTTGCAGATATGGGAAGAGCCATTCCCCATAGCAATAGCCCCACACTGACAGGAGGTAAAAGAAAGATCTGGGGCAGGGCAGAACTGCTTGGACTAGGAATTTAACAAGGGGACAGCTGCATGCATCACTGAGACTCTGCTCTGTATCATCCTTAAAGGGAGTTTATCCTCTCTAGGGATTACCACTCAAATTAAGCACCTTGAGTTAAGCACATGAAGTTAGAGCACCAGCATTTGTCTCCTCATCTAAAAGATGCTAATTTTTCTGCCAAAGGGGCAGTTTTGGCTAAGCCCTGCAGGACTGAGTGGGAATATCTGGATACTCGCTGTTACTGCACCATGCAGAAGGAATTCACTAGTAAAGAGATGCTGCCTACAGTAGTTCAGATGGGGACTTGTGATTTTGTCACAGGCTTTGCAAGCTCTTTCCTCCTTGTCCTCATGCCTCTGTGAGCCTTGGAGTGCCAGGAAGAGATGGAGAGAGGGGGCGGAGGAGCTTGTCTGTGCTTCTTGTGAGACCTGTGCTCTGCTACACTGATGTGATGTGACAGTTAGCCCAAGCCCATTAGCGCTGCCTTTGAGACAAGCAAGCTCTCTGCATACCCAAGGAGATATGCTTCGTCCCATCCACAGCCAACTGCCTGAGCAGACTTCCTCCCTGTCCCTTGCTGCTGACAGCTGCTGGCCAGATGACCTAAATCCAGTGGGTTTAAAGGGCAGCAGTGTCCGGTGTTTGTGTACTCTTCTCTCCCTCTCTCTCATGGCTGAAGCATTCAGCCTTAACCCCTCACTCCTGTGGTATATTTGTCAACAACCTGCTCTGCACTGGCCCTCCTCCTCCTGCCTTGGGTGACTGACTGTGCCCAGAGCATGTTTCCATGGGAACACAACAGTCAAAGATCAGAGACAATTTTCCTGTTTACTGGAAAGCATGGGAATTTGCCAGTCGAAGGGTGAAAAACAAGAGCTGGAGAGAAAGTGAAGGAAAAATGGCAGGAGGAGGTTGTTCTGTTCCAGGTGGGGAAGAGAAGATCTTCCAGCACTGCAGGAGGCCCTGCTGGGAAGCTGAAGGGGCCAGTGACCCACAGCAGTGGCTGGAGACTGCCAACTCATGTGGGATTAACCACTTTAAGAGTGATGACAGTAAACATCAGGTGAAAGGGCTTGCAGGTCCAGTGACGAGAGATGAGCTAGCTTGGTTATTGGTAGGGAAGTGCCCCTGGTTCGGAAGCTGCCCGAAGCGACGGGGCACTAGATCGTGGGTTGGGCTCTGACACATGGAGAGGGAGAGAGGGAGGGAGGTCAGCAGCAGAGGAGCCCTTTCATAGATCGCCAGTTGCTGCAAAGAGGCATCCTAGGGAAACAAGCCTGGGTCCTTTTCCCATATGCAGTCTTGGGAACTGGACTGTTGAAATGGAAGTAATTGTGAAAAAATCTTTCTCTTATGTTGTCAGTGACTTCACCCTCTTCTAGCATTGCCATTCTTGGCATTCAGAACAGACTCAACACCAGTAGGTGTGTTTCTCTATATTTGCTGTTAGAGGTTGAGTCCCTAAGGTATCACAGTTTTAACCTGTTCTGCTTAGCCAGGAAGGCCGGTGGTTTTTTTTTTGTCCAAATTCAAAATAGAAAAGCTGAAATTCCCACATGAACACAGGACTTCCAAAACATTCTGTGAATGAGCCCTGTCAGATAACAGAAGACCTGCATTAAGACTGCAAGAATGGAGACTAGCATCCACTGTTTCAATGGACTTTTCCCAAAGTGCAGGGTAAAGCTTTTGATCCAACAGAAATGGTATGAGGATGTTAGAGTTAGGTAATGATTGGACTTGATGATCTTAAAGGTCTTTTCCAACCAAACGATTCTATGATTCCACCATGCAGACATCACAGGAAGGCATTGTGTGTCACGTGTTCCCAAGTGTGTCTGTATGTGGCAGAGCAGTGGTAGGGAGGCAGCTTTTGTACTTACCTGGGTGGGAACCATCCCCATCCTCGGGGCCAAGGGGAGCAAGGAAGGGGCTGTGGAATGGGGCTTTGCTCTCAGTGAAAATGTGTAATGTGTGATCCATTCCTGCCATACATACACACCATCATCTCTGCAGCCTGCTCTGCTGCTGTAGCTCCAAGACCTGTTGTTTTTCAGGTCACTGCACTCTCAAACAGCAGCTTCCTTGCTATTTTCCCTGACATGCGTCACATTTCATTGGCTTTGTTTGAAGCTAGACCCTCTGATCCTGTCTCTAACAATAAGGAATCCTCTCTTGCTGCTCCTCCCGAGTCATATCCAGACACATTCACTCCTCTGGGTCAAATTTCCCCCTGCATGTTTGCATGGGAAAGGGATGGGGGTTAACTCTGTACTTGGCACAGCTATCTCCTTGCAAAAAATGGCTATTGGGCTGGCATTTAGGCTGGGATTTTAATGTTGTGCTGTTTTAATAGCTGTTCACAGCAGTCTGTGAAGGCTGTTGCCCCAACCAATGCTGTGTTTGTGTTTGACTGGATGTCATTAGGCTGTGTGGTGGGCCCCTGCGTGTACTGATGAGGGTAAAGACGGGGAGAAAGCACTGTGCACCCCCACACTTGCCCATCCTAAAACAAAACAATAATTCTCACTGCTCCCTTCTTATGAAGGAACCCAGAAGGAACCTGAGCCCAAAGTCCTGGATGTATCAACCAACCTTCCAGCCTCCCTACTAGTGTGACACGAGTACAAAATACCTTTGGAGAGAGGGGAATGGGATCATGGAGCTGGTTTTTGATCCTCCCCCAACTGTCTTGCATTTGTCTGATCCTGTGGTGAGGCAAATTGGGACCCAGGGTGCTAGGGTTTATTCAAGGACTTAGAGGGCAGCTTGGTAGACATACTGGTTAGACTGGGGTAAGGAGGGGCAAATTGAAGCTAAGATGCTTGGTTACATAGCAGCTGTGGAAACTGTGATCTTGGAGAAAAGGAAAAGGAAACGGAAGCCAAGGGTCCTGGAATTTACTCACCCTACTTGAGTTGATCTGCTGTATTTCCTAAGGTACCTCTTGGACTTCATACGCTGTTCAATAAGGGTATAATTACCCAGGCAGTTTTTCTTATTATCATTTGTGTTGGATCATACAAAAGAAAGAGTTGAGGAATAGAAGGAGACTGCTAATATTTTGTTCTCCTTTTGGGAGGGTAGGATAGAAGCCACAGAAACTTTTGCAAGTGTGAGGAGCTTGGAAGGACCCAGCATACTCACCCCTGGAAGCATTTCAGCCAACAGCAAATCATTTCCATGCCAGGCATGTTTTCAGCAGTAGGCTGTTTCTGCTTAAGTGCCCCTATCCTCCTGCTTTGGACTGTAAGCCTCATAGAAGGTTGCTGTTTCTTTGTTTGCCCCTAGGAGACAGGAAGCTCTTTGTGGGCATGTTAAATAAACAGCAGTCTGAGGATGATGTACTCCGGCTCTTTGAACCATTTGGGGTCATTGATGAATGTACCGTGCTCCGTGGACCTGATGGTAACAGCAAAGGTGTGAACTGTTCTGTGTGTTGTGCCTTTTCTCCCTACTCTTCAGGTAGTGCTCACCTGCCTCACCACCCACGCCTCCTTTCCACTGGGGCACATATTCCCTCACCACATAGGGGGCAGGACAGAAAGAGTTGTCTCCTGCAGTGGAAGATTGGGGAAGATGGGCAGAGATTGAGGTGAAAGTAGGGGAAGCAGAGCACTATGAGTAGCTATAAGGATCACTAGTGAGCCTATTGGCTCAGTCTGGGTCCGCAATTTGAAATGTTTGTACCCACAAGCAGGAGTGCATAGAGAATTTGGGGAAGAGGTAATAGACGGCAAGGGTGGAGATGGTGACATCATCTGTAGAGTATGTCATTGAAGTAACAATTTGAGACCCTTCCTGTTTTTTTCCCCAGGATAGAGGACTTGGGATGAGTCATCCATTTTGTTCCTTGCTTTCTTGGGGTGGCTTTCCTTTGCCCTGCCTGAGATCCAGATACTGTCTCTTGCATGATGATGCAAAGGGCACTTCCACAGCAGTCCTGTCACTGCAATCTCGTGTGCTCTCTCTGTCCCTTTCTAGGCTGTGCCTTTGTAAAGTTCTCATCTCACACAGAGGCTCAGGCAGCAATCCACGCACTCCATGGCAGCCAGACAATGCCCGTGAGTATAAGGCCAGGGTACCTACCCTCTTCCTAATCCTTTTCCCATCACCCTGTTGCAGGGACCTTCTCTCACAGTCTAAACTCATGACAGGTTCAACTGCAGTTTCCAGATCACCTGGTGAATGCAGCCAGGAATGTGTGCACTCACTTCTGCAGCTTTGCAAGCCTAGGGTGTGAGGGGAGAGGTGGGAAAGCTAACATTTGGATGGACAGATGGATGGGGAAGGGCACAGACCAGGTTCCAGGCAGCTACTGAGCACTTTTATGCCAATATTTGCTCTTCTGCTCCTCTTCCCACTCCTCTCTGCTGCCTGTTCTGCCCCATCCCACCTTGCCTGACTGCTGATGCTTTGGCTATCCCGTGGCCTCTTCTCCCCCTGCCTCCTCTTTCTGTCTCCTCTCTCCGTGCCCAGGGCGCCTCCTCCAGTCTAGTGGTGAAGTTTGCTGACACAGATAAGGAGAGGACCCTCCGTCGTATGCAGCAAATGGTGGGGCAACTGGGGATATTCACTCCATCTCTCACCTTGCCGTTCAGCCCATACAGCGCCTATGCGCAGGCTGTGAGTATCACGCGTGTGTGTGTGGGGAAAGGCTGCCGTCTTGGCTATGGGGTGACACCGTACCTGGGCTGGGAGACCGCAGATGGGTCTCTATGACAAACGCGAGAAAGCTTTGGCACCTGGGAGTTGTTCCTGGCTTCAGTTTCTCCAGTCAGCAGCCTAGTCCTTGTGCACTTCTCTCCTGGATGGGATGACAGAAGAGAGCTGGGACCTTCTCAAAGTGAGGCTGGATTTCTCTGATAAGTAGACTGGCGGAGGTGTCTGGGAACAGGTCAGGCATGACCCAGTGTCTTTCTGTCTTGTTTTGAGGACAGCTCAGAGCCACAATTCCTCTGTGATGTCTGTCAGACATGGCAGTGTGCCAACACATGAACTCTTCCTCTGGGTCTATGGCACAAATGTGTGTCTGTTTTTGGAGCATCATGAGAGCCCTGGGCCTAGCTTCATGTATTTATATCTCTGCTGAACTTCTCAGTAGGGTCCTAATCCCCCCAGTGCCGTCCTTGGCTCACAGGGTTTTCTCTCTCTGCTAGTATGACTGTGGGGTTTACAGGATGCTGGAGAGGGAGCAGTGGGTAGCAGAGAGTCAGCAGTCTGGCCTTCTCTGTCAAAAATGGCTGTGCTTTCGGTCTTAGTGAGTGAACTTCATTGCCTTGAAGTGATGGTGGTGATTGCCATTGATTTTTGAGATAGGTCCCAAACTCAACAAGTCCCTGATCAGCTGTGGTGTAGCATCTCTTGGGTCTTCTTTGTGATTGTCACTTTCAGGTGTCCACTACAAAGTATAAAGCCCATGGAAAGAGGCTGAGAGATTGTTCAAGGCATGAGAGATTCTAATGTCAAAGAAAGAACTTAGAAACTGTTGCTGAAAGAAGTTTTCTGAGGGTGTGTGCAATTAAACCTGTTCTTCTCATGTATGTGGACACCTCTTTCACCTCTGGCTTCAGTGGCTACGTGGTGTGTCTCTCTTGCATCTATAGGACAGAGAAGGAATTGCTTCTCAATTGTTGACTGTTTCCTCTCAAAGAACCCCCATAAATTGCCAAATGCCATTTAAGTGTGTGGCAAGAGCACAGAGTAGCAAAAGGAGAGGCAATGCATATGAGGCTCCATGCCATTGGGGAATTTTGGGAACCAAAACAGGTTATTTGTTTCTTGTGTAATGAGGCAGAGAACAGCTATACCATTTCAAACACCAAGACTTCAAGCAGAAGAATGGTGTAGAGGAGAGAACCTTTCTGACCAGACATCCATTGTTTCTTGCCAGGATCAATCTTTTCTTCCCAGCCCTGTAATCCACCAGTTAGCTATACTTGAGATCTAAGGTTGTAGCTTAGCTCAGCTATGAGATGATCATTCTCCTTTTTCTTCTGCTGTCATGAAGATGGTGCTAACTTAAGCGTGGTGTTGATAGCAAAGGAGGCAGGAACAGACCACAACAGTGAGGTTATGATGGCAGAAAGAAGTTTGTTAGTTTATGGTTCAGGATATTTAAAGAAGGAGAGCAGCGAGACCTTTTAGACTTGATCGTTAAGCGCCCTCCAGTCTTCAGACATTCCTGCTTATGACAAGAAGCCAGTTAAGCTTAGGCAGGTGCTCCTTGCTTATCTGCATCTTCTTTCTCTTCAGTTGTGTCTGTAAATTTCTTGCTTTGTCTTCAACTCTTCACTGCCCTTCTTGTTCTGTGGTTTTATTTTGGCTTTCCCCTTGACTCAAGACTCAGCCTGTCTCCCACTCTTTAAGTTTTTTCCTCCTTTTAATTTCCACTGGTTTTGGCTCTCTCTCCTTGTTTCTGAGGCACTGACCTGCCACCTGATTGTTTCTTCTCTTGTGTCATCCCAGTCTTTGGTCTCCCTTCTCCCAGAGGAGAGATCCTAGCCCGTTTTCGTATGTTTACAGTGTCTACATCAGAGGGAAAGGGTATCTAGTCTCTGAAATACCATCTAATATCTCTGGAATTGGGGACAGGAAGGAAGGATTTCCTTGCTAAATCTCCTTACAGCACCTCCAAATGTCCTGCCATGGGCAGCTCTTAGGAGCTGGGATCTCTGATAAGGCAGGGCTCAAGGGAACTCCAGGATAGTTCATGCTTGCATGGTGCAGTGCTTGGAGCAGTAGATGCTGCACCCAAGGTTACTCACAGGTCAGGAGATGCAGTGAAGATTTTGTATGTGGTTGAATCAGGCTTAAGAGGAGCAAGTGCTGCTGGGGTGAACTGGTGCATCAAAGGCATTGGTTCTTACATTTATAATTTAATATGGCAACAACTTTCTCTCCCTGTCCCCATGGGATTTGCTGCCTCGCCAATCCAAAGCAGTCCCGAGTCCCTGTCCTAGGAAGAAGAAATTTGGAGTTGGAGGTTTTGGGGTATTTTTTGTTTGTTTTTGATTGGATATTTTAAATTCATATTAATTGCATTTTCCTTTAAAAACTATTTCAGACATGAAATAATCACAAACTATGTTAGGTCTAAAGCTATTCTGATCAATTCAAATGTACAAAATAAGATACTAAAAACAGTCAAACAGTACATGTTAGCTGATACAGTTTGTAAAAAAAATTCTCATACTTATCTGGGAAAGATGACTGGCTAACATCTGGAAGCAGTTTCTTTCAGTGCTTAAACCAGATTTTGGTCCAAGGTGCCTCTTCTGCATGTAAGAAGTATTTCCTTCATTTCAGTTTATTCAGCAAGTTGAATTCAGTAATTACTTCAGATGAAATCAGGAAATTGACTGGGAGCTGAAAAACTAATAATCTATCAATATTGAAGAGGCCTGAAAGCAGCCAGTGCAATTTACTAACTGCTTATAATTTTTGCATATTTCTTGTAATTCATAAATCAGTTTGTCCTAAACACAAAACACTGTTTGTTCACACATACACACACCTTTTCTTTCTGCTCTTATGGTTCATTATGATAATTTTATTTAAGTAATGAAAACAATTTCAGAATGCTAGTTTGGTGCATGCGTAGTTGGGTGCAGGCCTTGTTCCAGCCAGAGCCTGGCAACACAACAGTCATTCATGAGAAAAAACAAAATCAGTATTTATCTAGTAAATAAGAAATGCCTTGGTTCTTGCATTAAATGGGGACAGTGTGAAGATAGGTCTAGAAATATGTGCAAACTGTTTGCCATAGGGACACCTTCCTTAGCAGATTTTTGTGCTCTCAGGAAGGCCATGTTTTTCTCTAATACTAGCTCAAGGCAAGTTGTTCCCAGTAACGTGAGTGAGTCCTGCTTCAGAGGAATCACTCCAAAGACAGCATTGACAGTGAATGAGGTGATTTCAGCACACTTGGTTTCTGGAGTCTAGTGGTAGTGAACTCCTTTGTTGTCAATCCTGCCTGCAGAGCCACTGCTCTTTGGTGTCCCTTGGAGTGTCCCACCTCTGTCTCAAAAAGGGCTTTCCCCTATCCCAGTGCTGCCCTGCAGAGTCAGTTCCACCCTAGCTGCTTTGCTTGTGCCAGCTTACAGAGACAGCAATGCCATGAAATTAGGCAATTCTTCTTTTTACGGAACAGCAGTAATCAGCTTCTGTATGGAGGAAACTAAGAAGGCTTAATTAGCCATGAATTTTTCAGTTACTAGGTTCTCCACCTGACACCTGGGCCAAACTGGCTTACTGACTCTGCTATTTGTGGATGAGGCAGGTTACTTGAGTGCTGTGTATTTATGTTGCAAAGCAGACAGTGAGATACAGTTGTAGTTAATGTAAGAGGGATTTGTGTTCTTCTTGGGTTTTGCCATGTGCCACCCCGTAGCAACTCCTGTGGAACTGTAGTTTCCAGAGAACTGTGCCTGTGCCTCCTTTGCTCTTCTTGCTTGATGATGATGACAGGGCTTCTAAAGGGGCTAGATTATTTTGCATCCAGAACTAAGTCTTTGTTGCTACTGATTTAATCTTATGCTCCAGAGCACCAAGTGATAGCCAAATAGGACCAGGAGGATTTTTTTTTTTTTAATTCCTAAGCCTCCTCCCAACTTTGTGTCCCACCCTCCCCACCCCTTGTTTCTGCATTGTGCATCCCTGCTTAGTCAGGTGTGTTACGGGGGCACGAGCTGACATCCCCCAACCCTGGTGCAGGCCACCGCCAGGGGGAAGACTGTGCTCGGTCGATCATGGGGTAGACCTAAGATAGCAAAGCATGCTCTAAGAGCCGGACCTACACAGGCACCTGGTTGTATGGCAGGGTGCACAGACCAGAATGAGCTCTGCGTGTCTTCCTGTCGAGGCTGGGCAAAAGGCAAGGGATTTGGACTCCATTCCTCAAAGCAGAGCAGCGTTATTTAATACGTGGCACTGCCCCAGGAGAAGTGGCAGTGCTCAGAGAAGGCGCTGTGGGTGGGAGGAAATAGAGCTGTGCAGGACGGGGCAGTAGGGCCTGTGGTGACTGGGGAGTGCTGGGTGCTAGGCACACACCCTCTTTCCCTGCCCGCTTCCCACAGGAGGAGCGAGGACCCATCCCCAGGGCCCGGTGCACAGCTATGTGAGCGAAGACCCCTCAAGGCTGCTGGCACACAGAGAGGGCGATGGTTGTTGAGTGCTGCCCAGCCACGGCCCTGCCCCTGGGGAGGATGCCTGCCCAGCCGCGTCTCCTGACTGAGCCAGGAAGCTCTGCGCAGTGCTCGGGGCCTTCCACACATGGCCTGGCCTAGGTCGCCCACCCGCCTCAGCAGCCCCTGCGCGAGTGCGCGGCCGCAGGGAGCTCCAGGGGCCACCTTGGGCGCGTCCAGGTGCCGGGACCCTCAGCGGGGCGGAGTGCGGGGCTCCCATAGCCAGCGATGCCGCCACCCGCAGAGTGAGCCTCTGAGCCCTGTGCTGCCCAGAGTGGAGCGAGACCCCGGGCGGTTCCAGGCGCAAAGTAGCATGAAGCCCTGGGCAGTGTGGGGCCCTGACTATATGGTCCTGCCTTGCAGCTGATGCAGCAGCAGACGACAGTTCTCTCCACCTCCCACGGCAGCTACTTGAGCCCAGGCATCGCCTTTTCCCCTTGCCACATCCAACAGATCGGTGCCGTCAGTCTCAACGGGCTGCCAGCCGCTCCTATTGCACCGGCGTCAGGTGAGGGCCTGGTGTGGGCCAGCACGCAGCAAGTCCTTCACTACCAATGAACCTCCTGCCCCAGCACTCAGCATGGTGCTCATACAGGTAAAACAGTTCCCACATCTCTCTGGGCTCAGAATCTGGATTAGGCCACTCTTTTCTAACACTGCAGCCTCTGAGGACAGCAGTCTCTAGTCTCTAGGGCAAATTTCTGCAACTTCTTCAACACCCTCACATATTCAATGCACATTCTCTTGTCCTACCACTGTTCCTCTCTGCTGCAGTTTTTCCCTTTGATATAGTAAAGAAGGACCAGGTTCCTAGGATTGCACCTCACTCTGAGTACAGCAGTGCTATTATTCGTTATCATCATCCCACAGTAATAATAATGCATACTGGGTTTAAGCACCTGCCAAGAACAGGGCTGTATCATGCTAGGTGCTGTACAAACTTGAATTAAAATAGCTCTGACGGCAGCCAGGACTAGCAATGCTGCACATACTCTTCTCAGCAGTGTTGCCTCTAATTTTCTGAAGGCTCTGTCACTAATCCATCACCTCCATGTGCCAGCTAAAATTGATAAAAGCTTCATTCACAACAGTCTTGCCAGGCAGATGGGAGGAGGGGGTGTGGGCTTTGCAGGACTTTGGCTCTCATGGGATGTCCTTTCTTCCTGCTCTACAGGACTACATTCACCGCCTCTCCTGGGGACAGCAGCCGTGCCAGGACTGGTGGCACCCGTATCAAATGGATTCACTGGAGTGGTACCGTTCCCAAACGGGCATCCAACCTTGGAAACAGTTTACACCAATGGCCTTATGCCATACTCAGGTATGGAGCAGAGGGGAGAAAAACGTGCAACACCATCAGGAACTGCAGTTAGTTCCTCTTTTCTGGATTCCCTACACATCACTTTTTCCAGCTCCTTATGAGCCAGGCACTGAGCCTTACTTGGCAAGAGGGGTGGGGGAGAGGGACGGTGAGAATGCAGGAGTGATTCCCTTTGCTGTGCTTCTGATTATCCTCTTCTCTGCAGCCCAGAGCCCTTCAGTAGCAGAGACTTTGCACCCAGCCTTCACAGGAGTCCAGCAGTATGCAGGTACCAGCTTCCCTTGTCTCCCTCAGGCCTTTGTGTGGCTGACTAGATCCTCAGGTAAACAGTTTGTTCTGTCTCCTTGGAGTACAGCTGTGTATCCAACCACCACCATCACCCCCATTGCTCAGAGCATTCCTCAGCCACCTCCCATCCTGCAGCAGCAACGAGAAGGTGAGGCTCAGGGTGAAAATGTGTGTGTGTCCATTGGGGATGGGGGCAGGGGGAATTTGTGTAGCTTGTCTTCTGCATCATAGGCCCCATTTAAAGGAGACAGCAGTAATCTTTATCCCCTCTAATATTTAATATTGGAGCTGGGTTACAGAACCAATCATGTCTCTGCAGTGAGTGAACTGGAAGGGTTCAGAGAATACTTTTCATGCAAACTTTCTGAGCTCATCCCTGGCCAGATGCTGCCAAGTACAAAGGAGATAGCAAGCACTAAAACACCAAGCTTTGGCACCAAAGGGACCAGAGTCAGCACCTTCCCTACGCAGGCAGGGGAAGAGAGCACTTCCTCCCCATCTTTACTGATGCCAGAACCACAGTGGTACCAGTCAAGTTAACCTCTCTAATGTACTGTCCTTTCTCTTCAGCCTTCCTAGCCTCATGAGCTTATTTCTAAACTGGCCTGGACAGAATTTGGAGGCAAAGGCATTCTTCTGTCTGTTCTTGCTTTGTACAGCAGGTGTCATCAAGGGAACAGCTCCTTGTGCTCATCAGGCTCACAGGGACGTAGTGAAGGAGTGGGGAGGATCTAGTCAGCCCATCTGTCGGATGTGTGACAATCCAGATTTCCAGCTGGGCCTGTGGCTTATGGGCTGAAGGCAACCATTGCATAGCTGTGGACAGGAAACACTAGAGCAGCAGCTTTCACATAGCAGTGTCTGCTGTTCTCCTAGGACTGGGAGAGCCAGGAAAAAGGAGCTGTCACCTCAGCTGATTTCCTTCTGGCACACTCACAGAGTTGTATCCAGCACCCCGTGTGGGAACTGGGCAAGCTGTGAAGGTGAATCTGCTCTCCAGAAACTCTAGCTCTGCATATTGCCTCCCAGCTGCTCTTAGCCCTCAGAACCCTTCGTGGACCAGTGACTGAGAGAGAAGCAAGGGGAGGTCAAGGCAGCAGGAGGCAGTGCTGGTGTTCTCCAGTGCTGTGCTCTGAGTTGAGCCCATTTCTCTTCCCCTTCCCTTTGGGGGCTCTCCGTTTTGTCCCTTCCCATTGCCCCCATGCCTGCAGGTCCTGAAGGCTGCAATCTCTTCATCTACCATCTCCCTCAGGAGTTTGGAGACAATGAGTTGATGCAGATGTTCCTGCCCTTTGGCAATATTATTTCCTCCAAGGTATTCATGGATCGTGCCACCAACCAGAGCAAGTGTTTTGGTGAGTGCTGATGCCAGTGGGCAAGGGAAGCATGATGGATACCAAGGACACTCATGCATTGGGCATGGCACTGAGAAGTGCTGTCATTATCCATGCCTGTGTCCTGTCCTTCAGGTTTTGTAAGCTTTGACAATCCATCCAGTGCACAGACTGCTATCCAGGCCATGAATGGCTTCCAGATTGGCATGAAACGGTTGAAGGTCCAGTTAAAACGACCCAAGGATGCTAACCATCCCTACTGACAGCAGTCAACAAGCAGGAGTCCCTTCTGCAGCACAGGTAAAGCTGGCACCATCACAGCCAAGTTCCTACACAGTGCTGGCCAGTGTCAGGGGGCAGCAAGGTCTGGCTGCTCCCTGCAGGGTGGAAAGCCAGGAGCTGAGTGTGTTAACAGAGGTAGCAATGCAGCAGCCCTGCCTGTCAGGGCCCAGCCCCAGCACCTGAGGCAGGGTGACCAAGGCAGTCCTGGAGATTATGGTCAGGTTCAACCAAAAGTCTAGATGATTAGGCAAGTTTGTGGCAATGAGGCAGGCACAAGGCCACATCAGAGAGTCAATCTGCAGGTTAAGATCAGGATTAGGTCTGGTGAAGATAAGCAGGGTCAGACACAGGCAGGCAGGTCTATAGTGAGAACAATAAACAGATACAACATCCAGATATGAAAACAGTCCAAGGATTGGAGTCCAGATAATAAGGTCCCTGGACAGGTAGAGACTGGAAATTCCTGAGCTGTAATGAGACTCTCAGGCCAACCGGCAGAGAGTATGGGCAGAAGCTGCAGGTAAGGCTGGTCAAAGCCATTAAGGCCCATTAGTGCACTTAGGGCCCTGACGGGTGGAGGGGTTCAAACTATGTGCCTGTGGTCTAAGCAAAGTTTCAGTCTACTTTCTGACTGCTCCCAAAAAGCATTCATCTTTATAAAAAGGTTTTAAAACCCAATAGTTTTGTTTCCAGTTGTTACATGTGCCCTGAAATAGTTTGCAGAGAATGCCTTCCAGGGACAATCCCATGATTCACAAGGATCACAGAAAAGCAGTGAAGAGGTGAGACCCTGCAAAGCCACCTGAGAGATGGCTGTTGAAAAGCTAGCTCCTATCAATCAACCAGCAGTTTGGGAGCAAGGGAGGGTTGATGCTGGTCCCTTCTAATTGGGGTCATCTTCCTCCAAGTTTAAGCAACAGCAACTCAAAGCCTGAGGTTTGCATAGATGTCCTCCTAATCTCCCAATTCCCTCCCTCCTCCCTTTCTATTCAGGTGGAGGGAAAGTCCAGTGGAAGAATTTCTGCTTCAGGTTGATTTACAGAGAGGCCAGTAAATTGACCAGCTCTTTTGACATCACCCCTTTCCTTCCTCTGCTCCCCACCTACCCACCCCGTCCTCCTTCTGCCTTCCTCCCCAAAACATGCAATTAAAGAGAAGGCTCAATATGTGCCCAGCAGGAAGATTCTTGTCACAACGGACTTGCATATTTGCTGCTAATGTGGTGCATAGCAAAGGGACCAGAAAAACAGCAGCCCTTGGGGACCTGAAGTTCTTCCTCTCGGGGTATGCCTGGAGTACTTGGACCAAGAAAACCCACTGGTGTGTCTCTAGGTTGTTGCAGTCATGTATGGAAATTTAGCTCTGCCCCGTCCTTCCTCACACCCCATGTCCTGGTCCTTTCACAGATATATATATATATATACAGTCTCTATTTTTTTTTTAAAGTGGCTCACAGGACCAAACTTTACCATTCAGAGACTGACTCCTTGCAAGAGGGATTGGAAGTTAAGGGTTTAACTTTGCAACAGTGTCTTCTCAGCAAGCATTGCAGATAGGCCTGAACATTTTGAGAGGATGCTTGGATGGACAGAGAGCAAGAGAGAGAGAGAAAGGCAGCGACCGCATCTCTCTGCTCAACATTAGCAGGAAGCAAGGAGAAAGAGAACTACGTACCTCCGGGATTAGGGCACAGCCAGCTGCTCAGCTCGAATCACTCATCCACCGACCTTAGCACCAGCCTGGTTAAGGATCTGAAGAGCTCTCAGTCTTACCTTTCCAAGGGCTTTTGCAGACAAAGCTCCTGGAATTCGGTGCCAAAGCCTATTCAGAGCACTCCTGGATTAGGCCAAAAGCACAGGAAACCAGTCCTTTACCTACAGGAACTGCACTGCCTCCTGATACATGGCACAGATCCGTGTTTTGTAGCTCTCCATGGTAACGAGCATTTTCTTGATCAAAGCGAGAGATGATGCAAGCAGATGCCATCTCCAAAACAGAGTGATAGATGCCTCCCAGGGGCTACACACTGCCTCCCCATGTTTGAAGGAACCTAATGCTGGTTAGCGGGCAGTTCCGATTCTCAGATGAAATAGGACGTTTTCTCCATCTGAAGTTAGCAAGAGGACTCATGTCTTAAAATCTCTGCAGAGCATTCCCAGGCAGACAAAAGGATAGTGTGATGAAAGAGGGTTGCCATTCTGTTTTTTTCCCCACCACCCCCTCCAAGAAACAGATTATACATTATGCAGCATACACAGATACAGCTATATACACCTACACTTAAGCACAGATAGTTGAGAACTTAACGAAGATCCCCTGGGGAGGGCTCATCATAATGACAAGGCATACCCCTTTAACAACTTGAAATAGTCTCTTTAAGTTTCTGCCAAAATAAGGAAAAAAAATAAACCAAACCAACCAATCCCACTAACATTCTGAATGATTAGTTTCAATATTCCAGAGTTTGATATGGTTCAGGAACATTCCCGTCATGTGTGTGTGTGCCTGCATTCAAATAACAGAGGGTTGGTGGAGAGAGGTTGACGCAACTGATACTGAAGTGAGACATGGGGACTTCAGAGAACGTCAGACAGTTCCTCGAGTTTCCATTTGTTCAGATGTTTGTGGCACAGTTCTTTACATACCTTCACATCTCCTCAACCAGCCCTCTGTATCTGATGCTGAGATTTTATGAGAGGGATGAAGCTGTGTGAGTCTGTGTGTTTCTATATGTTTACTTATTGTAAATACCATTTTTATACTTAACATCTATTATGTACGTGATTTGTATAATGTACTTTATTTCTTCTACAAGTAATTTCATGAAGTTGAAACTTAATCTAAGTTTGAACAAAACAAAACAAAAGACCAGCAAATGCAAAAATGGGAAAAAACAACTTTGGAAATTCTAGGTCAAGCTGGTTTAAAGCAAGCATTTACAGTTTCTTCCATCACAGTTACTGATGTGACTGTACAATGTTACAGGTGCGATGCAAGCTTCAGCAATGTCAAATTTCTCGCTCTGTTCAAAAAAATTTTACATTTATTTAATAAAAGTTTTACTTGCTAAGTAACTGATAGTTTACTTCGTGTGTTAATTGCACTTGTTTCTAGATAATGCTCACACTTGACCATCACCGAAGGCCTGGGGAAAGTATTTCCATTCAGCAAATCATCAGTCAGTTAAAAAACATTTCACCGGGTGGGGGATGGATGACAGAGCCTGAGTCCTACAAAAAACAACTTTGCCCTACTCTGAACACCGCACAGTGTCCGTGTAGCTCTAAGAAGGCCGTATGTGGGCTTTTATTCCAGATATGGAATATTCGAGATATGATCCCAAAATGCAAGTCTGTTATATTAGACCAATTGCAATGAATGAGTAAAGCAGCCAAGCTCCAGCAGAGCTAAACACAAACCAGTCACAGCTCTTGTGTGCAGATACCAGACATCTTTTAAGAACACCTGTGTACTTTGCTCACACCCAAGAGAACAAAACTGGTTCTTTCAACAGCACCTTGATGGAAATCAGTAAATCAATCAGTCAAGAGTCAGAACCCAGCCCATCTGATGCTATGCTCAGGGGAAAGCAAATCCAAAGACACCTCTACTCTGCTCTGAAGGTGAGGAACATGCTTGGGGTTTTTAGAGAACCAACTCCATTTGCCATGTCCATGGTTCAGCCCCACCTTGTATAAAAGCAACTCAGTTTCCCTGGGACTTCTGCTTTGAAACTGTAAATGGGAACAACATGCAAAATAACTGTCCTCCTAGACACCAAGGAGCCCACACAGGATCTTTTATCCATCAACAGCTCAGGAGAATTCAAGCAGAGGCTGATTTTTTTCTTAGCTGCTAGAACGTTCAAGTCATAACATGTATCCACAGAAACAATGTGTTAGGGAAGAATTGCCTCTACATTCTTTCTCCTGCTTAGTGCAGGAATCGTCACCCATCTTGGCATTTACAGCGAGAAAGAGCTGATTTAACAGATCCTGTGCAGTCAGCAAACATCTACCATCAGGCCTGTGTTCACAGAAGCCTTTCCTCAGAGGGAGAGTCAACATATAACACAAGCACATACACAAAAAAGTTTAAATAAAATTGATATTAAAATTCTACTTATAGGGAGGTCAGACTGAGCAAGTCAGGGCTGTTCAGCCTGGAGAAGAGAAGGCTCTGGGGAGATCTTATAGTGGCCTTCCAGTACTTAACGGAGGCTACAGGACAGAAGGGGAGGGGCTCTTTATCAGGCAGTGTAGTGATAGGACAGGGGGTAACGGCTTTAAACTGAAAGAGGGTAGATTAGATACTAGGAAGAAATTCTTTGCTGTGATGGTGGTGAGACACTGGAACATGTTGCCCAGAAAAGCTGTGAAAGCCTCCTCCCTGGGAGTGTTCAAGGCCAGACTGGATGGTCTTTTGAGCAACCTGGTCTAGTGGGAAGTGTCCCTGACTATGGCAGTGGGGGTTGGAACAAGATGATCTTTAAGGTCCCTTCCAACTCAAACCATTCTATGAGTCTGTGAGGCAAGAAGCTCCCTCCACGGGATCCAGAAAATAATGAACAGGTGGAGCAGGATGCCCCAGGAAAATGTACAGACATTCCAGGACAGCCTGTACAGACAGAGGTTGAAGCTACAGCTGAATGAAAAGTGGAGGCAGTAAAAGCAGATAGGTGAGGCTGAAGGAGGAGACATGGGTGAAGGGCTAAAACACCGTGAACAGTGGGAAAGATCTCTGGCTGATGGCTAGAAATACCAGAAGTGTAGCTGAAGCAGGATGAAAGGGAGACCAGGAAGAGTCCTATGAAAAGAGCTAAGGTTACTTTGCCACCACTCTTGCCCTGCTCCTGCCCGACATCAATAGTTGCATGGGATGCTTAGTGGGTTGGGGAAATGTGATTAGAAAGAACGTAGGACAGCAGAGGAGAGTGACACTAGGCATCCCTTAAGGACTGCTGTAGTTATAGTAACTCTGTAAAATCTGCTCCCGGTCACTGGGGAACAAAACCCAGAGGCAGCACATGTCTGTAGCCACCGTGGATAGAAAACCACCTGCACCAGTGTGGCACCCCCTTCCCCAGATGACAGCAAGTGCAGCTACAGGAGCAGGAGAAGCCGTTAGGTGCACTTTGACCCCCGAAGGAAACAGAAGATCAGTCAAAGCCAGCCAGTCCTTGGTATGCTTTTAACGGTGCCAACTCACTATCACAGGGTTCTGCATGCTCATCTTCCATGATGAGGTAGACATGCACAACCCAAACAGATGTGCTCATCCCGTTAGTTTTCTTGCACATCCAAACAGATGCACACACCACCTTAAACACAGCTGTGGGGCATCTTCTGCATCCTTTCAAGAGACGTGGTCCTGCAGGCACACTCACGTCCAGATTCCTACAACCTCCTCCAAGTACACACCTGGTGTTCTCTAACGCTGGTGCCAGTATCAGTCAGGCCCAGGACGCACAGTGTGACAGAAACGTCCCTTTTCTGCATGAGGAGTTCACGGCGCAGAGTGCTGAAGCGTCCATCCGGTGCGAACTCGGTGGCAGAAAAATAAGCGGTGAAGGAACTGGGTATGTGTCCCACAAAGGAAGAGAAGCGAGTGGAAAACACCAGGAAGGCGGCTGTAAGGACGATCGCGCCACGGCGTGGCCAGCGCAGCTGACACAGACGCCGCGCTCGGTCCGCCCCCTCACGCGCAGGCGCCGAGGAAGTGACGCCACGTGCGGCGAGCGCGCCCCGGGAGCAGGGCGGGGCCCGGGCCGCCGGGTGCCCCTGGCCACGTGACCGGCTCCCGAAGGTCCCCGCGGCTGCAGTCATGGCCGCCAGGCTCATCCCCGCCGTCAAGTGAGTCTGTGCGCCCGCGCCCCTGCCCCGGGAGCTCGGCCCGAGCGCTCGCCCGCCGCCGGCCCGCACCCCTCGCGCCGCGCTCACCGTGCTCCGCGCGGAGGGGGTCCCCCGACTCCCCCCGAGCGTGTTTGTGGGGCCCCAGCCCGTCGCTGCCGCCCTTCACCTCGTCTGCCCCTGTGCCAGGCCTGGCCTCCGTCCGGCAGCCTCGCTGTGTGTCTCCAGGTGGCGGCAGGAGCCTGGCAGTTCTCTCGCGGCGAGCATGAATACGTAAAATAAAACCGAGGAGTGCCACCTGAGGGTGCAGTTTGCTGAGGGAACACTTTCCAGTCTGGACATACAGCCCACTCGAAGGGAGCAGGTGTGGAAGGGTGCTTTTGGGAGCGAGTAGTAAATCTTTAACAGAGAAATCCCTTTTTCCCAAAGTACTTGTGAGTACATGGCTTTAAATCTTGATTCTCTTTTGCCTCTCTCAAGGACAGTATCTGTTATATACTACTGCAGTACTGTGGTCTGGCAAGTTGTTTGTTAGTTGCTTTTTTTCCGATGTGCATGGTAGATTTTTTTTTTTTAAAGGGAAACGACTCTTTCCCTATGAATTTGAAGAGTTGGTCTCACCAGATCTCTTGACATCAGTAGAAAATCAAATAAAGGTGAAATACTCTCTTCCATTTTGCGGGTTGCCACTACAACCATAAAAGTAGTGTTTGCACACCATGCAGCCTACCAGGAACATTTAAAATCCTGTGCAATGTGGGAACAGGCATGGCCAGGTGTTAACTGTACTGTAATGAGCTCAACAAGATACTGGTGTCTGTCAGATTAACTGGATTACTTATTAACAAGACAGCAAGAACCACATCATTAACATGGATGTCTTGCCCACTGCAAAATCCTTTAGTTCCTTTTATCAGAGGTTTTTGCCAGTGATTCTCATATGTTAAAAAGGGGCAGGTACTTGGAGCTCTTTGGCACTTTCTCTTTTTTTCTTGAGAAGTGTCACTGATAAAATGTAAATGAGTATGGTTTCAAGGGGCTGATGAGGAACTGTTGGCCTAGGAAGGAAAGGAAGGCAGCTACGTAGTTTTCTGCTGCTTTTTTGACTGTAATAGGACATTACAGTAGCATATTTGTGACTCAGTTGTTTTATCGATACCCTCTGTTTGACAGGCACAGCCTACCGGGAGAGATGTATTGACAGACATAAGGTGAACTGAACTGTTGCTGGTTTTGATTCTTTCAGGTTTGTCATTAAAGGAAGCCTGGCTGGAGCTGCTGTGTATGTGGCATATGATCAGGGGCTGCTGGGCAGTGGTACACAAGGTGCTGAAGCTCTCAAAAAGGCTCAGGCAGCACTGCCTCCAGCTATCGAAGAGTGGACAAGTTACATGGGCTGGGAGGTAAGGATTGTGCAGATGAACAGTCATTCTGTGTTCATTCATTCAAACAAATGCATTCTCTGAACGACGAGGGGTGATGTTCTGGTTCCAATGATAGTGGCAGGAGTTTTGCTGTTGAAATTGCATTTCACATTGAGAATATTTTAAAGAGGATTGAAATGGAAGAAGGATAAAACTTGAAGTTTAGGGGAGTGACACTGCTCACAGATGTTATTTCAAAGGAAAAGGGTTTACTAGTCTATGCAGGGTCAAGGAGGGGATTAGATACAGATAACTGTAAGGAGGCAGCCATGGAGATAATTTTTCAGGAGCACCCAACTAATAAGTACTACCTTCTGCCGTTACCTTATACTGGGGGAAAGAGCAGAGTCCCAACTTTAAGCCTCATGTCTGGATCCCTTTTGAGACTTAAGAAGAATAGAGACCTAAGTATCTTTGAGATGTGAGGGGAAGAGGCTTCTCCAAGGTGATGTGAATCCTGTTACAAGTGAAACCCCCCAAGTTTCATCTCTTTCTCTTTCTAGCTCCCAGCTACGCCAAAATTTGACTTTTCCCCCTCTGATTCCTGGAATAAAGGTAAAATAACTTTTTACCAAACTGTGAAAGGAACAAAGGGCTAAGAGTGATGTAGCTTAAACTAACCAGTCTTGAATGATGGAGAAGGAGGTGATGTTACAGCCTGGTGGAAGGAGCATTGGGACTGGGAATAAGGAAGTGTGTTCTGCTCCAGGTTTTACCACTAGCACACTGAGTGACTTTGTACTCAATTTCTTATTCTGTCTGTGAAATAATGAGGAGGATGTGTGCCCATAAGCCTCTCTGGCTTTTCTAACCAGAGGAGCTGGTGTTTCTTTTCACCTGCAAAGCTTGCTGCGCACCTGTGCCCCAAGATGGGCATGCTTACGCTATCCTAGAATTGCTGATGGAACGTTTCAGTGAAGTAGCCTGTGGTCCCACAATAGATGGAGTTCATGCACCAGTGAGTTCATCAGCTCTAGTAATGATCAGAGAAACTAGAGCATAAATTATGACTTACTCTTAAGAAAGGTGAATGTTTCATTAAAGATTGAAGAATTTCTAAACTATTCAGATACTAGTATATCTGAACTCGACCTCTGACTTTTTAGAAGGGATGAGTATTCCCATTATTATTACAATTTCAGAGATTTTTTTGTTTGAGGGCCAAAGTATATTATAAAGAACTAGCAAGCTAATATATAGCTTTCATGGTGCAGCAAAACGTCTTTGTGTAATTGTGGGAAACCATCGTCCACAGATACTGTGACATGTCCAGCATCACCTATGGTCTGTGGCAAGGCCATAAATAAAATGGAACTTAGCTCAGTTTTTTAATTTGTCTTGTAATTGTTTATCCCTCGTACTGGTCCTGGAGTTGAAATTTCTCTGCATCAGAAGTGCTACTGATACAGTAAAGCTGTACCAAGGATGGAAGACTCCAGTACCAGAGATCATTCAGGCCTCAGTGTGTTTGAAAAGTTTGGAGCTAGCGCTAGATTTTTTCTCCCAGTGTTTAAAGTGATCTGCAATGCAAGAGTAACATTAGGAAATGTGGCCTGGATGATGCTTTTGGGATAACTCTTCTCCGCTTTCATTGCAGGAGTGCAGACAGTCATGTCTGCCTTGTCTGTAGCTCCTACCAGAGCCTGTGAATACACCGTGGAAGGCTGGAAGTATGTGAAGGATCTTGTCAAATGAACACGTTCTCCAGGGTTCATGATTCTCTCCATTCTCTGTTGGCTTTGGGATGATGCATAGTCCATCCTTCCAGAGGGCAAGCTCAGCCATGCAAGGGCTACAATAAAAGACTTTGGAACTTCCATTTGTATTTGGGTTGGTTTTAGCACATAGACTGCAGTAATTGCTTTACCAGTCATCAGAAGCTTCAGTAGAGATCATGGTTCAGTTGTAATGAAGTGATGGCCATATGCTGACGTATAGCCCTTGTTCAAAAGCTGCCAAGCTTGATAACTGAGCAGATTATTCTGGACCTAAATTAATCTTGAAGGTGAACGCCATCTAATTCAAAAGAAGCCCACAAGAGTTAATTAAAAAAAAACAAAACAAACCACAAACCCAAGCTAACAGTAGATGATGAGGTGCAAAAGCACTTGTTTTCAAGCTGGCTGAGAAGGGAATGACTTTCTTAGACAGCAGGCACATCATGGATGTGAAATGTGCTTCGAGGTTGTCTTTGACTTGTCACAGAAATGGGTGTAGCAACTACTACTTGCAACACTTGATGACAGTGTGCAGTAGAACGGAGTTCAGAAGCCCATGACAGGAAACTATAGCAGTGGTAATAAACTTTTAACCCCCTCCTGGCTATACAGCTTATGAGCATTGCCAATATTCCCAGTGTCTGAGTTCAAACAGCAAAATCACAAGTGTTTAACTGTAGCTTTCCTGAATCTGCCTTTGAATGCATATGACAAAGAGACAGCTCATTTGCATCAATGTTGATCATGTTACTATTCAACATTCTTAAAATTATGTCTGTTTCTAATTTACTTCTTTAAGGAAATTACGGATAGTTAGGTAAAATTGCTGTCCTGAAACTGGTGGAGCTTTGGAGTACTCCGATGTAGCAGAAACTAAACAGAAATGACTCTTGACTTCAAAGTCCTTACATTCACAAGTACCTGTGCAACGTTCTTAGAGAAGCTGTGCTGTTAACTCAGTATGTAGCCTTTTTCAAAAAGAGAGTGACCTGTATTATGTTGCACAGTACCCACCAACATGAGACAGGATGAAAAAAAAAAAATGCTTCCCCACTTGTCCTACAGGATCCTAAGTCAATCTTGCAGATAGGGTGTTCAAGCTGTAATGACTCTGATCTATTAACATTCTCTTATGCTGAGACACAGGCTAGTTAAATTTTGACACATCTGAACTAAATATATCGGTGTATTTCTGGGAGCTGTGTGCTACTGGAAGTGCAAAGGGACACCTGTAAGGAATGCTGATACTTTGTCTTTGAAAGAAAATTAGATAGTTTAATATATAGCTGAATAAATTAGTTTTCCAGGAACTGCTGTAACAGAGCAATTAACTGTAAACTGGCTTTTATTTGGAAAATGGAATGCTTCATTAACAAACATTTCGAATGGGATATGAACAACACATTACAAAACAAATGAGTTCACACTGGATTGAGTGACATAATATGGCAGCAGTTTAAAAAAATTACACCGACAGTAGCCCCTAAGTTACAATTAATGGTAACCCTGGGTAAAAGATTCATTTCAGTTGCCACCTTGCATTAAAAATTAAAACACATTCAGTAGCGACGGTTGAAGCGAGGATCATTAGGTCGGTTTGCTCTCTCCTGGCCAGCAAATCCTTCTTGCATTCCCCCTCCATGCATCATCTGACTTTGGTTGCCGCCTTGCATGAAACCTCCACGCCTAGAATAAGATTCAGACATTTTTTTCTCCTGTGACTTTGGTACTCAGGCTGATGTAACGCGTCTTGTTTTAGAACTTTTTGTGTGATTTTTCCCTTTTCAATAAGTTGAAACCCGTGGAAGTATTTCATTATTCCTTGACATTTAAATAACAAATCAGGTAACTGATGCTCCCATAAAATCTTTCTTGGACCAATTTAAATAGAAGAGATGCCCCTTAAAAGGGAAACAAACACTTTACTTTTTCTAAAGTTCTTACCCTGACATCCCTCCACGATGCATCACATGGCCAGGTCTACCTCTGCCTCCACCTAAAAAAGTTCAAATGCTTCCTTTATAATCCACAGTAATAGTTTTACTTCATCTACAAGGATAAGCCTGTATTTTCTGCTTTACGTAGTACAACTAACAAGCTGTCGTGCAAGAAGCGTACCTTGCCATCTCTCATGATCCCGTCCTATCATTCCTCCATCCACACTGCTCTGCCACGAACGATCTTGATGTCCTTCAAACTTTCGACCGTGATCTCCCCAGTCACGTCCGTCCCTGCAGAAGGATGAAATTTATACCTTCTCACATTAGCTAGAGCACACAAAATAGATTCAAGTAAAGCAATTATTACTTTGTTTTCCTTTCAAAGGGCTGACAAGTTGCTAAAAAAAATCCAACACAAAAACCAAACCATGCCAAGATGCATGTTTGGATGCACAAGGAAAGCTGAAAGAGCTACTCATTTCTAATCCATCCAACAGAGAACAGCTTCAGGGGAATCATACTTCCCAAAACTGTCCCACTTCCACATATGAAAACATTCTTTAGATGCACAAGAAGAAAATATTTTCAGTTAAATGCACTAACCGTGACTGCGGGGGTATCCCTCTACTTTCACTCATTCTTCTGTCGGATCCGTAGCTACCCCAACTTTCCCGAGAGTCTCTTGAATGACGGTCTGGTCCTCCATGGCGCTCATCTGGATAATGCTAAAAGGCAAAGAACACTTGGAGGACTGCTCAAAACATACTCTCTAATTGTTTAAAGGTGCTCAATTGTCAATCCCAGAATAATTTAGAATGGAAGGGACCTTGTGAGATCACCTAGTCCATTCCCTTGCTCAACCAGTCAGCCAGGGCAGGCTGTCCAGAACAGTTTCTCATCAGTTTTTGAGTATCATCACAGCTGGAGCCTTTACAACTTCCCCACGCAACCTCCTTGACCACCTCTACAGTTTAAAAAAAAAACACCACTCCCAAAAAAGAAAAAAATTTATTTGTCTTCAGATGGAATTTCATGTGTTTCAGTTTGTGGTTGTTGATTCCTGTCCTGTCAGCGGGTACTAGGGAGCAGAGCATGGCTGTATCTTCTCCACACCCTCCCTCCCATGACGTACTAATACACATCGGTAAGATAACCCGTAGCCTTTTCTTCCCCAGGCTGAATGCTCCCACCTCTCTCCAGGCCCTTAATCATCCTCGTGGCCCTGGACTGCGCTTAGTCCAGTAAGCTCTTATCATTCTCGGACTGAGGAGCCCAGCACTGGACACAGTATGCCAGACAGAAGCTAAGTACAGAGGAATGATCACCTCCTCTTCTGTTCTGGCAGAACTTTTCCTAATGCAGTCCAGTATGCTACTGACATTTGCCAGGGTGCAATGCTGACTCATGGTCCACCAGGACTCCAAGGTCCTTCTCTGCAAAACTGCTCTTCACCTGGTTGGTCCCAAGCATGTACCTCTGCACAGGGTTATTCTTCGCCAGGAGCAGGACTCTGCAGTTCCCGCTGTCGAATGTCATGATATAACCCTCCACCCAATTCCCCAGCCTATCCAGGCCCCTCCAAGTCTCACAGCTTAGCCATCAGTAAAAGGCACTTTAAGATTCCCACTCCACAAAATTAATCTCTCACTGCTTGAATGTGCCCTGAAGGTCTTTCCTCCAGTGCTCAAAAACATGGAAACACCTCTACTACTTTTGCTGTTATTTTCATGCATAGAGTGAATTATCTGCATACTTTGTACCTTTGTCTTTTCCACACTCCTTTGGAATAATCTACCTTTTGGACACCATTTTGTTTGATTTGTATAAGGATAACTATATCTAACTTCTATAATAAACAAGTTGTTGAACTAAATGTCACAATCTGGTTAACGATATATACGTTGGGAGGTATCATTTAATTCGTAACTACTGAAATTTAATCTGACACTATAGAAAATCAAGTTGTAAGAAGTTAAGATGTTTCTGTAGCTTTAAAAAACGACTCACTTGTCCATCCCGATCTCCCATCATTGTCCTTGAACCATCTCTCCTACAAACAGACAATTTAAAATCAGACTGTAGTGGTAAAACCCATCAGTCTATAAAAATCCATCTACATGACAAAACAGATTAAAAATCCTGCTTCCACGTAGTGCCAACATTATCTACAAAAGGCAAAAAGAGCTGGAACATATGGTAGCCATAACATATTCTGGATTCTTGGAGAACCCTCTTAGTCCTAAGGTATAAACCAAAATATTCTCCTTAAGATGCTAGGTGCCTACGGCATTCTGTAGAGATTTTTCAGAATTCTACAGATACGTGAAATAGCAATGCAAGCAAAACACTCTGAACAAGCCTGCCAGAAGGTTTAACGCACGGCACAGCACAGATCTCTTCATGGTTATCGAAGAAAATGTCCACAGTCACTAAGCCACATTTAAAAAATAAAATGCACACCAAACACACAGTAACGGCGGCAAAATGTGACATTAAATACATTTTTGTCTTTTGATTTCAAGCAACACAGTGGAAGTAAGACTTCAACCTGTCTATTGAATGGTCTTGGTAACGGCCACGATCCCTGTGATCGAAGTCATGGAAGCGATCCTGTCGACTGAAATCTGAATGGTACCTATCATTCATTGCCATTCGTTTTGCCTCTGGCCAGTATGGATCATCTCTCCTGAAATAAAGAACATAACTCATTTTAGTCAAGATAATGACTGTGCAAACTAGAAGGATAATTAAGTTCAAAAGGGAGTTGAAAAACCTCACAGAGGGCAGTTTGACTGGGGCTATTAAATGCCATTTCAATGCAGTCAACAACTTCTGATGAATGGAAGCTGAGAGCATACAGATAGCTCTTTATAGCACAGGTTGATGAGACAGAACCTGGCAGCACTGTTTTCCACTTGCATCATTTGTATTTGCTGGCTTTACCTGCCATCTATGTCATATGGTCTTCTCATTGCAGATCGACGTTCTTGTTCGTAGCGCAGTTGCTCATGCTGGCGTCGCAGCTCTTCTCTTTCTCGCTGAATGCGATCTTGTTCTCTTCTCCTTTCATGCTCTATGTGCATTCGTTCTCTTTCCAGTCTTTCTCTTTCCATCCGTTCTCGTTCAAGACGCTGCCTTTCAATTTCCAGCCTCTCACGAGCAATCTCAAGCCTCTCCCTTTCTTCTCGTTCCCGGATAGTCTGCAGGTGCTGCTGTCTCTCCCGACGCTCACGTGTGCTATTTTAACAGAAACAAAAGGTTACAGATCTAATGCCTCAACAACTATAGAAAGTTAAAAATAAAAAGAAGTATTAAAAACTTAAACCACAGTGACTATAAAGTTGTGTCAGCTTCTTGATTTACACCTGGGGAGGGTGGTGGGAGGGAGGGCATGGAGAGAAGACACTTGGTGTATGTACACATGAACTACTTGTATTTAGAGACTGAAAAAAATGTTTTAACATGGAATTCACATGACAGTTTTGGCAAGGAATCAGAAAGATGGCCATTACCACCTTTATCCTGTACTGAACAACATGAAAATAAGTAAAACCCACAAAAAATAACTGAATACCTGAATTAAGTTCTTAACTAAAAAGATACAATGTGGAAACTTTGAAAGGTTGCCAGAAAGTCCCCCAATTTCTCTACAGACACTATGTATTTAAATACAAAAATGTTTGTCTTGTTTTATTTCCAACACTATGGAGACTTTGAATGCTGTGACTAGCAGCATTCTTATGTGTCTTATTCTGAGAAAGACAACTTCTCTTCTGGTCCTTCCCCGTATATTTGAGTGTGGCAAGTTTAGAATTATCATTTCCCATCTGCTATAATGCATGCTCAGGTAAGGAAAGCAGCATACTTAAAGCAACCTAAATCACAAAATGGGACAAGAACAAAAACAAACCACAACTTTTTCCCCAAACGCAATTTCAAGCTTAGCAGTCTGTATTTGGAGTCTTTCCAGTTCAATAGATGTGATCCACATGTAACAAATTACAAGTAAAAACCAAATCAAACCCCTCTTTATCTCTTAGTCATTTACATCAGGAGAAAATTATATTCAGTCTAGGGGAAAAAAAAAGTAAAAAAATAATAAACAATTTCACTGTTGCTCTTACCGGCGCTGCTCTGCCTCCCTCATTTTTCGCTGTGCTTTAATTCTGTCAAATGGCACAATGCCTTGTCTCTCTCTGCTCTCTGATTTGCGATCCTGGCTCTTAATGCTCTGTATTTAATATTGAAGTAGAGAAACTTAATGGAGTACATTTACAAGAGGAAAACTACAACGAACAATCACAGAATGGTACGAGTTGGAAGGGACCTCTGAAGATCACCTAAATCCAACCCCCCCACCAGAGCAGGATCATGTAGAGTAGATCATACAGGAACACATCCAGGTGGGCTCTGAATACTTTACCATACTTTGAGCTCTGCTGCCATTCATACACGTCATGTGTTAAAGCTTTGTCCCTGCGTTTTTCAAAAAAGCTCCTTTTTTTAACACTACGTATACACCATATATTAACACAACGATACTTACCCTCCCACGTTTGTTTGGCAGGACTTGATTGCTGAACATGGCATCAGCCATATGAAAAGTATTTTACCAATTAAGATCTAAATCCGCACTACAGAAACTCTAATTAGACAAACGGGTAAGACAGGCGTGGGTTACATGTAGCTTGGCAGGATCTGACACATAATGTTTCTCTTGCAGAAACATTACTTACTCTGTCTTTTGACGCAGTTGATGTTTTCACACTAATGACAGGTTCTCCTTTGGATTTATCCATTACCACTGTTCTCTCTGTTCCTTTGCTTCCTAAATATATCAGCGGTTGAGGGGAAAGAGATGGAAAAAACAATCAAATGACATAACCTACACAGCTCATTGCTATGCCAGAAGCTATGTTGTCTAAAATGTGAAAAGAAGAATTTAACCTTCTCTTCAAAAATCTTCATCACACCTATTCCAAGTGCTTCTGTTAAGGATGACACAATGTCAAACACCCTCCCTTCCACCTTTATACTTTCAGCATTTCCAACTAAGAACTCAAAATAATTCTCCAAAATTGGCAGTTCTTTGGAAAGAACTACCTAAAAGTATTTACTCATGCTTAACAATATCTTTTACACTACGAGAAAAAGAATAGGCAAATTACCTGACTTAATAGGTTTAGGTTGATCTGATGAACCAGACTTCAGTTCATCTTTATCTTTTTTTTCATCTTTGTCTTCTGTCTTTTTAGAATCATCTTTTTGGTCAGATTTCTCATCCTTTTTAATACTGCCAGGTCTATAAACAGATATTGGTACAGATTAGACTAATACAGAGTAAGGAGGACGCTAGCAACACAGTAACAAAGTATAATTCTGATGTGCTAAGACAGTCATAAATAGATTCCCAAAGATTTCCTTCTACAACTTCCTATGCCATAAAATAAGGCGATCAGACCACGTTGTGCAGTTATCAAAAACTTGACTGTGATTCAAGTGTCCCAACCAGAGACAAAAGGAAAATTCACACCACCGTGTGCTTGATGCCCACAAAGTTTCTTGTACATGACAATTATGAAGTGCTAATGTGAACCATTTTTGTTGGACAACCAGGTGAAATAAAGGCAGCAAATAGCATTTAATAGGAGTTACGCCTCAAAAAGATACTTAAAACAAAGGACTTGGTGTCTTACTCTCTTAGCATCTTTTTCAGCTACTTTCAGTAATGCTAGAGAGAAAAAGTTAGTGCTGAAGAGGAACTTGAACAATTGATCTTTAACTGTTTGTGACTGCAACCACCTGAGAAAGCCCTATTCCAATAAGAAAAAAAAAAAATTAATGAAGAAACAGTGACATACCGATCAAAATTCTCAAATGGCTTTTCCTGTAGATTTATGACAGGAAAGCCCCACAATCTTTACTAAAAAACCAAATACATCTAAATTAAAAGGTATGCTTGGAAATGCAATTTTCCAATGCCTACCCTTAAAAGCACATACAGTAACAAATTAGGCTAGGCATTGGACATCATCAGAAGTTTATCTCAGTAAAAACTGGAAAAAAGCCTCTATTACTCTGTAACTTTTCCCTGACAAATCAACAGACTGAAGAAGAGCAAAACACTTGTACAGAGAAATTTTAAATTAGTACCTCTCACTGACTGTTTCCTTCTTTGCTTCATTCTCTTTTTTTTCACTTGGCTTCTTCCCAGCAGGTTCATTTTTTGCCTGAAAATTATGTTGCACATCATCAGCTGAGAATGTGGTCTTGATCATTTGCACAATCGGATGGTAATGGGATATCTTTGAGGATCAGTACTCACTTTTTCTACAGAAATTATTTTCCCATGTAACTCTGTTTTATGGAGGTGAGTAATACACTTTGCTGCTTCCTCTGCCGTGGACATTGTAACAAAGCCGTAACAGCGAGCACCAGGACTGCGAGCATTGGTGACCACTTTTGCACCAACCACCTTTCCAAAATAAAGAAGTATTGCACTCACTGTAACAAGCACCCACCCTTTCACAGCAAGAAGCAGAAGCTCCATTTCTGCTCTGTTCTATTTCTGTCCACCATCATTAAGGAAACGTCTACTTTTAAGAGATTTAAGTGTAACTTGAGAAAGCCCACGTAAAACATCTTTTTCATAAATGGTGCTTACTTACGCTCACATATTCAACACAGCTCACTCTGTATTACAGAAATCATATTTCACAGAGGTGTCATATTTTAAATTACAGCTGAATAAAGAAAAAACTTTCAGCACTTGATTTATTGCAGATGTACTTCTACTTCTAGGAAGCTTTGCTTCTGCTAATGCTCCAAGGGAAATAGCAGTAATTTATTTAAACAACTAAACGTTACCACAGCATCTAAGTAGAGGCAAATACTAGGCTGGCTGTCGCATAGTTTTTAATTACATTTAAAATTTTGTGGTACATCTCTATGAATCTTCCAGGTTTCTAGATGGAATTCTGAAGAAATAAATGGAAGAAAAGTATTTTTGTTATGTGGAACATTAAAAAGATTTTGCTAATCTCAGGAATTTTCTTTTACTACAGTCAGAAGACAGTCATCTTTAATAGGCTTCAGAAGTTTGTCAAAGTCCTTATGGATGTCTCTGACATCAGGGATAGGGGTTGGGGTTTGGGGCTGATGTTTCTGACATCAGTCTTCTGTTAAATTATTAATTTATTCTATTAAACTATCCTTCCATTTCACAGATGACAGGGAGATTTAACTTCCCATTTTTTCTACCATTAATAACAACAGGAACCACTGATCCCCACACCAACCAAACCAAACAAAAAACCACATGCCAAAACTACTCAAACTACACAAATGCTTTTCAATGCAATTGCCACCTCTAGACAAAAATAAAATTCAGATACCAAGGTAATTCATAATATATTTCCCCAAAATTACATTTCAACTTTTACTAAACGTTTTACTTGGTCCTAAGGAAGTCTTTAATAAATAATGTCAAATTCACCGATAACTGTGAACATCTAATGGGTGAAGTTACTATAGTATAGCACAGGAGACAGAAATATATGTAAACAGTCGTTGATTGTTTCCAATAAAGCACCCTAAAAGGAGTTTTCTATTTGTTTGGAAGTGAGTGACAGAATTAAAAAAAAAAACAAACCAACGAAAAAAACCCAACCCAGTCATTCAGTGTGTACTTCCGCAATTTTTTCCTTGGTATCTCACAGTACTTTTGATAATTCGATTACTTTATCTGGTATTTTCAATGACAGGAGCTTAAGAAGTCTTACTAAGAAAGTTCCAAGTGAAAAGAGAACAAACAAAAAAACCCCAACAATCCAAACTCTTACCTTTCCATATTTGCTAAACAGATTCTTCAAATCTGTAGCTCTGGTAGTGGAAGCCAGTCCACTCACCCAGAAGTTTCTACCAGAACTGCTAGCAGCACGACCTTATTAGGAAAACAAAATCAAAACATAGCCAATATCCTAATTATTTCAACAACTACGTTTGAATTAAAAATGATCAGTTACACAAATCCTTCATTTTTTTAAATCACAGAATAAATGAAGTTCAACGTGTAACATTCTGCCCACGATTAACATTCCAGTAGTATTACAAGTCCAAAAACTTTGGAAGATAATTTCCTGTCCAGCCAGGAGACAGATGTCATAATGAGTTTCTTGCCTATATGGGAATCGCTGAAACTTCTTCAGCTTGCAGTGCTCAACTACCACTTTGCAGTACGTAAGAACATTAACAGTCAGTTCGAAACTTTCTGCCCTGATCGGGTAGGGGTGAAGAGAGAGGTGTGGTGAGCTGCAAAAGACTTGGCAGCCTGATGTATTAAAAACAAGAAATATGAGGAAAAGAAGGAGCTGGCATCTGACACTGTTGATCAGAAAACTTTCATCCTCCTTATGATGCAGATTTGCACTGTAAATAGCAACTGTTGGAGCAAGTCCAGTGGAGGACCACAGAAACTATCAAAGGGCTGGAGCGTCTCTCCTATGAAGGCAGGCTGAGAGAGTTGGGGTTGTTCAGCCTGGAGAGTGAAGGCTCTGGGGAGACCTTACAGCAGCCTTCCAGTACCTGAAGGGGACCTACACGAAAGCTGCGGAGGGACTGCTTACTAGGCTGAGTAGCAACAGGATGATGGGCAATGGTTTTAAACCAGAGCAGAGTAGATTTAGATTAGATGTTAGGAAGTTCTTTACCATGACATTGGTGAAACACTGGCACAGGTTGCCTAGAAAGGTGGGAGACCCCATGCCTGTAGACATTCAGGATCAGGCTTGATGGGGCTCTGAGCAACCTGATCTAGTTCAAGATGTCCCTGCTCACTGCAGGAGGCTTGTACTAGATGGCCTGTAAAGGTCCCTTCCAACTCAACACATTCCATGACTCTGTGATTGCATGAACAAAGACTTAATATCATAAATCTAATTTGAAGGCAACATTAAGCTTTAAGTTTTTGTGGCATTTAAAAACTTGAATACTATATTCCAAATTATTTTAGCACAATAGAAGACTGTATGAAGAATCACACGTGTACAGTAAAGCAAACACGATTGTGAAAGGCTCCTGATTCACTAACAGTTGTGCGTAAGCATCTTCAGTGCCATGATTAACACCTACCTTCGAAGGCCAAAAGACAAACAAAAGGTGCAACACCGATATCCTTGAAAAACGCACAAAAGGAGGTTTTTTTTATATATAGATTTAAAAAAATACAGATATTTAACAACTGCAGATACCAATGCTTTTTAGCTGAAATACCCCACCCAACTCCAAGCCATGACTGAAGTTGTGGTTTTGAAAAGAAACATACCTTTCTCATCCTTTGCGATTATCTTTGTATCTCTGTCTTCCTCAACGGGGCTAAAGAGAAAACACCACATTACTCAAGTCAGGAAGAAAAGTGACTTAACTAAAAATTATAAAAAAAGCTAAAATTTAATACCTACCAGAAAATATGTTGCAAATGAAAACACACCTTTGTATACATGATTTAAGAAATCTGACAAGAAATAAGGAAGTCAGATACTTAAACAGATTTACATTAGGAAGATGTTTACAAATAAGAGTAATTTAAGAAAACAACCTTTGAAGGTTGAGGAAGGGAAGAAATCAAACCCTCTGCATTTAAAAAAAAAATACAGTATCTGCACATGGAGAAACAGAACAGACTCTTTAGGAATAGGCTACAATTTCATCAGTCTCGGTGGCCAATTGAAGGAAACAGCTTATTCGCATCACTTAACGACCAATGAAAAAAAAGACAGCATCTGGTCTATAACGGAGAAAAAACAAACCTCTTTTTCTGATCACCGCCCTCACTGGTTGAGGACTCTCTAGTAGCAGGGGACTCCTCAGAATTAGCCTTGTCTTCTGTTTTCTTGGCATCTTCTTTGCTATCTTTGGCTTCGGGACCTGCTCCTTTTTCCGCTGTTTCCCCACTAGAGGCGTCCACGCCTTGGGAGCGTTTGCTACTCTGATCGCTTAGGGTCTCTACCACTAAAGATTCAGAGTCCGGCTTCTCTTCCTCTATTGTCTGTTCACTTGTCTCCCCTTTAGCTACAACTAAACGCTTTGCTTCCTTCCTTGCCATAGTTTGTGCCGATTTGCTGTCCAAATCTAAAGCATCTTCCTCCAACTGAGCGGCAGCAAGAGCGTCCTCTTCCTCCGCTAGCCTCTTGCCTGGCACCACGTTACTCGCTTCCTGCGCACGCGGCCGCTCCGCTTCGGAAGTTTCTTCGTTAAGTAGTTCAGATTTACAAGTTTCCCCCAAAATGTCGAGTATTTTCTCATTTTCTACGGATTTAACAGGAATAGAATGGCACAAGATTTAATCACCAGGGAAATACAGCAATCACAAATGTGGAACTGGCATGGCTGCCACACTAACACCAAGAGAACTTCTAAGCTACACAGAGATTGGAAAACCCTAGTGTACACAGTGTTAAAAGTACCATGCTAACTGCTGTCTGACAAACTATCAAATCAGCCCTAAAATGTCAACTTGGGAAGAAAAATGCCCCCACAGGTTTAACAAAAACCTTCTGGCTGATCCTTGATATTCTTCAGGAAACCGTTCAGCTCTGTTTCTTCTTTAGTTAGCTTCCAGAGTCCGAAATGCTTAACTGAACGTATCAAGGCACCGAGGGTTCAATTTTTAAATTTCTGTGAAATTCTTTTAGCAGACAGTCCAACATGAGAACTGGGCATCTTCTGATGGTGCGTGAGTGTGTTTGCAGTCCAGAAAGTGAAAAGTATCTGTATGAAAATTCCATGAAGAAATTCTTCTTTCTTCTGTATCCAGTAACTAATCTTTACATTTTAGTGCCCTACAGTATCTTTTTACTGCTTTCACTGTTCTCTACTTAGTAACAGAGTTAAGGTGTGTGCAATATCACAAGATCTGTTCATAAGTAGAATCTTTAGCTTTTAAACTGTCATTAACTTTTCTAAATCCATTTATGTAGTTTAACAGGTTTTTAAACCATTTCATTTCACTGGAAATATTTCAAAGATGACAAGCATCACTTCACAGATCTGGGGATATGATTGGGTTTCCAATCTCTATGACCCTGCATGATCTGGATTGTCCATCACAAAAATAATGCAAAATATTTTTGTTTGCTTGTTTTCTTTTCAGTAGTTTATGGTTTAAAAAGTATTAGTTGAAAAGACAGGAATATGTTTTTTTTTTTTTTTTTAACAGTACCTGGCTCCAAGTGTAGCTTCTCCAATTTCTGTTTGGAAAAATAAACACAGAATGAGGATTTTATAAAATGCATTTGGCGAACACAAAATAATAGCAACCTGTGCCCAATCCCAAGACTGAAAATTACACAAATTCACCTACTACATTTAGCACTTTTTTTTCCACCAACCACTGGAACGGCGTATTTTATACGGGTAATTTTTCTGGCACATTATAGCCAAATCAAAACATCAGCTACAATTGGGTCCTCATATCTAACTTTGAACTTTAAAGAGGCCATTAATGTGTCTGTGTACCACATCAACTGAAGAGTGAAAACCAAACTTAGCTACTACTTGATATAATCAGCAGGAGAAAGAAGACATCAACAGTATTAGACAGCACAAACAGTATAAAAATGGAGAAAGTCTTGATAGCCAAAAAACACAGGGCGTTCTCATTTGACAGACTGTATTCCGAGCAAGATCACGTATGTCCTGGATTCTGTTACAATTTCATATTACAGTCACGTTTCCTTTTTTGTAGTATGACCAGAGACTGAATACTGAAATACAGCTACATTCTCAATTTACCTTCATTTCAATTAAATCAGAAGAGGCTTCCAAAGTGTTTTCAATTTCATCATAATCTTCCTAAAAGAGTAAAAAAGGAATGACAGCTTTTCTTACAGAAAGTAACATTAGTTTACAGAGAAATACTATCGTATTCAATTTCCCCTAGCAATAATATGAAAAATATTTTCCAGTGTTTGAGATCTCAACTGCTACCTCAAATTGAGACCCAAGAATGAGGAGCAACATATAAAATATTCTTGACGATTAAATACCTTTCTCCAGTTACCTTTCATTTTACTTTCAACATGACATTGTCTATTTCAAATTTACTCTTAGAGAGGAAATTTAGTTCACATTTCTGTGGCTATCGTAGATAACGTGTTTTCATTTTCCCACTTTTTTACTTCTTTAGTTTCTAGTAGAAAAAAAACAAGTTAGAAATTAAGCTGACTTAGGTTTCTACTTTTCTGAAAGCAAAACATGCCCTTATGTCATGGGTTTGAGCCTGGTGAAATTTTTTGTAAAAGCAGCAACCCCCCCATCACACTCCCAGGCAGCAGCTGGACCTGCCTCCGGCCAGGGCCAGGCCAATCAGTGCCTCTGCCACAGAGGTATTTAAGAGGCGACCCCATTGTTCTTTCTCTCTTTTTTTGGTTTTGTCCTGTTTTGAGCTGTTTTGTCTTTAATGTTAGCGAGTTTTTCTCTTGGAGGAGGGGGAGGTGAGAGGAGAACAAAGGAACTTCTCCCTGAGAAGGAAGAGGGGGCGGAGTCCCAGAGCAGAAGGAGAGGAGAAGGCTGCCAGAGCAGGACCTTTCCCTGTAGCCTGTGGTGGCTGAGATGGCAGGAAGGTGACTGCCTGCCACCTGTGGGGACTGACAGCGGTGACTCAACCAAAGCTCATCGGTTACATGATCCACAACAGTTCTAATTTACAGATCACCAGAAAACCGCCTTTCTGGTCAACTGGATGTTGTTGCAAAGACACCGTCTTCAGAAGGTAAATGATAAGCCGAGACCGATATCACAGGCTTAAACCAAAAAAACCAGAAAAATTAACAAAAAAAACCCCAAACCAAACCCACAATGATAAGGAGGCAAGAAATGACAATACATTCTGCTTTGGGAGCAAACAGTCTAAAATAAAAATAGAAAAACCCAAAAAACACAAGGATCCAAGGAAGGATATTATTTGGGAACTAAAGTTAACATGTAGATTACCCTGCTCAGTCAGTAGCAGGAGACTGTGCTGTCTGTACAAGACATTTCAAGTCGCTCTCAAAACTAATTCGAAAGCTCGGCAATGTCAGAATACACAATACATTAATATTTTCTTGTGTTATTAACCTCTTTGAGAAAACTGTATAGCATAAAATCTTTAAACCATAGCATTATTTCTGCAGAAAACATTTCCAAATGATCTGTGAGTTGAAAACATACTTCCCTCTCTCTCTCCATATATATACATTTCTGGATGGTTGGGTATATATGTGTATACAGTTGAATATATACAAATGGGAATGAAGAACATCGAAAATAATACGTTACTTCGAATTCCAGACTCCTTCCACTGCGGGGAAAGATGTTACTGCAAGGTAAAGGCAGCGGGGACTCATCTGCTGTGACCATTTCAAGCCTCTAATAGATCCAAGAACATTTACTGCTTAAAGAGTAGGACATGAGAGCTGTTACTGTGAAACAGAATCCAGCTCACATTGATGTTCCATACTCTAATACACTGAAACAACTCATTCCTTTGCCCATATACTTCCTAAATATCTTTTGAAAATTTATAAAGATGTCTACTCACCTCATTGTCTGCTAGTGGATCGGGAAGTTCTTTCATTTCTGATTCAACGTTGTCTTTATTATCAGACAGGGAATCAAGAATGTTATCAGGACTATAGTCTTCTCCACAGTCTACAGCGCTGCCATTATCTATTTCAGCTTCATCTAACACACTAATATCCATCATGTCAATATCCTGCAAGGTATCCAGACTTGCTTCGATATCCTCCTACAGAAAGGAAATGGATAGATGTGTATTTATTGTGGGTTAAATGATGGATATTCTTGGTAACAGCAATCACGATTTCACTTACCTGCCCGTCTCTAGAGTTTTCTTCTAGTCCATTGTCTTCGACACCGTCTTCTTCCGGTTTTCTTCCTAAAAATAGCATCACTGAAGTGAGATGTAGTGCTAAATTTCATGACACATCTACTCTTTGCTGAATTATTGATTCAACACTGAGTTTGTTTCAACAAATAATCATTAAGACCCTGATTTGGAAGTACAGGTCTGTCTGGATATGACAGAGGATGACTTGCCACTTCATACAGGCGAATGGCATAGTCATGAACTAGAAGTAGCACAGCTACATTTTTCAACAGCTACAGTCCTGTCACTCCACAACACTTCAATATCTAAAAAGACAACAGTGTCTAGGAAGCGGTTCCATTTAAAAGAAATGCCCTATCATTGTCACATAAAGCCTCCCTCTTACCATTTAAACAACTAAACTCATGTATAACCAGACTTCACTTTTAAGACTTTGGTCACACAGATCATATTTAGACACACCTGTCACTAGCAAACTTGTATTACTATTCAAAAACAACTGCTCTTTCTCTATTTTTACCCCATTATCTTTAAGGAAGTGGCTTAAAGCAAAGTATCTTCCGTAAGAACTGCTTATGAATAATTCAGACAAACCACATGTAACATGGTCCACAGAGTTTTTGAAACAAAATATACTTAAATCACTAATGAGCTATTTCAGAACAGTTTATTTTCAAAAAAAAGAGGTATAAAATGAAATTTGACCCTAACAAAAGTCATACACACTCATGCAACAATAGCTCTAATTATTCCCACTGTAATTTCTCTCACTAAAACATACCCCAGTGATAACAGAGGCTTGAGGGCTTCTATGAAAAAAAGAAAAATATATATATTTACAGCAAAGAAATTAATACCCAGCATGTTAAGGAGCCACCTTAACATAAAATGGCAGAGCTTTCCATAGGAGCTTACATCATGGCTTCTTGCTTTGTACCTGACACAATTCAACACAGATGGTCACAAGAACAGAAACATCTGTACTTTACGGTCTCATCTACAGGTTTCAAGACTTGCTAATGGAAGTACTGTTACATGGCACACTATCGTTTAAACTCGCTATCGCTAACACAGAGTCTAACCATCTTCTATAAGGGAAAATGGAAAATGCACTTTTGGAAAAAACCAATAAATTAATGCAACAACAATAAAAAATTAACATTTGCTGCTAACTTCTGGCTACATGGAAATAAAGGAACCACGTTCGTCTAGATGCCGTACCTTTGCTAGTTCTTTTCGGCATTCTCTTGTTGGTCAGTTCCGAGGCCACAGGAATTTCATCAGGATCTCCTCCTTCATCCGCAATGGCCTACCGGAGACAGCAGTATGACATCTACTGTATTGTTTGCTAGTGTGCATTTCTGTTGTTTTTGGATGGGACAGAGTCAAATTTCTTCACTAGCCCGTAAGGTGCTACACTTTGAAACTGTGCCAAGAACAGCATCAGTAACACAGGGGTGTGTACTCCTCAGCAGCACTTGCAGGGTCAAGGCCTTTTATGGTCCTCACCTTTTGCCATCAGTGAGCATGCTGGGCATGCACAAGTTCAGAGGGGACAAAGCCAGGACAGCTGACCTCAACTGACCCCAGGAATATTCCGCATCATGCAATGTTGTACTTAGTAATAAAACTGGTGGGGGTTAGAAAATGCTGAGGTTGACATTACCTGGGGACTGGCTGGCCATTGGTCGGTTGACAGAGAGAAATTTTCTTTACATCATTTGCTGTTCTTTCCCCCCGTTTTTCCTCCTCTCTGACCCCGCCCCCCTGCCTCCGTTTAAAAAAATTATTGAACTGTCTTTATCTCACTCCACAAGCTGTCTCTCACTTTTACCCTATCCAGCTGGGTGGAGGGAGGCAAGTGAGCAGCCGTGTGGTGCTTAGCTGCTTACTAGCATTAAACCGCAACAGCATTTTTAAAGATTAATCAGATGGAAACATTTGTGTCTCACCCTAGTTCAGGTCAGGCAGTCACAACGGCTGTTAGAAACACTGAATAGTAAGGTTTTGTAACACAACCCCACGGCCATATCAAGCTGTGACTGAGTAGAAAAGTTCCCCTCATCTGTAAACAAGGCCCCTACTCAGCAGATAAGCACTTTATAACTCTGAGAGCAACTGCTACGAGAACTCAAGAGCATCCAACTTTTTTTCTCAACGTGTAGGCCTATTAGGACCCATTAAAGGGTCAGGATCGACAACGTCGTTCTGGCGTCCTGGGAGTCTGTGAAAATCCATTCCGAAGAGGTTGGAGACATGTAGTCAGGTGAAGCGCATACAGAGACACGGGAAAGGGGACCGCGCGTACAGGCTGGGGGACCGGAAACCGAAATCGGGGAAAGACGCGCATGTATCAGGGACAGGGAGGGAGTGAACGATCAGGGCCACCGCGGAGTGACACCGGAGCGGCGGGCGGCGGCGCGACGACCCACGCCCTGGAGCGCGAGTGGGCGGCGCGACTTCCGCTGCGGTGGTACAAAGCCGCGCAACGGCGGGGGCCCGCAAAGGCAGCGGCTCTACAGCGGTCCGAGAAAAGGGGCACCCAACCCGCGGGACCGGCCGGGACGCGGCGCGCGGACGCGGCCCCGCGCGCACTCCCCTCAGGGCCTCCCCCTGCGCGGCGGCGGCGGCCTCCCCGCTGAGCCCGGGCGCGCAAGCGCCGAGCGGCCTCGGGCCGGAGACAAAGGGCCCGGATGACGCCTCCCCCTCCCCCGCCAGGCTCGCGCCTCACCTTTCGCAGCCGCTCCATGAGAACGCTCTTGTTGCCGCCGCTGTCTAGGTTGCGGCGTTTGAGCTCGGCCCGCAGGTCGATGACTCGCAGCTCGCTCAGCCGCCGGGTTTCGGGTTCCGAGCTGAGAGCCGCGGCCCCACCAAGGGATGTGAAGTCCCCCAGCCCGGCCGTTAATTGACTCTCCGCCATCAAGGCCCTATCGATATTCCGCCTCAGGTCCGAGGGCACGAGAGAATACGGCACAATCAAGCAGCGAACCTTGCGATCACAGCACAAAATGGTGGGGAGCCCAAGGCGCGCCGAGGGGAGGGGGAGAAAGCTCACTACGCGCAGGCTCAGAGAAGAGGGCGACGACTAGCGAGGGAGAAGTGCAAGGCGGCACCTTGGAAAAAAAAAAATCGAATGACAACACTGGCGCAGGCGCAGACGAAGTGCCCCGTCTTAGGACGGCTCGAGAGCTCTCGCGCATGCGTCCGAGGATTAAAATAGACTGCGGTTGCGCAACCCGCGGTTAGCTACTCAAAGGAAGTAGTGCGCTTGCGCACCGGTGCCAGTCCGCTCTGGGGCGGGGATGTTGGTCTGCGCGTGCACACACAAGCTGTTCGGGCCTTCTCGTTCACGCGCGTGCGGTTTACGGTTCCTTTTCCTCCCCCTTTCCCTTTAGTGCGTTTCGGTTTTGCCACCATTTTGTGTTGTAGCTGCGGCTTTTTGCCGTTGTTTTTATCCTGCCTTGTTTCGTGCGTGCTCGTCGAAAGGACGGCCTCATGGCGGAGAGTCAGTCGGCGGCCGGCCAGGCAGAATCTGCGTCCCTGGGCGGGCCTGGAGTCTCCAGTTCGGAGTCTGAAAACCGGCGGCGGCTCAGCGAGCTGCGCGTGATAGACTTGCGGGCAGAACTCAGGCGTCGCAGTTTGGACAGCGGTGGAAACAAGAGCGTCCTTATGGAGCGACTCAGGAAGGTGAGCAGGTAGACGCGCCGGAGCTGCGGGCGGGGGAGGCGTAGCTGGCGCTTGCGCGACGCTAGCCCGCCGCTAGCCCCTCAGGCACTGCCGATGAAAATGGCGCCAGGCGGCCGAGGAGCGGAGGGCTCGGGGCTGTGGGGCGCAGGCGGCGCGCGCCGGACTCTGGAGGTGGTTTCGTGGAGCCCGCCAGGCCTCCTGCGAACGTTCGTGCGTGGCCGGCTCGGCCCTCTATTTGGCCGTCCCAGGCCGGTCCCTGAGACCATCGGTGTCGCGTAGAGTAGGGGTAGGGTGTGTTTGTGCCAGGCGTGCGTTTCTGTGTACGCAGCGAGTCCCCTTCCGATCTCGTAGAGCCGTACAGCATGTCTACCGTGGCGCTCGACCTAAGTGTTGCTAGCCTCATAGCTGGGTTTTCTGCCACGCATTGAGCTCCAGGATTTATAGTTTTTTACATTGTGTGTTAGGGTTTTAGCTGCTTACTGATTTTCCTCTGGTTTTCTGGCTGGTAGTCTCTACACTGTATTCTCATCAGAACGTTTGGAATGTTAGTAGCATGTGAAGTGCCTTCATTGAACCAATCCTTCCAGTTTCCTAGAGTGGAGATTCTCACTCTGTTGCAATGCCCTGGGTATCTGTGTACGGTTGCAAACACTGTTGCAAGCTCTTTTTGTGTGAGTTATGCTGCCAAGTGCTTTCCAGAAACTTGTCATAACCACATTACTGTTTCCTGTGTGCTTATTGCTTTGATCTGGTGGTCTTTGGTTTGCATATCCAAGTTGCTGCTGTCTGGTTCAAAACACTAGATTGTTGTTTTGGTATTTTTCTGCCTTTGGTGTCCAGCTTTTAAACTCAATAGAAATGCACAGATTAAATTTTTATGTCTGTCTTGATATCTGTCTTTATCTTTTCCCCTTAATAGGCTATTGAGGAGGAAGGGGGGAATCCTGATGAAATTCCAGTGGTTTCAGAAAATATGAAGAAAACTCCAAAAAGAAGCAGCAAAGGTACAGGGCAGTTAGAGAGGGTCTCTATCCCAGCCCCCTTGAGTTTTCTAGCAACTTTTAGTCATGTAATGGAAGCCTGCTAATTATTTTTTTTTTTTCCTGAAAGCCTGCTTTTTCTTTTGGAAAAGTGCTTGATTTAGTTTTGGCACTGTTGCCGAATGTTTTGCAGTCTCAAACCTGTAGCTAACATTACTTTCTTGAGCTAGATTTGCGTAAAACTAGTTCTCTAGAAGAAATTAGACACAGTTGAATCTTCTGTTCCTTGGTTCTTACCTTTGATACTGTATGTTACTGGTACTCTTTCCCGTATTTGTGTTCAGGATTCAAGAGATGGATGGTATGGTGTTAAGCTTACCAGTCAGACAGAAAAATCTCGTAACTTCAGGCAAGAATTGGTCCACTTGAAGGATCTTGGTTGGTTCTCGACGTTCTCTGAAATTTGTAGCAGGAATAACTAAGGCTGAAACAGCATCATTGTCTTTAAAATAGATAATGTTCTTACATGACTGTACCTTTAATTTTAAGAAATACGAGCGTTTCTTTTTTAGGTAGAAATGCAGAGCTGCTAGCAAATTCAGAATAATCTCTGTAGTCCGTTATGCTTATACTTCATAGCTAATAGCAGTCTCATCTTTCTCCTCAGAAGAGCAGTTCTTAATGAATATGTGAAATTGGATATGTTAAGGCATTCTCTCTGCATGTGTTTTCTAGCGGTGACACGTAGTCTGAGGCAATAGTTTTTAAAAAGTATGCTATTTTTCTAAAATTAATTAGCAGAACTTGTTCTTACTTTTTAATCAAATAATGTTGGAACTTTATAGTAGAGCTGAGCATAATAACTAGTTTAGATTAAGGATTTTGATTAGGTTATTAATTTTGATTTATACAGCATGTAAATTGTGAGATGAAGGTCAAGTGTTTAGAAAACTAATTCCTTTGACCCAGATTGTCATTGCATCCGGTTTGGAGCGATATTGCAAATGCTTACAATGCAAAATGTGAAATCTCGACAGGAAAGAGAACAAATGTTACAACTGTGGGTAAAACCAGAGATTTTTCACGTCTCGGAAAAATACCTGAAGTATGCTATAGCGTGTTTTTTAATGTTGGGGATGGAAATAGATGAGATGTTCCTCTCTGCTCTGAAACCCCTTTCCCTTTTTTATTGTAAGGTGCTTTTTTTTTCCGAGGACAGTAACATTCATAAAGGATGAAACAGCTGGTTAGCTCTGAGTTGGAGTACTGAAACTACCATAATGTTTTCTGTAATGTCTGATATTATGTGTCCAGGTGGAGCACTGCAGTAATGCTTACATGTAGAGTGGGGTTTTTTTTGTTGTGGGCTTTTTAAAATGTGTTCTATTGTTTTGTGTTGGGGTTTTTTTGTTTGGTTGCTTTTTTTCTTCTTGTAGTAAATGTCTTTAAAGAAGTGAAAGGCTGAGGTAATACATTATGCAATCTCAGCTGAGCCAAGTGTTCTGGGGGGCATACAGCAGTGCTTCTTGAACTCATGACAGATCTCGGACTGCAATGTGTTTGTCAGTTACTGAACCGGAATGGTATATGAACACTCAGATGGGGAAAACTGGGGAAAAAGCAGATAACTAAACTGAATAGAATACCACCTGAAAGAATAAAACTTGAAGGATACATATTGCTACTTTCTTTTCATTCTAACAATCCTAATATTGTTAGGACGTAGGCCAGATGAAGAAGGAGTAGAAGATAATGGCCTGGAAGAGGATTCAGGAGATGGACAGGTATGTGTGTCTGTGTTTGAAGCAAAGTGATGATAGCATTGCTTTCAAGTTGCAATGACTATATATATATACTTTTTTTCTTTTGCAGGAGGATATTGAAGCAAGTTTGGATAACTTGCAGGATATTGACATGATGGATATTAGTGTGTTAGATGAAGCTGAAATAGATAATGGCAATGCTGTATATTGCGGAGAGGATTACTGTGCTGATAATATTCTTGACTCACTGTCTGATAGTAAAGAAAATACTGATGCAGAAGTGAAAGAACTTCCAGATCAGCCTACAGAATATACTGTAGGTAACTTGGAGGCATCCCCACAATTTTCAGAAATTAAAGAAGAAGCAAGAGAAATACCAGTAGTGATGGTATGCATCTCTTATATGTGTAGAATCAGATTTTTTTCTTTTTTTAAGTTAAACAGCAAAACAGTAGCTAAGGAGTATTTGAAATAATTTGTGGCTCTACCAGTTCTCACGGTCATTGCTTTTTCTTCTATGTGTTTGTGGAAATAGCATTCTTGATTTTAAAATGCTCAGAAGTTGTTTGTACACGTATGACTGTACGAATTAATACTAATGCAGAAAGCATTCATTTTAATCGTGCTTTGTACTCTGTTTCACCTTATGTTTACATTCCCATCTTCCTATATTTCCTTTATTTGGGAGGACGAGTTAGGCATACAAATGCTGTAGCCTTGTTTACTTCAGCTTAACAGCAGCATTCTGGGAACTACGTTGTAGACCATTTTTCTATTAAGTTAGGGTCTCGCAGTTGCTCAAAGTATTTTAATGTCGCCTTTCTGTGTTCGTCTGGCTGCTGCACTGCTTATATGGCATTGTCCATCTACAAAATAATTTTTTTCCCCCACAAAGTCAAGTGTTTATGTCCTGAAATGTACAACAAAGCATTTGAAGAAAGTTATTTCTGTCCCATCTAATAGAGAAGCATAGCTATTTGTTGTGCGTGCACATTGCGTCATCTGAAGTCGAGCGGTTTCTCCCACCTCTGACTCTGAAAGCTCTGGAAATAGGCTTAACCCCCTCTTCCTGCCCCAAACAAGTCAAATAGAAATACCCAGGCAGCAGTTTCTTTCAGTGACTAAACTACCAGAGTCTAGGTCAGGTCCTGCAGCTGTCTTTTATCAGTAAAGAAAACAGTTATCGAGTCGCATAGACCTTTTGGCTCTGTGTTGTTGCTGTAAGAGAGAAAGAGTAAGAGAATGTTTGCTCTTGAAATCCCCATCCTTAAAAGATTATTGCGAGCCGAGCAACAGATTTGAGAGGTAACAAGAAGGCTTATTCAGTCGGTGGGGATTTTTTACCCTGTTGGTTATTTTGGTTGCTAGATATGTTTGCTTACTATCAGTTGTCAGTGAAAATAAAATACTCGATTTCTCATACAGATTTAATTCACGATATCGTTCTTTTATAGATGACAAAATGCCCTCTATTTACTTTTTCAAGGTAGAGATTGAAGATGTTGGAAACAGTTTAGATGCTTCTTCAGCTGATTTAACTGTAATAAAGGTAAATGGTAAACAATTTTTCTTTACAAATAAAAAGGCATAATATATGCCATGTAAACTGTAATCTGAAACAGTACGTGTAGAGGTAGTACACAGTAGGTGTATTCATACTTTGCAAGGAATAGGAAATAATGCCTTTCTAATTTAATCACGTGGGCAAAGATACATAGATATCTATCAGGTGATATGTATATATCATCCTGAGTTTGGATTCTTTGTATGTGTCATATGAAGCAACTCAGTATTTTATATTAGATTTAATTTCCACTAAGTGTGTGCGAAATATTTCGGTTTTCACACATTTTGTAAACTTGAAGACGTAAAGAAGTAACAATAAACCTTCTTATGAGAACTTTATTTAGAAATCAACGTTTTCAAGGCTGAAATAGGCTAAGTTATAGTAACTCTCCCTATATTTTCTCAAGTCTGGTGAGGAGTGAGTGGTGTCATTCAGAATAACGTCATGACGTCTTATGAAATACTGAAAGTTCTCCATTTTTAAAATCTTCTTTTGCTGCAGGAACTTGAAGAGTTACCTTTGGAGCCAGGTACTGTGGTTTTTTTTGTCTGTTTTCTGTGGTTTTTTTGGTCCTCTTTTTCTTCCCCCCACCTCACCTAATCTTAAACCGACGCTCCCCCCACTCTCCACACCTCCCCCCCGATTAAAAAAGTCCGGGGCACTAAAACAGTTTCATTCTTAGTTTAATTTTTTTTTTTGGGTCCCTAGTTATGGCTTTTTTTTTTAAAAAAAATACATTACTGTAGCGTATGTTATGGTGGACAATCCAGGTGATTGCAGGGTCATAGAGATTGGAAACCCAGTCGTATCACCAGATCTGTGAATAACTGCTTTTTGAAATCACGTATTTAATGTGGTGAAATGCTACTTACAGTGGAATTAAGGAATGAGCCTTGAAGATGTAAAGGTTCTGAAAACAGATCTTGTGATATCACCCTGTACTCGTAGTTCTATGAATGTGGATAGAGATAATACAATCCTTTGTAGATAATACAAAGCTTTGCTACAGAAGAGAAGGTAAAGAGTGACTGGACTTCAGAAGAAGGAATACACTGTCGTCACAGGAATTTTCTACAGATCGTTTTCGCTTTCTGGACTGCAAACACATTCACGCACCATGGGAAGATGCCCAGTTCTCATGTTGGACTGTCTGCTAAAAGAATTTCACAGAAATTTGAAAATGGAACCCTCGGTGCCCTGATACGTTCAGTTAAGCATTTCGGACTCTGGAAGCTAACTAAAGAAGAAACAGAGCTGAACGGTTTCCTGAAGAATATCAAGGATCAGCCAGAAGGTTTTTGTTAAACCTGTGGGGGCATTTTTCTTCCCAAGTTGACATTTTAGGGCTGATTTGATAGTTTGTCAGACAGCAGTTAGCATGGTACTTTTAACACTGTGTACACTAGGGTTTTCCAATCTCTGTGTAGCTTAGAAGTTCTCTTGGTGTTAGTGTGGCAGCCATGCCAGTTCCACATTTGTGATTGCTGTATTTCCCTGGTGATTAAATCTTGTGCCATTCTATTCCTGTTAAATCCGTAGAAAATGAGAAAATACTCGACATTTTGGGGGAAACTTGTAAATCTGAACTACTTAACGAAGAAACTTCCGAAGCGGAGCGGCCGCGTGCGCAGGAAGCGAGTAACGTGGTGCCAGGCAAGAGGCTAGCGGAGGAAGAGGACGCTCTTGCTGCCGCTCAGTTGGAGGAAGATGCTTTAGATTTGGACAGCAAATCGGCACAAACTATGGCAAGGAAGGAAGCAAAGCGTTTAGTTGTAGCTAAAGGGGAGACAAGTGAACAGACAATAGAGGAAGAGAAGCCGGACTCTGAATCTTTAGTGGTAGAGACCCTAAGCGATCAGAGTAGCAAACGCTCCCAAGGCGTGGACGCCTCTAGTGGGGAAACAGCGGAAAAAGGAGCAGGTCCCGAAGCCAAAGATAGCAAAGAAGATGCCAAGAAAACAGAAGACAAGGCTAATTCTGAGGAGTCCCCTGCTACTAGAGAGTCCTCAACCAGTGAGGGCGGTGATCAGAAAAAGAGGTTTGTTTTTTCTCCGTTATAGACCAGATGCTGTCTTTTTTTTCATTGGTCGTTAAGTGATGCGAATAAGCTGTTTCCTTCAATTGGCCACCGAGACTGATGAAATTGTAGCCTATTCCTAAAGAGTCTGTTCTGTTTCTCCATGTGCAGATACTGTATTTTTTTTTAAATGCAGAGGGTTTGATTTCTTCCCTTCCTCAACCTTCAAAGGTTGTTTTCTTAAATTACTCGTTTCTGTCGTCTACAAAACAAAGTTGTCCATTTAAGGATACGAATCTTGTATTTCCTGTCACCTATATATTTGCAAAGACAGTCTTTAATTCAGAACTAATTTACTGGTAGGTATGCAGTTTTAGTGCACAATCTAGAATTAACATTGGTTTTGCTTATGTTTGGTTGAATAACATGGTGTTTTCTCTTTAGCCCCGTTGAGGAAGACAGAGATACAAAGACAATCGCAAAGGATGAGAAAGGTATGGGTTTTTTTAGAAAAAGCGTACAAATGACTTGAAGAAGAATGTTATGAGGTCAAATCTAGGCATTGCTTGTGAGACAACTGTAGCGAGCAAACATTCAAAGGAGCAGTAGAACTACTGTTCTACTTACTTGACTTGCTGTTCGTGCATTGCTTATTTTTGTTTTGTCTTCTATTTCACTAAGAATGCATACATTTTCACTCAAATTAATTATTAGGGTTCCTCTAGGTTCGTGAATGGTGATAGGTTTTGGCAAGACTATGATTTGTCTGAAAAATCTCCACACATGCCGAAATATAGGTTTATACTCAGTGTGGCCGTTCTAGCGAGGGCTGTTTATTCAGGGACCCCTCAATGTGGTTGTAACATAGCCATCAAGTTGTGGTGGTTTTTTTGTTCGTTTACAGTTTTGTGCGAATTAACGTGTAATACATTAGCTACTTCTAAAAGTGATTGTCCCGTAGGAGGACAATATGTAGATGAAGACTATTCAAAGGCACGTCAAGTGTGGAGTTCAGAAGTTCATTTTTGCAGGCTGCGTTGTGTCTATTGATTGCAAGAGGCATAAGTAAAATTGTGTCCTAAGAGGGTTATGAGGAAAAAAAAAGTGTGATTTTTAGGGGGATTGCTTTTTCACTGTTGTATTATTGTGCTACATGGACTTTTAATGTTTTATTTTCCTGTACCTTAGGCCGTGTGGGTAGTGGTTCTGGCAGAAATTTGTGGGTTAGTGGACTTTCATCCTCTACTAGAGCTACAGACTTGAAGAATCTTTTCAGCAAGTATGGAAAGGTATGTAGTGGTTATGAAAAGTAACAAACTTTTATATCAATTTAAACAGATTTAAATTTAGCTCTTATTTTTCCTACTGAATCATGGAGTAGCTTAAGCACTTTCTTCTGTTCTTTTCGAACTGAATCTGGAAGTAGCATACTTCATAAAGAAGGTTGTCTGAAATGGGGAGGGGGCAGGGACAAATCCAGGTTTCTGAGAGCCTCTGTGCAAATCGTTGTGAAAATGAGGTGATTCTTGGCAGGAGAGGCTGGCGGGTCATCACCTAGTGCACTGTAGTACAATTATGCCTTTTGGTAGTCTTTTAAGGCAGTCTCGCATTTGTTTTCCAGTGCCATTTAGGATATGAGAGGAGAAGTTGTGGAAGGAAACTCTTTCCATTACCATCTCCCCTTTCTCCTAATACATTTTTGTATGTAATATCAAATGTTTGTGTCACTAAGCATGTGTCTGTACACTCTCAAAGGTTTTTATCTGTGAACAGAAACTAGCAGAGGTGTCTTGTAAGAAAAGACAAAGTAGTGGTCATTTTTTTTTAAGATTTTTATTATTACATCTCTACTCTTCCCTGCATATATATGTCTTCCTTAAGTTATAGACCTGCTCAGCAACGTGAAGATAAGTTTGCTGAGCCGGTTATTACGGTGGTCTCTTTTTTTCAGCAGGGTTGGGTCAACAATCTATTCCACAATAAGATTTAACCATTTCATAAAATTTTGTGTTTATTTTGTACTTACTTCAGAACACATAGAATAACCGTAAATTTGAGCCCTTTGATCTGTGTTTGTGTTGCTGTTGACTTGGGTGTAAACACTGTTCACATTGGATTCCGTGAAGTAGTCTTCAGCGAGGCACTTGCAGAACGTGGTTGGCCCGACAGTATAGAGGTCAAGTTAAAACAATAACCTTCTTTTGCTGCCTGTCGGATCAGCCTAGTGACACCGTCTTCTACGAATGACGATGGAATGTTGTGTGCTGAGCATATTTCCTCCTTGTTAAAAGTAGATGGGTGTTATACTGTGTGATACCGGTAGACAGAGCTGCTCAGTGATTAAGTTAGAATTTATTTGGCAACAGATCTGCAAACGCGAAATAATTTCTTTCCCCAAAGGTGGTCGGTGCAAAAGTAGTGACAAACGCTCGCAGTCCTGGTGCTCGCTGTTACGGCTTTGTTACCATGTCAACATCTGAAGAAGCCACTAAATGTATTAATCACCTCCACAGAACAGAACTGCATGGAAAAATGATTTCTGTGGAAAAGGTAAGCGATAGCTATTCCGCGACAGTGTAATAAAAATAAAAATGTACAAGTCTAATTTTTATAAAAATATTTTTTGTTAAAATTTTAGGCCAAAAATGAACCAGCTGGGAAGAAGCCTTCGGACAAAAAGGAAGGCGAAGCAAGGAAGGAAAAAGACAGGCACCATTCTGCAGAGTCCAAATCTGAGAAGTAAAGTTTGGGTATTTTTCTATGTTTAAATGCCACTTGTTTGAAATGCAGTCACATGACCGAAGTGAACAGTAATTGTAATAAATCTCAGTTTGCTGTCTCTGAAGTAGGAGTAATATTTGAAAAGTTGAAATTGATGTTCTGCGGTAGTAAGTGCATCTTCATTGGTCCTGCATTCAGAAGTACGGAGCTCTTCGGGGCCTAGTGTAAAAACTCGTCGGTTGTATCAGGTCACTTCTAGATAAACCATTAGTTTTCATCGTAACTGTTCATCCTCTGACCCGACTCTGGCTTGGTCTGCTCTTTTAGCCAAATCTTAAAAGATTTGGCAAAGGAGATGCTTTTCGCAGGCTGGCCTACTTGCACTGAACGTTAAGGTATTTTTTTACCAAAACTCTTCTGGTGGAGCTTTACCTGGATAGGTCCTCTTTCCCCTACGCTAAGCATTAACTGTACTTAGAGGCAGAACAGAAGACTTCCAGCACTCCAAGTCTCCCAGTATTCAGAAGGATTACTTGTTGTTTCTCACTTTTGGTCAGCTTTAGTTTTGTATCGGTTGCTACTTTTAACTGTGCATGCGAGTATGCATTGACTTCGGCGCAGAAGCGTGGAAGGTGCTTGGAGTGGGTTTTTGGAGTGTATCCTTTGAAAGGTTTTTTGAGTTTAGTTTGGTTATTTTTGTGTTTGTTTTTGTTTGAGATGGTTGAGTTGACCAGTTATATAGCACTTCTTGTTAGGTTCTCTGTTAAAGCAAATTATACCTATAGGTCTGTTGGGGCTAAGAAGGAGGAGAAGACCGACAAAAAGGATGATGCAAAGAAATTGGAAAAAGATGGAAAAGATGAAAAGGAAGGAAAAGAGAAAGGCGAACAAAAGGCTGGATCCTCCGATAGGTCTAGGGCGAGCAAATCAGGTAATTCTAGCTCCCTCTCAGAAATGTTTTCAAGGATACTTGTTTGAAAAATCCAATTTTAGAAAATATGTACAAACAATGTAGGTGACTACAAGAAAGCTGCTACGTTGCATCCAAACCCATTTCCTTTATCAGCTAAGTAGGAAACGGAAGAAGTTTAAATGTTCAGAATCGTGGCTGATTAGAAGTCTTCAGCTTCTGCAAACTGCAGTGTTCTTGCCAGATGCGATTCATAATTTGGTAAAAAGACCACGAAGCGTACCTTGAAAGCTTTTTTTCCTGACTTAGAATGCTAGTAACTTAGCAATACAGTTTTTATAGTTACCAGGCTTTAAATAATCAAAGTGGCAACCTGTGAATTTTTTGGAACTGTCACTGGGTTTAGACCTGACATGGTATGTGGTTTTGTGTGCATTTTTTCTTTCTTTTTTTTTCCCCCCCGTTAACTATGGCAAAAGGTTATATTTTGCAGACAAAAGAATGAAATAAAATTTACTTTCCATTAACTGTCATCTGAGCCAAGAAACACTTCTGTAATTTTGTGATAGCTTTATTGCCCCTACCCTTAATTTGGCCAAATCTTGGTAAGCTATTTAAATCTTAAATGTATTTTTTATAAGTTGTTCAAGTTATTTAAAACTTCAATAAAATTACTTTTTTACTGCCTAGTTGCTTGATTTTTAAATCTCAAAATTTTTGAATGTCTTGTGTATTATATATTCTTGGATGTATTTTGTTTTCCAGCAAGTCGAGGAACCGAAAGGACAGTGGTAATGGATAAATCCAAAGGAGAACCAGTTATTAGTGTGAAAACTTCTACATCAAAAGAGAGGGTAATACAACTTTCTGAGAAGCATTGACGTAAAGATAGATGTCAAATAACTTTATATGCGCATATAGCCCAAGAATTTTCTTTGCCGTGCGTATTGGGAACAGTAACCCTTTTATCACTTTTCAGAAAGCGTTAGGGTGTTAATGATGGTAAATGCTTATGCTTCGCGTTCTTTATACTTCTTGTCACTGCTATTCAAGTTGGAGAGGTAGAGTTTCAATATGAAAATGGTGTTGAGATGATGCGTTTCTTTGAGTTGGAATGTGGCGACTGGTGACCTTTAAAGCGGTGTATCATTTGCCACTGGTGCGAGTCAGATCGTGTGCCGCTAGTATTTATATATATTTAAACTATTTGGAGAAAGTTCTATCCAAGTGCGGGGTGCTTTTCCCCAACGTATGTTGCCATGAAATTCCAACATCAGTTATCTCTGGGAAGGTACAGTAGTCAGTTTTGTTCAGGCTGTCGTAAGGTAGGCGTTTTGCTTTACTTTTCAAAAAATGGACTGTGTTCAATTAATGTATTATTTATTTAACTTAGAATACAAAAAGCCAGGATCGCAAATCTGAGAGCAAAGAAAAGCAAGATATTTTATCGTTTGATAAAATTAAAGAACAGCGAGAACGTGAACGTCAGAGGCAGAGGGAGCGAGAAATCAGGGAAACGGAAAGACGCCGGTGAGCTTTCCTAGTTTCTCTCTAAACTTTGCGTGGTATTTCGTTTTATTTCCCTTATCTGCGTTTTGAACGGGCTGCCAGGTAGTGTGCTGGCCCTCCCACTTTAGACTAGTATCGAATCGATCTGATGCTATCGATAAAGCAGACACAATGGCAATTTATGAAGGTTTTTACTGAAATTGATCTCTCAACCTATGCTTTTCAGGAGACTCTTGTTGAATAATAACTTTTGTAGGTGCTTGCAGGTCTCAGATTCTAATCAATCAGATTTGAATTTCTATACTTGATTTTTCCCTGGAAGTTTGTAAATACTTTGTTTGTCAAACTTCTGTCATAGGATGTGCTGTGCTATATGAAAGCTTTTCCTTCCTGTTCCTCCTTTTCCTCTACCGAGTAGCTGCAGCTTATTTCAGAAGAGATCACTCACACTTAAGCAGGTAGCGGGAAGAACATAGAAACTTGAAAAAAACTGAAAATAAAATAAAAAAGCAAACGGGAAATTCCACACAAAATAAAGAAGCAATAAAGCTTAGACTTAAGATCCTCAGTTGAAGACAAAATACCCCTTTTTCTATTAGAGAGAGAGAGAGGCGAGAACGAGAACAACGCCTTCAAGCTCTTCATGAGCGGGATGAAAGACAGAGGCTGCAGAGAGAGAGAGAAAGACTTGAATTTCAAAGGCAGCGTCTTGACAGAGAGCGCTTGGAGAGAGAGAGGCTGGAGAGAGAAAGAATGCATATAGAGCAGGAAAGGAGACGAGAACAGGAACGAATCCAGCGAGAGAGGGAGGAGCTTCGACGTCAGCAGGAACAGCTACGCTACGAGCAAGAACGGCGATCTGCCATGAGAAGGCCGTACGATCATGATGGCAGGTAACGATAACTGTGATGAGATTCCAAACTCTTTGGCCTCCCCCAGTTACAGATAGAGCTTTCTGAAGCCTGTGTGAGTATGCTTGCTAAAGCAGTGCGAATATGCTTGCTAAAGCAGTTGTGGGAGCTCAAATATTTACCTGTTGCTTTTAATGTTAGTCTTGACAAAGTGCAAACGCCATATTTGTATACCTGTAACTACCTACGTAGTACACAAGGGGTTTTGATTATAAATAAAAAGTAATTGCTTATAAATAAAAAGTAATTGGATAATTGGATTGAATGATGTCCGATATCAAGAGAGCAGGAAAGGAAGATTGTTTTGAGACTGCTGCTAATTGTGACCAACTTTGCAGGCGAGATGACCCGTACTGGCCGGAGGCGAAGCGAATGGCAATGGATGATAGGTATCATTCTGAATTTAGTCGTCAAGACCGCTTCCACGACTTTGACCACAGGGATCGTGGCCGATACCAAGATCAATGTTTGGACAGGTTGGCAAGGCGGCCTCTTTTCTTCCTATGCCTTTATGGAAATTACCTGTCTTTTTGTGGGTTACTAATGGGCTAGGTAGTGCAGATTTTTAGTTCCACAGAGTGCAGAAATACCTTCTGCGTGCTCTTTGGCAGAAAACATACCGCTTCGTTTTTGCTCGCAACTCATTTCTGATACGGTAGGTTCATTCAGTATTCTCCCTTAGTACCACTGAGTACATAACTGTACCTCAGTGATGCTTTGCTTACCGTATTACAGTAATAGATGTTATTTGAAATATCTTGAATATCTCGCCACTTCACAGCTAATGAAGATAGATTTTTTTGTGCGCTATTTCATACGGAGGTTAGAATTACTATTACTGTGTTGATTCGACTGAAACTTTTCTCTTTTCTCCCAGAAGAGACAGCTCAAGAGGAGTACCGGATCGAGATGGGCAGGTGGGTCGTACCCGGATAACCGCTCGAGTTAAGCCAAACAAACCGAGCCCAAAGCAGAAAGAACATTGTGCACATGCTGCCTAGTTCTTAAATACAACCACCACTGAATTTAAACCGATTCAAGCAGCAACTGATTCTGCATGCTAATGTGTGAAACTTAAGTTATTAAGTTGTCCTCTGCTAGGGTGGTAGCCACAGATCAGGGTGGGGGGAAACCTCCGAGTGATGGGAGTTATAGTACAACATTGTTTCAGGCTGGTATGTGGCAACAAAAGTTTTCTGGTAAACCATATTGGGTGACTGTTTTGCATTAATAGGTAGTTACTGTACTGTCTTATAATTAGCTGGTGATGGATCCCCTCTCTTACGTTTATCTAAATGGTTTATAGGAAATAATTACCAAACAAGGAAGATGACTAAAAGGACCAGTACAAAAACCAGTAGCGCAGTGGTATGCAAAACCTTTCCTTTCTGAAGAGAGGTAGAAAGTAGGCAGATATCGTATGTAAAAATGAATATGCTAGAGCTGGAATGTAAGGCTTAAAAAAACACCCAGCCAAAGTAAAAAAAAACAAACCACCCTACCAGACAAAGCCTTCTGTCACTGACGAGCAGAGTGGAGTCTGTGGTGTGAAACAAAATAAATGCCTGGAGCAAACCGTGCACAGTATGGAACAATGGAATTGGTAAAAAAATGAGTCAGCCGCCGTTTTAGTTTGTGACGGCCTATAGAAACGCGTCCTTCGGGAAGCTGAATGTTTGCGATCCTGAAATATTGAGTCCTAGCAAAACTTTGTACCATTTGCCTTTCAGCATTACCCAGACGAACGCCACGGAGGGCCCGATCGTCACTCACGGGATGGTTGGGGTGGCTACGGATCTGACAGACGAATGAGCGAAAGTAGAGGGATGCCTCCACAAACCCGGTTAGTGCATTTGAAATAGGGGAAGTGATTTGTTGGCTCTTAAAATTCTAATGCTTGGTGAACCTTCTGAAGGGTGACAGCAGAAGTGGCTTGACAAGTGTGAATCCTCTAGGTAGTTTCTGCGAGTACAGAGTTGCTGCTCAGTTAGCTCAGCTCGTAAGTGCAGACGAGATTCAGTCGTGTACCAGATGCGCCAATAATGCCTAAAAAAAGTCTCGTTTGTGGTGGCTAGCGATCGGGTTTTAAGGAAGCCGAGTTAGAATCGTTGCAGTGGTGGCAGTGGGGAACCAGACTAATTGGAACCATAGCGATTTCTTTCCAGGGCATTTAGTCAAGCTAGGCTTATTCCGGATACGTAGTGTTCAGTTCCACAGAAATACGTGAGACAGAGGAATGGCAATCAAGGAACGGTTTGGCGTTTTAAGTATTTGAGCACACTTAGTACACTATGATACTAGTTATGTGTCTCTAGATCAGGAAAAGATGAGCTTTGTTGCGTGAGTGATGCTGTTCAGCCAATTCCTCATCATTTCTCTTTGACCAATTTTTAGTGAAATGATGAGGTGGCTAAAGATACATCTTAACAATTCAGTACACTTTTGTATGGGGTATGGTGTTTGGCTTTGCCGTATGTGATGGACGTGACTGGGGAGATCATGGTCGAAAGTTAGAGGGGCATCAAGATCGTTCATGGTAGGGAAATGTGGATGGAGGAATGATGGGACACGGGATCATGAGAGATGGCAAGGTACACTTGCTGCTTACCCGTGTGGTCGCTATTTTTTCTATGAATTACTGCTGTTGGACTTCAAGTGGTAGCTAGAATTTCTTTGGAGCCTTAACAGCATTACCGAAAAAGCAAGTAAAATTTTGGGAATGAGGTGGCTTTTTTAATTAGAAAAACCCATTTTTTTTTTTTCCTTTTTAAATTAGGTGGTGATAGAAGCATGCCTGGTCAGTCAGGACCAGGCCATGTGGTGAATCGAGGAGGGGTGTTGGAATAAGGAGCTCTGTCAGAGTGCTCATAATATTCTTATGATAGTTAACTGACCTATATGAAAGAAGACATTCCCGAGTCGATTGTGAGAAATAATACTTTCATCTTCTACTTAATTATGGATTGGCAAGTAGACGAAAAACAAAGCAAGCGCCTCTTCTCAGTCACCGTAGTGTCAACTTTATTTGGCAAATTTCAATTTGTGTGGTATTTCTTTTTTTTCCAGGCGTGGAGGCTTCACACAGGTTGGAAACCAGAGCCAGATGATGCAGAGTAGCGGAATACAAGGAGTGTTTGCAGGCCAGGAGAGGACAAACAGGCCGACTGAACCCCGTTTTACACGCCGCTACTGAAAGCCCTATATATACATATATATATATTTTTTTTTTTTTAAATGCTAGACAGTGGTGGTGCATTTTATTAAGCAGAGTCACCTTGAATTTGTTATTACAAAAAGCAGGACTGCTGCTGCATTGTAGCCAAATCTTATGTGAACTTGTTGGTTTTGGTGTTTGGGGTTTTTTTTTTTGTAACGAACATGTTCTTGGTCAAACATCACTTAAAGTTTCTGTTAGTGAAACATTCCAGTTTTCAAAAATAACCAGTTTATGGCTACTAATTTGTTTCTAGAGTCTTTGGCAACATGCCTTTCGTGGCAGACTTAAAAGACAGTAAAACAAAGAGACTGCTTCGAGCGCTCTGAGATGACTCTGCGGACTTGCCTTGCCCCTGCCCTTTTACCCCGCCCCTAAACCACTCCCCCTATGCCTAAAACTGGCCTCTGCTCTTAAACCCCGCCCCAAACCACTCACCCGCCGTAAGCTTCGCCCCCAAGCACTCCCACTGCCCTTAAGCCGCGTCCCAGAGCACGCCCGCGTTCTTAAACCCCGCCTCCAGCCACGCCACTGTCTCTAAGCTCCGCCCCATAATGCTCGTCCTGCCCTTGAACCCCGCCCCCAAGCGCTCCCCTTACCGCCCAAACCACGCCCCAAACCCGCGTCCCCCCCAAACGATGCCCTCAGCCCCCCTCCCCGATTTCAAGCCAATGAAAGAAAACAACGAATTAATCTCAATTAATAAAATCAACGTGACAATTAATTAAAATTAGGTTGACGATGTTTAACTCGATATGTTAATTACTTAATTGAGATTGATTTTGGGTAAAAAGATTTTATTCAAGTAGACACAATAAACAAGTGAAGTAAGTTAAACTAATTGTAATTAGCCAAACATCAGTTAGTTAATGAAGTCTATGAAGTTAAACAACAGAATACAATTAAGATTAATCAGTAAAGCTTAGAATATAGCTACTAAAGCTAACCACATTAATAAAAATTAAATTATAATGTTATGGGTAATTAAAGGGAAAATTATTACAGCTAATGAAATCAATAAACTACAAATAATATAAGAGCAATCGATTATATATAAAAACGTAACTAAAGTAATTTAAGAGTGATCAAAAATATAGTTAAAATCAGAATAATTAAGAATCAAAATTAAGGATGTATGTAATTTAAGAATTAATTAAAATATGTATACTTAAAATGTATAAATATATTTTTAGCTAATAACAGCAAGAAATTGTTGAGAATTAAACCCACAAATAGGAAACCGATTAAAATATTATTTGCTAATGAATTAAGTTTAATTCTGTATTTTAATCAACAATATTTTAAGATCTAAAAGTGGGAATAAATCATTAGATTAAGACTTCCTTATGAGTTGCTAAATAAGTTTACCCATCGAAAACAATTTAAGAAGAATTAAAACATAGAACGCATGTAATTAAGAATTCAATAACTGATACTACACACAACTAAGAAGTGTTTAAGATGAATTAAAAAATAAGACATGCAACAAGAACTAAAACTAAGAATATGAAATTAAGAATAATTCAATAACTAATGTTAAGCTTTTACAGGATTAAGAACGGAATAAGAACAATAAGTTAAAAAATAACATGCAGTTAGGAATAACTTTAGGACAATTTGGTTGTTTGGAAATTACTGTTAATTTTGCCAGTTTTGCAGTTTTTAGGGATCAAAGTTTCCTCAAATGTAACGCATTTACTTAATTGATTAAAATATATCTATTTTAACAACTTTAACTGCATTTAGTTAAACACAACAGAGACTTATTCTTGTTTTAACACCTAACTACTGACAGAGGTATAAATCTTAAAAAAACCTCACCCTGGCTTTAGGCCAATTTTTTTTTTTGTTATCTCAGGGCAACTTTTGGTCCCAAAATCCCTCAAAAAAATAAAATAGCAAAACTCCCAAATCTAGAACTAACAGCAGCCCCTAATCAAAACAATTAACTGCCCGTTAATAGTAGTCTTTACACGTGGAGGAAATCATTACTTTAAGGAATTAAGGAAGTTTGGTTACTAAAGGAGTTTCTAAACCTTCAATAACTTGAACGAAAGGAGCCAGCGACTCTTAAGGGATTAAATGAGCGATTCAGCCCGAGAGGACCCCAAAAGGGTCCTACAAACGCCTCCGAGTGACAGCCCGGCAAGCCCCGTGTGGCCAATTGCCCCCGCCCCGTGAGCCCGTCGGTCGCGCTGTGCGCGCCATCTCGCGGCGGCTCGTCGTCCGGTAACTGCCCGGTGGCTCTCCGCCACCGAAGTTGGCGAGTGAAGTTCGCGCGTGCCGCTTGGTGCTTTATAATGTCCGCTGCCCGCCCCCCGCCCCCCCCCCCCCAGCACCGTGGACCAATCATCGGCTTCCGCGGGCAGGCAGGCGGGCGGCCGGGAGCGGCGCAAAAACGGCGTCCAATCATCGCACGGCTCGCCTCGGTGGCGGCGGCCAATCAGCACTGTGGGCGGGAGCGGCGCAAAAATGGCGTCCAATAATCGCACGGCTCACCTCAGCGGTGGCACCGAATCAACGTGGTGGGTGGGCGCCGCGACCAATCAAGCGCCTCTGCGAGCGCAGCGACCACAAGCTCTGCTGCTTGTGGGAGGGCTCACGTGCTTTTTCTTCAGTTTGGAAGAGGCAGCTGGAGGGGGGCACGTTGAGACCGGGTGTGGGGCCGGGGGGAGCGCGTTGGGGCCGGGGGCGGGGCACGTTGGAGAGGGGTGTGGGAGTGAGGGGGGGCATGTTGTGTGTGATTTTTGTGCGTCTCCTGCTGGGCCCAGGTATGGGGCTGAGGAGTGGGGGGTGGGGGGGACGTGTTGTGTGTTTTTTTTACGCGTCTCCTGGTGATGGGGGGATGGGCTGGGGGAACATGTTGGGGCTGAGTATGGGATGGGCTGGGGGAGATGTTTGGGGTTCGGAGGGAGGTGAGCTGGGAGGGGTTGTTGGGGCTGGGTGTAGGGCTCAGTGGGGTAGTGTTTAGGGTTGTTGGGGCTGTGGGGGGCAGGCTGGGAGGCATGGGAGGTAGTGTGTTGTGTGTTTTTTGGGAGGGCGGGAGGCGGTTTGGTTGTGGAGGTACGTGGGGCTGAGGAGGGGTGTGTTGTGTCTTTTCTTGGGTCTGCGAGGTAAGCAGGTTGTGTCCGTTCTTTTGGGGGTCGGGGAGATGTGGGTGGGGGACCCTGTACAGCAGCAGTCCTGCCTCCTAAGTCACTCCTTTGCTCCCCAAGTCATCCCTCTGCCTGCCAAATTTCCCCCCCACTGTGTAGGTCACCATCTCCTGTCCAATAAGTCATGTTCATGCCTCCTAGATGCTGTCCCCCCTCTCCCCCCCACTCCTTGCCCCCCTGCCAATGCCAGATAGCCCCTCATATTTCCCCCCGCCCCTCCACTCCCCCCACCCTTCCTGCCCCGCCCCTCCATTCCCCTGACCCCCCCCAGCCCTTCCCACCCCCGCTCCTCCTGCCACTTCCCCTTCCTGGTCCCCCCTTCCACGCCTCTTCTGGCTCCCCCCCCCGCAGCCCCTCCTGTTCCCCCCCCCCATTCCCTTGCCCCTCTAAGGCCACTACGCCTCTCTTCCTGGCCTCCCTCTATCCGCTCTCCCAGCCCCCTGCAGACCCGCCATGCACTCCCTCAGCCCCTTGCGGGCCCTCCCATCCACTCCCCCAGCCCCTTGCGGCCTCCCTCATCCAGTCCCTCTACTGCTCCTTCCCCTCCCTGCTTTCCACTCTCCCAGCCCCGCCTGGACTTCTCCCTCTATTCCCCCAGCTCCTCCTGGGCGCCCCCCTCCAATCCCTCAGCCCCACCCGGGCACCCTCATCCACTCCCACAGCCCCTCCTGGGCCGCCTCCACTCACCCCACCGCTCCCTCCCTCCACCCCCCTCCTTCCAACTACCCCAGCCCCTCCTGGGCTTCTCGCCTCTTTCTACTCCCTTTGCGTCTCCTGGCCCCCCCTCCAACTCCCCCAGCCCCTCCTGGGCCCGCCCCTCATCCACTCCCCCAGCCCCTCCTGGGTCTCCCCTCCACTCCCACCACTGCTCCCTGCCTCTCCTGGACCCCCTCTCTCCATTCCCCCGTGCCCTCCTTGGGGCCTCACCGTGTCCACTCACCCCCCCACCCCCCCCTCCACTCTCCCAGCCCCTCCCAGATGTCCCCCCCTGCACTCCCCCATCCTGGGCCCTCACTGTAGTCCAGGTGCTGCTCTGGGGAGCCCCCCACCCCCACTTCTACCCCTTCAGACATCCCCCCCCCTCCATTCCCCCCACCCCTCCTGGGCACCCTATCCCTCCATTCCTTCTGCCCCTTCTGGGTGTGCTTTCTTCATTCCCCCCACCCCTCCCGGGCACCCACCTCTCCATTCCCACTGCCTCTCCCAGCCCCCCCCTCCCTTTATTCCCCCTATGCATCTGAAGTCCTGCTACCCTCTGCTGCCCCCTGCTCACAGGCATGCCCTCGTGTCCACTCCCCCCACCCCTTCTGAGCTCCCTTTCCCCTCCGCTTGCTTTGCCCCTCCTGGGCAGCCATCCCCCTTCCACTCCCCCTGCTTCTACTGGCCATCCCTTCTGTGCTCCCCCCTTCCATGCACCCACTCCCTTTTGCTCCCTCTTGCCCCTCCCATGCAGTCCCCCCACTCCCCCAGCCCCTCCTGGGAAACCCCCTGCCCGTTTTCCCTGCTCCTCCTCGGAACTCTTCCACTCCTCCCCTGCCCCTCCCAGGCACCCCATTTCACTACCCCCCTGCCCTTCCTGGGCACTTGCCCACCTCACTCCTGTTCCTCCTGGGCACCTGCCTACTCCACTACCGCCATTCCTCCAAGCACCCCTCCATCCACTTCCCCTGAACCTTTGACCCCTGACACACTAGACACTCTGTCTTGCTCCTTTACTTCCACACACACTCTCCCAGGGAGGCCAGAGGCAGGGTGGGTTGGGGTTTGGTGCGTAGGCCCCTGTGTAGGACCGCAGGTAAGTGTGCAGGTAAGCGCGTGTGGGGGGTTGGCGTTAGTCATGAGTGCTAGCGTGCGGGAAGTGAGGAAAGAAGGAATTGGAGCAAGAGAGAGTTGGGGCAGTTTTGATGTGGAAGATTGTAGGAACCAGGTGGTAAGGGGGTAGCAGTAAATGTGTAGGAAATAATAAAGATGAGGGGGTAGGGGATGTGAGTAGTGCTGATATGTAGGGGGTATTGAGGCGTGTGAAGGATTTGGCCCTAAACAGATATGAAGTGTAGGGGGTAAGCAGTTAAGAGGTGTTGAGGTGTGTAAAGGATTAGGCCCCAAGAAGATATAAAATGTAGGGTGTGAGAGGTTAAGGGGTGTTGGGGTGTGTGAAGAATTAGGTGCTAAGGAGATATGAAATGTAGGGGGTGAGTGGTTAAGGGGTGTTGAACTGTCTGAAGGATTAGGCAGGGGGCAGCAGAGGGTAGCAGGGCTTCAGATGCATAGGGGGAATAAAGGGGGGGGTAGGGTTAGGGTCTTAGGGTAAGGTGTTTAGGGTTAGGGTAGGGTTAGGTTAGGGGTTAGGGTTAGTTTTGCTCCAAGAGGGAAGGTGGCAGCAAGACAAACCGGTGCTGCTCTGCATCCACCCGTGATACCCTCGCCACAGAACCTTGAACCGCGGGGCTCCGGGCTCACACGCCCGAGATATCCTCGACGGAACCGACGCAACGCGAGATGCCCGATTCTGGAGCCGAGGCCCCAGAAGAGCGAACGACTGAGCTTTGCTCTAAGAGCTAAGGGGGCAGCAAGACAAACTGGTGCTGCTCTGGATCCACCCATGACGCCCTCACCACAGAACCTTGAACCGTAGGGCTCGGGGCTCACGCACCCGAGATATCCTCGACGGAGCAGACGCAACACCGTCTTCCTGAATTTGGAGCTGAGCCCCCGGAAGAGCGAACAACTGAGTTTTGCTCCAAGAGTTACTGCAAACGAGGTCTCCTCTTACTAACTTCTCCTCGTTTCCCATATCCCCCGAGGGGTACGCAGCACCTTCCCACATCGACATTGCCAGATTTCGTCTTTCTCTGGGTTCTTGCCGGTGTACTAATAAACCGTCATTCTCGATCAGAATTCTAGTTACTGTGTCCTCCTCCCCGCCGCGTCTACCGCCTCGGCCACTTCCGCGCAATCGCTCATAATCTGCCCCGCTCCCAGACGCATCCCTCTCCGAGGGCTTCCGACCGTCCTACGTCGCCTCGTTTTCCATCTCTCGCTCCCAAGCGGCGTACGACTGTTTTCTATCATCTTTTTCTGGCCGCGTCCCTCACAAAAGTTTCCCGGTGTCTGACATGGCCTACTTCCAGTCCAATCCATTCTAAATGGATTACGACCGCCCAACGTTGCCTTTTTCTTAGCCTAGTCCTTCTGAGAAGCTTATAGCTGTTTAACATTCCCTTTTTCTGATTCTAGTTCTTCTGGAGAGTCAACAATTCTTTGCCGTTACCTTTTATTTACATTTACTAAAAGTACAAAGATTACATGTGGCCCACTACAAAATGATGTCCTCACGCAGCACGTCGTCGATCATGAACTCAATGAAGTAATGACTTGTATAGGTTTGTAGTCTAAGTTTTACTCCTGTCTGCCTATATTCTAGAAAAGAGGTAGTATTTATTTCTTACCTGGTCCCGGGGCTCTCGCAGTCAGTTTAGAGCAGAAAAGCAGGTATTATCAGGTTTAGCGATCTTGATCTCTCTCTCTCTCTCTCCCCAGATCCACGTCTTCCCTCTGAGTGCAGATAAATACTAAATAGGAGGAGCTGCGCCTCCGGCTGCTTTTATGTCTCCTGGAGGTTTGCTCCACCCCTTTTGCAGGGCATTGTGGGACAGATGGAGGGGCGTGGCCTGTGGTATAAGAGCCTCACCCTGTGCCAAGCTCAGTCATTCTGCTCTGGGGATCCTCACAGTGAAGATCTCTCTTCTCAGCAGTCACTGGTTTTCAGTCACTGGCTTTCAGGAGCAGAGGTTCTCTTTTGAAGGCAGAGCCGAGAACCAGTTCACGTAAAGTCCGTTTTGAGCGACCGAGGGATCGGGAAGGGTCCCGGGTCATTCAGCATGGCATTTACTATAGCATTTCTGTTTTTGTTTCTTTGCAGATGATGAAGAGGAAGGCGTCAACTGCAGTTAAGTCTCATATCTCTCTTCTCTGTTATTTTCTAATTATTTCTTTTCTACTTTCAATTCTCTAACTCTTTTTTTCCCACTTGGCAGTTCTTTTTTACTGTGTCATACTTTTCTCTGTGTGTTACCTTTTTCTTTTATTTATGTGTCTTTTTTAGCCTTATGCCTTTCTTACCACATTTTACTGTTTTTCTGGGTTTAAGCTCCTTCTGGAGTCCTATCCGTTTTCTGTCACTTGGCTTTTTTTCTCAACTTCCTAGTTTCTTCAGTAGGTTTTCCGCTACGGTTCGGCCGCACCTTCGGCAAACGACAGCTTTGTGGAGAGAGACGCAGACGTCTAGAGAGGTCAAGGGGTACCTTTAAAGGTAGAGGTTTGTGAACAGGTCAGGTAAAACTGATGCAGAAGGTGCCGAAATAGTCCACCGACCCGGCGCACGGGTAAACGGTTTCAGCGACCGTCCTCGTATTTGCAGGTCACGCATGAGGACATCCACGGATGGAGCTGAGCTCGGCACGGCTTTTTTGAAGCGTGGACTAGAATCCACGTCTTTCGGAGTTAAATTGCGGCAGAGGTCGGTATTTGTGGGAAAGGACTTTCAAGTTGGTGTATCAGATGGGCCTCTTGATGCAAAGCCTTTTTTGGAGGGGGAGGAGGGAGAGGTTTAGTCCTCAGGAGGATGTTAACGTGTCCCGGGCAGGACAGTTCCAGCCCATGTCGTTGCGTCTGTGTCGTGTGTGTCTTCTCTGTCATCCCTGTGCAGTAGCTCGCAACATGCTATTCCCCGCTCATAATTGAGCAGCCGGGCAGGCGTCCGGAGCGACGATCATCACGGGCGTTACGCCGATCGGGCGTCTCTTTTGTCTCGTCCCAAGCCTGAAGATATTTCTTGATGTCCCATCTCTAGCTCGAAGAAGGATCCATCTCTTGCTTTGGAGGTTATCGGGCAGTTCTTTCAAATCCAAGCCCTGGGCTACGTCGGCGGCTCGTCTCTGTTGCCGTCTGTTTAGATGACCACCACCTTCTTGCCCGTGTCCTCAAGTGGTGAGGTCTTGAAGGTCTTGTTTTGTTCTTGAAGGTTTTGTTTTTAGAGCACCTTCTTGCAGTGAGTCACTGTGTCTGGCTCGGTTCAGAGGAGGTCCCGGGGCCCCGTAGGTCCTCTCGCTCGGTCATCTTTGCGTATCGGGAGCCCTTCTCGCCGAGAGTTTTCTCTCGCCGTAGGGATGTGTTCTATGTCCTGTGTGAGTGTGGTTTTGGCTCGGAGCCGCTCTGCCCGGGACACGGGGTCAGGCATAGGCGGGATAGCCTTGGGGGGGGCCACAAGGTCGGTCCGGCTCGGTACAGTCCCGATCTGCAAGCAGGTAACTTCTCAGACCCCGTTTTTTCAGATACGGCGGGACCAGACACACACCGAAGAGCGGCCGAGGAGGTGAACGGAGGGCCGTCGGCAGGTGGGTCGGCGCCTCGTGTCGCAGGGGACGTGCGATTGGTGGCTTTGACTACGTTTCAGGATGCGGTTTGGTTTTTCCCTGTGTTTTGCAGGTGAGGGGAGCCGAACTGAGAGACACCTCATCACGGCCTCAGACTCTAGCCAGGTGAGCCTCGACCGGTTGGCCCGAGCAGCAGTTGTTTCTCAGATGTTTTGTTTTTGGGGAACTTCAAGGTCTGCATTGTTTGTGTGTTGCAGGCGGTGCCCGAGACCCGGGCCGGCGGCTCACGAGGACCCAGATGTGCGGGGGGCCCGTCTCAGGTAAAGGAGCGGGAGAGGCATAGCTTTGGGCAGGCTGCTGTTTCAGGCAGTTTTTCAGTGTGTGCTTTTTTTTTCTTTTTTCCCTTTATCCTGCCCCCCCCCGCCCCAGGTCCCGCAAGCCGTCTCTGGGGGACGGAGGCCCGTGCCGAAGAGAAGTCGGACCAGGTGAGGCAGTTGCGGGCCGCCCCTGTGTGTAGGGGCAACAGCCTGTCTGGCCCCAGAGTGCAGCACTTTTCCTTTTGTTTTTTTTTGCAGGGTCTGTGCGGGGCAGCCAGCGGACAAGGGGCGAGCCATTCTGGTGAGGTGAGTTAGTTGTGAGCACGAGATGGGGGCCGATCACTTGTTCGGAAGGATTCCCACGGTGTTCTGCCTCTATATCGTAGGTGTCCCCGCAACGATAGCGGCCGTCTCTGGAAGGAGCAGGTGAGCGGCGCGGCCAAAGGCCCTTTCAGTGGTGTGTGGTGGCAGAGGATATTGTCAGCTCTCCTGGTCCTTTAGAGCTGCTGCTTTGTCTGTGGTTTGTTTTTTTTTTTTTTTTTTTTTTTTTTTGCAGAGGAAGATCAGGATTGCGGTCGAGGCAGGACGGTCCAGGAGATCCTAAGCGCCGCTCGTGTCGAGGATGGAGTGGGATCTCTGTCTTGTGGAGTTAAGCTGTGGGGAAGTGTCTCAATGGGTGGGGGCAGGGTTGGGAGTTGTGGGAAGAGATGGGAGAGAGGGCTTTGGAGGCTCAGATTCATAGGGATGGGTCCCAACAGAGGGAGCATCTTTGTTGTCTGATGGAGGTCAGCATGTCCCGGGCAGGGCGGTTCCAGCCTGTCTTGTCAGCTCCGTGTGTTGTGTTTGTGGTCTGTGTTGTTCCTGTTCCTTGAGTCTTGAAGTCGTCTTTGCTCTTGTGAGCTCATGGACAAAGGCAGGCATCGGGAACAGAAGTTCTTGCAGGTGTTGTGCCGGTTGGGTGCCTCTTTCGTCCCATCTAACTTGAAGAAGGATCGGTCTCTTGTCTCTGAGGTTACCGGCCACTTCTTTCGGATCGTTGTTCCAGGCCGCGTCGGCGGCTCGGCTCCGTCGCCGTCTGTTTAGACGGCCCGCGTCTTTAAGCGGTGAGGTCTTGCAGCCCCGCTGGTTGCGCATGTCCGATCTTTGTGCTGACAGGCACGTCTTGTTTTTAGAGCACCCTCTTGCAGTGAGCCGCTGTGTCTGGCTCTGTTCTGAGGAGGCCCCGGGGCCCCGTAGGTCCTCTTGCTCGATCATCTTTGCGTATCGGGAGCCCCTCTTCTCACCGAGAGTTTTCTCTCGCCATAGAAATGAGTTCGGTGTCCCGTGTACGTGTGCTTTTGGCTCGGAGCCGCTCTGCCCGGGGCACGGGGTCAGGCGTAGGCGGGATAGCCACGGGAGGCCGCGGGGTCCGTCCGGCTCGATCCGGTCCCGATCTGCAAGCGGGTAACTTCTCCGCTGTTTTTTCAGACACTGCGGCACGAGACGAACACCGAAGAGCGGCCGAGGAGGGCAGCGGAGAGTCGTCGGCAGGTGGGTCGGCGCCTCGTGTCGCAGGGGACGTGTGACTGACGGCTATGACTACGTTTCAGGGTGGTTTTGGGTTTTTTTTCCTTCTTTTGCAGGTGTGGAGAGCCGAACCGAGCGAGACATCATCACCGGCTCAGGCTCTGGCCAGGTGAGCGTCAACCAGTCGGCTCGAGCGGTAATTGTTTCTCGGGTGTTTTATTTTTGGGGAACTTCAAAGTCTCCCTTGTGTGTGTGTTGCAGGCGGTGCCCGAGATCCAGGCCGGCAGCTCACGAGGACCCAGGCGGGCCGGGGGCCTGTCTCAGGTAAAGGAGCGGGAGAGGCCTAGCTCTGGGCAGGCTGGTGTTCCAGGCAGTTTGTTCAGTGTGTGCTTTTTTTTTTTCTTTATCCCCCTCCCACCAGGTCCCGCAAGCCGTCTCTGGGGGACGGAGGCCCGTGCCGAAGAGAAGTCGGACCGGGTGAGGCAGTTGCGGGCCGTGCCCGTGTGTAGGGGCAACAGCCTGTCTGGCCACAGAGCGCAGCGCTTTTCCTTTTCTTTTTCAGCAGGGTCTTTGTGGGGCGGCCAGCGGACAAGGAGCGAGCCATTCTGGTGAGGTGAGTTAGTTGTGAGCACGAGACAGGGGCCGATCACTTGTTCGGAAGGATTCCCACGGTGTTCTGTCTCTATATCCTAGGTGTCCCCGCAACGATAGCGGCCGTCTCTGGAAGGAGCAGGTGAGCGACGAGGCCGGAGCCCCTTTGATCGGCGTGTGGCGGCAGAGAATGCCTTTGGCCAGCCTGGTCCTTGTGAGATGGTCCCGTTTGTCTTTTTTTTGGCTTGTTTCTTTTTCTTTGCAGAGGAAGATCAGGATTGCGGTCAAGGCAGGACAGTCCAGGAGATCCGAAGAGCCGCTCGTGTCGAGGATGGAGTGGGATCTCTGTCTTGTGGAGTTAAGTTGTGGGGAAGTGTCTCAATGGGTGGGGGCAGAGTTGGCAGTTGTGGGAAGGGGTTGTAAAGGTAGCATAGGTGAGAGAGACTTTGAGGCTCAGATTCTTCAGGGCGGGTCCCAACAGAGGGAGCGGCTTTGTACTCTGATTAATGTTAGCACATCCCGGGCAGGGCGGTTCCAGCCTGTCTTGTCAGCTCAGTGTCTCTCGTGTGTCTTCTGTGTTGTCGCAGTCCCTCGTGTCTCAAAGTCATCATCACTCTACCGAGCTCAAGGAGCTCGGCGGGCTCAGGGAACGCGAGTTCCGACCGGCATCGCGCCCATCGGGCGCCTCTTTCACCGTGTCACAAGCTTGGAAAAAGGATCGGTCTCTTGTCTCGGAGGTTACCGGGCAGTCCTTTTGCATCGTTCTTCTGGTCCGCAACAGTGGGTCGGCTCAATCCCCCTCTGTTTTGATGTCCAGCGCCTTCTTGCCCACATCTTTTAGTGCTTAGGTCTTGAAGCCTTCCCGCTTGCCACTAATAAAGATCCGTTCTTTTCATAGCAAATTCTTGTACCTGGGTCTCGCCATTGTGTCTTTACCAGGCGACCCCAGGGCCGCCTCGGGTGGACGTGTCACCGCTCTAGGTCATCTCGCTCATAGAGCTTTTATTCTTGCCTTTGTCGTTCTCCACGGTTTTCTCCGGCCGTCGATTTGCGCCATCCCCCGGCGTGTACGTGTTTACGCTTGTCTTTGGCTCGGAGCCGCTCTGCCCGTGGGCGTGGGGTGGGTGGACTAGGTGTAAGACTCCATGTTCACTGGCAGGTATGGCATCGTTGCATCTAAGACCTGCTTACCATAATGATATGGAACATGTGTGTGAGCCCTTTAGACAACACGTCCTCTGTCATATATTTAGGAGTTGTGTGTGTTTCACGGGGATGTCGGGAGCCGGGGCGGGGGGCACCCACACCCGCTCCGACAGATGCGCTACGTGCCTCCCAGTTCAGCGTTTGTACGTCTTTTTTCGAGGCGAATGTGATGTGAGGTCAGCGTTCCTGATGTCAGGCCTGAGTTTCCATCAAGACCCGTGACACGATCAAAGGTAAGCGGTTGGTCTTTCTGGTTGTGTTTTGCCTGGTTTGTGTGTGGTGTGTGTTTGGGTTTGCCCGGTTTGTCTGCTTTGTGTTTGGGCTCGCCCGGTTTGTGTTTGGTTTGTGTTTGGTCTTGCCTGGTTTGCCTGGTGTGTGTTTCGGTTTGTGCTTGGTGTGTGTTTCGGTTTGTGCTTGGTGTGTGTTTCGGTTTGTGCTTGGTGTGTGTTTCGGTTTGTCTGCTTTGTGTTTCGGTTTGTGGGTTTTTCTGAGTTGTCTGCTTAGTGTTTCCTTGCCTGGTTTGTGTCTGCTTTGTGTTTCCTTGCCTGGTTTGTGTCTGCTTTGTGTTTCCTTGCCTGGTTTGTGTCTGCTTTGTGTTTCCTTGCCTGGTTTGTGTCTGCTTTGTGTTTCCTTGCCTGGTTTGTGTCTGCTTTGTGTTTCCTTGCCTGGTTTGTGTCGGCTTTGTGTTTCCTTGCCTGGTTTGTGTCGGCTTTGTGTTTCCTTGCCTGGTTTGTGTCTGCTTTGTGTTTCCTTGCCTGGTTTGTGTCTGCTTTGTGTTTCCTTGCCTGGTTTGTGTCTGCTTTGTGTTTCCTTGCCTGGTTTGTGTCTGCTTTGTGTTTCCTTGCCTGGTTTGTGTCTGCTTTGTGTTTCCTTGCCTGGTTTGTGTCTGCTTTGTGTTTCCTTGCCTGGTTTGTGTCTGCTTTGTGTTTCCTTGCCTGGTTTGTGTCTGCTTTGTGTTTCGGCTTGTGGGTTTTTCTGAGTTGTGTGCTTTGTGTCTCTTTGCCTGGTTCGTGTCGGCTTTGTGTTTCGGTTTGTGGTTTTTTTCTGAACTGTCTGCTCTGTGTCTCTTTGCCTGGTTGGTGTCTGCTCTGTGTCTCGGTTTGTGGGTTTTTCTGAGTTGTCTGCTTTGTCTCTCTTTGCCTGGTTGGTGTCTGCTTTGTGTCTCGGTTTGTGGGTTTTTCTGAGGTGTCTGCTCTGTCTCTCTTTGCCTGGTTGGTGTCTGCTCTGTCTCTCTTTGCCTGGTTGGTGTCTGCTCTGTCTCTCGGTTTGCCTGGTTGGTGTCTGCTCTGTCTCTCGGTTTGCCTGGTTGGTGTCTGCTCTGTCTCTCGGTTTGCCTGGTTGGTGTCTGCTCTGTCTCTCGGTTTGCCTGGTTGGTGTCTGCTCTGTCTCTCGGTTTGCCTGGTTGGTGTCTGCTCTGTCTCTCGGTTTGCCTGGTTGGTGTCTGCTCTGTCTCTCGGTTTGCCTGGTTGGTGTCTGCTCTGTCTTTCGGTTTGCGGGTTTTTCTGAGGTGTCTGCTCTGTGTCTCGGTTTGCGGGTTTTTCTGAGGTGTCTGCTCTGTCTCTCGGTTTGCGGGTTTTTCTGAGGTGTCTGCTCTGTGTCTCGGTTTGCGGGTTTTTCTGAGGTGTCTGCTCTGTCTCTCGGTTTGCGGGTTTTTCTGAGGTGTCTGCTCTGTCTCTCGGTTTGCGGGTTTTTCTGAGGTGTCTGCTCTGTCTCTCGGTTTGCGGGTTTTTCTGAGGTGTCTGCTCTGTGTCTCGGTTTGCGGGTTTTTCTGAGGTGTCTGCTCTGTGTCTCGGTTTGCGGGTTTTTCTGAGGTGTCTGCTCTGTGTCTCGGTTTGCGGGTTTTTCTGAGGTGTCTGCTCTGTGTCTCTTTGCCTGGTTGGTGTCTGCTCTGTGTTTCGGTTTGTGGGTTTTTCTGAGTTGTCTGCTCTGTCTCTCGGTTTGCCTGGTTGGTGTCTGCTCTGTCTCTCGGTTTGCCTGGTTGGTGTCTGCTCTGTCTCTCGGTTTGCCTGGTTGGTGTCTGCTCTGTCTCTCGGTTTGCCTGGTTGGTGTCTGCTCTGTCTCTCGGTTTGCGGGTTTTTCTGAGTTGTCTGCTCTGTCTCTCGGTTTGCGGGTTTTTCTGAGTTGTCTGCTCTGTCTCTCGGTTTGCGGGTTTTTCTGAGTTGTCTGCTCTGTCTCTCGGTTTGCGGGTTTTTCTGAGTTGTCTGCTCTGTCTCTCGGTTTGCGGGTTTTTCTGAGTTGTCTGCTCTGTGTCTCTTTGCCTGGTTGGTGTCTGCTCTGTGTTTCGGTTTGCGGGTTTTTCTGAGGTGTCTGCTCTGTGTTTCGGTTTGCGGGTTTTTCTGAGGTGTCTGCTCTGTGTTTCGGTTTGCGGGTTTTTCTGAGGTGTCTGCTCTGTGTCTCTGTGCCTGGTTGGTGTCTGCTCTGTCTCTCTTTGCCTGGTTGGTGTCTGCTCTGTGTCTCTGTGCCTGGTTGGTGTCTGCTCTGTGTCTCTGTGCCTGGTTGGTGTCTGCTCTGTGTTTCGGTTTGTGGGTTTTTCTGAGTTGTCTGCTCTGTGTTTCGGTTTGTGGGTTTTTCTGAGTTGTCTGCTCTGTGTTTCGGTTTGTGGGTTTTTCTGAGTTGTCTGCTCTGTGTTTCGGTTTGTGGGTTTTTCTGAGTTGTCTGCTCTGTGTTTCGGTTTGTGGGTTTTTCTGAGTTGTCTGCTCTGTGTCTCCGTGCCTGGTTGGTGTCTGCTTTGTGTCTCGGTTTGTGGGTTTTCCTGAGTTGTCTGCTCTGTCTCTCTTTGCCTGGTTGGTGTCTGCTCTGTCTCTCTTTGCCTGGTTGGTGTCTGCTTTGTGTTTTGGTTTGTGGGTTTTCATCAGTTGTCTGCTCTGTGTCTCTGTGCCTGGTTGGTGTCTGCTTTGTGTTTCGGTTTGTGGGTTTTCATCAGTTGTCTGCTCTGTCTCTCGGTTTGCCTGGTTGGTGTCTGCTCTGTCTCTCGGTTTGCCTGGTTGGTGTCTGCTCTGTCTCTCGGTTTGCCTGGTTGGTGTCTGCTCTGTCTCTCGGTTTGCCTGGTTGGTGTCTGCTCTGTCTCTCGGTTTGCCTGGTTGGTGTCTGCTCTGTGTCTCGGTTTGCCTGGTTGGTGTCTGCTCTGTGTCTCGGTTTGCCTGGTTGGTGTCTGCTTTGTGTTTTGGTTTGTGGGTTTTCATCAGTTGTCTGCTCTGTCTCTCTTTGCCTGGTTGGTGTCTGCTTTGTGTTTTGGTTTGTGGGTTTTCATCAGTTGTCTGCTCTGTGTCTCTGTGCCTGGTTGGTGTCTGCTCTGTGTCTCTGTGCCTGGTTGGTGTCTGCTCTGTGTCTCTGTGCCTGGTTGGTGTCTGCTTTGTGTCTCGGTTTGTGGGTTTTTCTGAGGTGTCTGCTCTGTCTCTCTTTGCCTGGTTGGTGTCTGCTCTGTCTCTCGGTTTGCCTGGTTGGTGTCTGCTTTGTGTTTTGGTTTGTGGGTTTTCATCAGTTGTCTGCTCTGTGTCTCTTTGCCTGGTTGGTGTCTGCTCTGTCTCTCTTTGCCTGGTTGGTGTCTGCTCTGTGTTTCGGTTTGTGGGTTTTTCTGAGTTGTCTGCTCTGTGTCTCGGTTTGCCTGGTTGGTGTCTGCTCTGTCTCTCGGTTTGCCTGGTTGGTGTCTGCTCTGTCTCTCGGTTTGCCTGGTTGGTGTCTGCTCTGTCTCTCGGTTTGCCTGGTTGGTGTCTGCTTTGTGTTTTGGTTTGTGGGTTTTCATCAGTTGTCTGCTCTGTGTCTCTGTGCCTGGTTCGTGTCTGCTTTGTGTTTTGGTTTGTGGGTTTTCATCAGTTGTCTGCTCTGTGTCTCTGTGCCTGGTTGGTGTCTGCTCTGTCTCTCTTTGCCTGGTTGGTGTCTGCTCTGTGTCTCTTTGCCTGGTTCGTGTCTGCTTTGTGTTTCGGTTTGTGGGTTTTCCTCTGTTGTCTGCTCTGTCTCTCGGTTTGCCTGGTTGGTGTCTGCTCTGTGTCTCGGTTTGCCTGGTTGGTGTCTGCTCTGTCTCTCGGTTTGCGGGTTTTTCTGAGTTGTCTGCTCTGTGTCTCGGTTTGCCTGGTTGGTGTCTGCTCTGTGTCTCGGTTTGCCTGGTTGGTGTCTGCTCTGTGTCTCGGTTTGCCTGGTTGGTGTCTGCTCTGTGTCTCGGTTTGCCTGGTTGGTGTCTGCTCTGTGTCTCTTTGCCTGGTTGGTGTCTGCTCTGTGTCTCTTTGCCTGGTTGGTGTCTGCTCTGTGTCTCGGTTTGTGGGTTTTCCTCAGGTGTCTGCTCTGTGTCTCGGTTTGTGGGTTTTCCTCAGGTGTCTGCTCTGTGTCTCGGTTTGTGGGTTTTCCTCAGGTGTCTGCTCTGTGTCTCGGTTTGCCTGGTTGGTGTCTGCTCTGTGTCTCGGTTTGCCTGGTTGGTGTCTGCTCTGTGTCTCGGTTTGCCTGGTTGGTGTCTGCTCTGTGTCTCGGTTTGCCTGGTTGGTGTCTGCTCTGTGTCTCGGTTTGCCTGGTTGGTGTCTGCTCTGTGTCTCTTTGCCTGGTTGGTGTCTGCTCTGTGTCTCGGTTTGTGGGTTTTCCTCAGGTGTCTGCTCTGTGTCTCGGTTTGCCTGGTTGGTGTCTGCTCTGTGTCTCGGTTTGCCTGGTTGGTGTCTGCTCTGTCTCTCGGTTTGCCTGGTTGGTGTCTGCTCTGTCTCTCGGTTTGCCTGGTTGGTGTCTGCTCTGTCTCTCGGTTTGCCTGGTTGGTGTCTGCTCTGTCTCTCGGTTTGCCTGGTTGGTGTCTGCTCTGTGTCTCGGTTTGCCTGGTTGGTGTCTGCTCTGTCTCTCGGTTTGCCTGGTTGGTGTCTGCTCTGTCTCTCGGTTTGCCTGGTTGGTGTCTGCTTTGTGTCTCGGTTTGCCTGGTTGGTGTCTGCGTTGTGTTTCGGTTTGTGGGTTTTTCTGAGTTGTCTGCTCTGTGTCTCTTTGCCTGGTTGGTGTCTGCTCTGTGTCTCTTTGCCTGATTGGTGTGTGCTTTGTGTTTCGGTTTGTGGGTTTTTCTGAGTTGTCTGCTCTGTGTCTCGTTTTGCCTGGTTGGTGTCTGCTCTGTGTCTCTTTGCCTGGTTGGTGTCTGCTCTGTGTCTCTTTGCCTGGTTGGTGTCTGCTCTGTGTCTTGGTTTGTGGGTTTTCCTCAGTTGTCTGCTTTGTGTCTCGGTTTGCCTGGTTGGTGTCCGCTCTGTGTCTCGGTTTGCCTGGTTGGTGTCCGCTCTGTGTCTCGGTTTGCCTGGTTGGTGTCCGCTCTGTGTCTCGGTTTGCCTGGTTGGTGTCCGCTCTGTGTCTCGGTTTGCCTGGTTGGTGTCTGCTCTGTGTCTCGGTTTGCCTGGTTGGTGTCCGCTCTGTGTCTCGGTTTGCCTGGTTGGTGTCCGCTCTGTGTCTCGGTTTGCCTGGTTGGTGTCCGCTCTGTGTCTCGGTTTGCCTGGTTGGTGTCCGCTCTGTGTCTCGGTTTGCCTGGTTGGTGTCTGCTTTGTGTTTCGGTTTGTGGATTTTTCTGAGTTGTCTGCTCTGTGTCTCTTTGCCTGGCTGGTGTCTGCTTTGTGTCTCTTTGCCTGGTTGGTGTCTGCTTTGTGTCTCTTTGCCTGGCTGGTGTCTGCTTTGTGTCTCTTTGCCTGGTTGGTGTGTCGTGTGTGCTTGGGGTACTCTAGCATCTCGATTGCTTATGTCCAGGCGGTAGTGTAGCGTCTTGCCCACTTTGTTGTTTAGTAGTTCTACCGTGTTGTTACTGTTGACATAGGCTAGAGTCTCGCTCGTTGATGTTAACGGTGTGACGTTCGTCAGTGTCGGCGTTGGTGTCGGCGGTGCCGTGCACCCTTGACGGGTCAGCGTATGTGAGGTGGGGGGGTTGTTTTTCCTCGCAGGTTTTTGCTTTGCAGGTTTTTAGTTTAAACTTAGAATAAAAAAAGCCCCAGTCGGGGGATTTTTTTTTTTCCCCCGACTGGGGTTTTTTTTCCCTCGGTCCCGGCCGGTCTGCGAGGCGACAGTCATCGCCTATGTTCTTATACAGGCCGTGCCGGGACCGGGGTTTTCGCCAGGCAGGTCGATTTTGGTGGCCCCCGGGAGCGATCGTTCCCGGGGAGCGTGGAGGTGTAGGGTAGCGTTAGGCTGGTGTTGCATTGTGTGTGTGTGGGGGGGTTTGTTTTTCCTTGCAGGTTTTTGCTTTTCAGGTTTGTAGTTTAAATTTAGAATAAAAAAAGCCCCAGTCGGGGGATTTTTTTTTTCCCCCGACTGGGGTTTTTTTTCCCTCGGTCCCGGCCGGTCTGCGAGGCGACAGTCATCGCCTATGTTCTTATACAGGCCGTGCCGGGACCGGGGTTTTCGCCAGGCAGGTCGATTTTGGTGGCCCCCGGGAGCGATCGTTCCCGGGGAGCGTGGAGGCGTAGGGTAGCGTTAGGCTGGTGTTGCATTGTGTGTGTGTGTGTGTGGGGGGGGGGTTTGTTTTTCCTTGCAGGTTTTTGCTTTTCAGGTTTGTAGTTTAAATTTAGAATAAAAAAAGCCCCAGTCGGGGGATTTTTTTTTTTCCCCCGACTGGGGTTTTTTTTCCCTCGGTCCCGGCCGGTCTGCGAGGCGACAGTCATCGCCTATGTTCTTATACAGGCCGTGCCGGGACCGGGGTTTTCGCCAGGCAGGTCTATTTTGGTGGCCCCCGGGAGCGATCGTTCCCGGGGAGCGTGGAGGCGTAGGGTAGCGTTAGGCTGGTGTTGGATTGTGTGTGTGTGTTGGGGGTTTGTTTTTCCTTGCAGGTTTTTGCTTTTCAGGTTTGTAGTTTAAACTTAGAATAAAAAAAGCCCCAGTCGGGGGATTTTTTTTTTTCCCCCGACTGGGGTTTTTTTTTCCCTCGGTCCCGGCCGGTCTGCGAGGCGACAGTCATCACCTATGTTCTTATACAGGCCGGGCCGGGACCGGGGTTTTCGCCAGGCAGGTCGATTTTGGTGGCCCCCGGGAGCGATCGTTCCCGGGGAGCGCGGAGGCGTAGGGTAGCGTTAGGCTGGTGTTTCATTGTGTGTGTGTGTGTGGGGGGTTTGTTTTTCCTTGCAGGTTTTTGCTTTTCAGGTTTGTAGTTTAAACTTAGAATAAAAAAAGCCCCAGTCGGGGGATTTTTTTTTTTCCCCCGACTGGGGTTTTTTTTCCCTCGGTCCCGGCCGGTCTGCGAGGCGACAGTCATCGCCTATGTTCTTATACAGGCCGTGCCGGGACCGGGGTTTTCGCCAGGCAGGGCGATTTTGGGGGTGCCCGGGAGCGATCGTTCCCGGGAACGCTGTGATAAAAGGTTGTGAGTAGGAGTGCGATGAAAATGAGATACGGTATTTCCTTGAGTAACATTTAAAATATGTGTAGTTCTAGTCTCCTGTAGTTCTTCAGGCTTGAGTTTGGACCGACTGTGAGGATTTTGCCGCCGCATCAGATGCTTCAGAGAGTCCTTAAGCCAGGTAGGTTGCGGCTTCTTTTTTCAGTCCGTGTCAGACACGCTCGGAGATAGGGGCCGTGCCGGACTCGTGCGTCAGGCAGAGCCGTACCTTTGAGATTTCAGACTCCGATTTGATTTTAAGGACCCGTCGGAACGCGGAGTCGAGGTCGTGTCGGACGCCGTCAGATTTCAGGCGACGCGGTACTCGGACGCAAGGTAGCGTAGAAGGACTTTAGATCGTACGCCACGGCGTTATTTTCCCTCGCGGGCCCCGTCGGACGCAACGCGATTTCGAGACCGTGTCGGACTTAACCACGTGAAGTAGCGTCGTTCGTCTTTGACCGGAGGGAGCGTCGGACCACGGACCCGGCAATCGAGCAAAGGCAGACTTTCAAGGTAGCGGCAACGTTAGACCGCAAAGCTTTCGGCGCGCGACTTAGACGTTTCGGTTTTGGCTTAGAAGGTTGGGTTGCGGTTTGCGACTTAGACGGTTCGGTTTTGGATCGCCACTTAGACGTTAAGGTCTGTGACTTGGAAGTTTCGGTGTGCGACTCGGACGTTTCAGTAGCGGTTTGCGACTTAGACGTGTCGGTAGCGGTTTGCCACTTAGACGGTTTGGTTTTGGATTGCGACTTAGACGTTTCGGATTCGGTTTGCGACTTAGACGTTTCGGATTCGGTTTGCGACTTAGACGTTTCGGATTCGGTTTGCGACTTAGACGTTTCGGTTTGCGACTTAGACGTTTCGGTTTGCGACTTAGACGTTTCGGTTTGCGACTTAGACGTTTCGGTTTGCGACTTAGACGTTTCGGTTTGCGACTTAGACGTTTCAGTTTCGGATTCGGTTTGCGACTTAGACGTTTCAGTTTCGGATTCGGTTTGCGACTTAGACGTTTCGGATTCGGTTTGCGACTTAGACGTTTCAGTTTCGGATTCGGTTTGCGACTTAGACGTTTCGGATTCGGATTCGGTTTGCGACTTAGACGTTTCGGATTCGGATTCGGTTTGCGACTTAGACGTTTCGGATTCGGATTCGGTTTGCGACTTAGACGTTTCGGATTCGGATTCGGTTTGCGACTTAGACGTTTCAGTTTCGGATTCGGTTTGCGACTTAGACGTTTCAGTTTCGGATTCGGTTTGCGACTTAGACGTTTTGGTTAAGTACAAAGGCAGTGCAAAATTTTGGACGAGGACCCGAAATCAGCATTCAACACTTATTATTTTTCTTCTTTTCTATATATACTACTAATCTACTAAATATACATAATAATATGTTAATTATCTAATTAATTATGCAAATTATATGCAAATTTTTTCCGGAGAGCCATAACAATATTAAAATCCCACGACTAAATTATTAAATAGATATAAATAAATACACATGTAAATAAATACATTTAATAAAGATATGTAAATAAAGATATGTAAATAAAGATATGTAAATGACGATATGTAAATGACCATATGTAAATAAAGATATTTAAATAAAGATATGTAAAAAAAGATACGTAAATGCCGATATGTAAATGAGGATATGTAAATAAGTATATGTAAATAAAGATATGTAAATAAATATATGTAAATAAAGATATGTAAATAAAGATATTTAAATAAAGATATGTAAATAAAGATATTTAGATAAATAGATTTAACTAAATATCTGTAAATAAATGTATGTAAATAAAGATACACAGACAACCACATATAAGTAAAGATATTTAAATAAACATATTTATAAAAAAATATGTAAATAAAGATATATAAATAAAGACACATCAATAAAGATATGTAAACAAAGATATTGAAATAAATATACATAAAAAAAAGTGCAAATAAATATACTTAAAGAAACATACATAAATAAATACATGTAAAAATATAGGTAAATAAACACGTATAAATTAATATATATAAATAAAGATATACACATGTATATGCAAACATTTACATAAAATAATTACTGTGAATGGATTTCTGTAAATACATACAAGGAAATAAAGATATGTAAATAAACTTATGAAAATATACATATAAATATTTGTTTCTAAACAACAAAGTAAACAAATATAGAGAAATATATGTAAATGGATACATATAAATACATATCTAAATATACTTATGTACAAATGCATAAATAAATACATTTAAAAAAATATATGAAAAGAGATATACAGAAATATATGACAAAATAAACATAAGTAAGTAGATATATGTAAATAAAAATGTAAAGAAATATATGTAAATAGGTATTGATATAAAGTTAGGTAAATAAATATATGTAAATACACATTTAAACAAAAATATGTAAATATAGATGCAAATATATATCTGGAAATTGATATTTATATAAACATATGTAAATACACATGTAAATAAATATAGGTAAATAGACATGTAAATACATATATTTAAATACATAAGAGGAAAATCATATTTAAATATATATGCAAATAAATATATGTAAATAGATATGGAAAAAATATATGTAAATATATATGCTAACAAATATATTTAAAAAATATGTAAATAAATATTTCTAAAAAGATATGTAAATAACTATATGTAAATACATACGTAAACAAATATATCTAAATACAAATGTAAACATATATTACAATAACAACAGGAAAACAGATATATGTAAATAAATATATATGAATATATAGGTAAATAAATACATAAAAAAATATACATAAATAGACACCTAAATAAATATAAGTAAATAAATATATATGAATATATTGATAAATAAAGATAAACACAGATATATATGTAAATAAATATATGTAAAGAAACTTTTAAAAATAGATATAGGTAATTAAATAGATGTAAATATATAAGTAAATAAATATATGTGAATAGATATGTAAATATACTTACATATATAGATGTAAATACATAGATAAAAACAACAATATGAAAATATATATACATCAATATATATACAGAAATAAATATAATTTAATAGATAGATCTAAATAAATACATCTAAATAGATATGTAAATAAATATATGTAAATACTTATGTAAATAAATTTATCTAAATCCATATAGAAAAATATATATGAAAACAAATATATATAAGTATATACATATGTAAACATATATATCTAAAGACATAGACATATAAATATATGTAAATAAGTATTGAGGGATTAGAGAATACACCTACAGGGTGGGTTACAGCAGCAGTGGGCATAGAAATACAGTTGGGTTTATGAGTGGGGTTAGGGGTGGGGTTAGAGGTGGGGTTGGAGGTGGGGTTAGGGGTGGGGTTGGAGATGTGGTTAGAGGTGCAGTGACAGGTAGGGTTGGACATGCAGTTAGGGGTGGGGCTAGGAGTGGGGTTAGGAGTGGGTTTGTAGGTGGTGTTGGATATAGGGTTACAGGTGGGGTTGGAGGGGGGTTAGGGGTGGGGTTGGAGGTCGGGTTAGGGGTGGGGTTACAGGTAGGGTTGGAGGTGGGGTTAGGGGTGGGGTTACAGGTGGGGTTCGAAGTGCAGTTAGGGGTGGGGTTGGAGGTGCGGTTAGAGTCATGGTTACGGGTGCAGTTGGAGGTGCACGTGGAGGTGCAGTTGGAGGTGCGGTTAGGGCTAGGGCTAGGGCTGCGGTTACAGCTAGGGCTGCGGTTACAGCTACAGCTGCAGTTAGGGCTAGGGCTGGGGCTAGGGCTGGGCTAGGGCGGGGGCTGGGGCTGGGGCTGAGGCTAGGGCGGTGACTAGGGCGGTGGCTAGGGCGGTGGCTAGGG